>VYXF01009527.1:175532-253678 GCA_013397295.1 Polioptila caerulea
TTATTGCCTCCAGAGAGCCATTATTGCCTCCAGAGAGCCATTATTGCCTCCAGAGTCAGTGGTCAGCAGCCAGTTGTGTCAAATCCAAGGGAATGTCCAGCCAGCTCCCAGCTTATCTGTGGCGACCCTGGCTACCATGCAAATGGTGACTTGTTTTGGTGATTGGTTTTAGCTTGGGAGAAGGTTCTCCCTTAGACAGCATCTGTACTGACATTTCTGTTAGGTCAGAGTGGGACTAAGATGCCACAAGGGAGAATTATAACTGCAGTACAAAGAAAAGGAGTTCAAATGCTCATCTGACCTGAAACTGGATCCACAGAATGCTCTTTTCTTTAATATATACTTTAATTTCCTGCTCCTAACTGCAGCATATTTTATTCAGCATGCAGGGAAAAAGAGATGAAATTCATTCCTATCAGCAGAAGCCTTCCACTTCTATGGGAAACAATAATATAAAATGTAGGATGGGCAGAAACACAAGCACTCCAGGATTAGGTTTTCCCTCTTAAGAAATGACAAGGGACAATCACACCTATTCACTAACATGGCTGGCTGTATGTGTGCACATACAGAGAAGGAGGAGGGATAAAGTTCTGGAATACAAAGATTTTGCATCAGCAGTTTCTTAGAGCAAGTACTTCAAGCCAAAGGGAAACATTTCTCTAGAATGACTAATTAATTTATTTAACATGTGAAAAAAGAGACTTGAAGCTATGTCTAGAACATTTCTGAAATCTCTCAAATCCCATCAGATTACACAAGAAGAAATGCTGGATTTCTCCATTTGCCAATGAAACTGTGAAGCTAAATTCACCTTGACCTGTGTAGGCTCAGAAGGAAAGAAACTTTTGGGGAAGAAGGGAGAGAGTTGGTGCAGGGAAGCAGTATCACAATGCTGAGTTCACATGGAGTACTTCAAACAGGGTTTTTCCTCCCAGTTCTCTGTATGAGGACCCTCCAGTTTAAGAACAGGGGCATCTTCTTTTTGTAAGATGCCATCACTTTCATGCAATCAGTGCTTATTCACTAGCAAATGCTACTCTTTCTCTGGCAAAATTTTTCCTGCAGACTTCTGAATGTGGTGCCAATTATATCTAGATACATAAATGCACAAGTTCAGTTTAGAGCATTTTCCCAAACTCTTCTGCCCATCAAAGCATGGGGCTGGTAGGCATTTTCACAAGCAGCTGCTTTTTACTGGGAGAATTATCTGTCCAAAGATTATACTCAATTTGAGAGTCAGAATTGTAAAACACAAGTCTTATGCTTCTGAAACTCTCATTCTAATTTCAAGTAAGCTTTGCTTAGGGGGAAGTTATGAGGAAAAGGAGGAAAGTAGAGACTTGGTGGAGGTAATCACCTGGATTTTCTTTTCCTTCATCTTAAGTTGCCTTAAAAAGCCTACCACACAAAATCCCAATGCACTTGGGATATTTTATACACAGACATTATATTCAGGACTCATCTCAGACAACTCACCTTTCTTCAGCAGTCCCACCCAGTCCAGGAAAATCCTCACCCTTGAATAGACTCCTGGTTTCTTTGTGCTGGCACCACCAACACCCCAATACCTCATCTGAGAGTGCTGTAAAGTATAAATGGTCCATTTCCCATCCTGCAAACCAAAGGGCCACCAGAACCATCCTAGGAACCAAGAGAGAGGACTCAGTGATCTCATTTGGCCCCTGCACTGCTGCAGGTAAGAAGAGAACTGTTGGAATCATATTTGCCCAGAAAAGCACTCCTGCAGGAACTGGGAATAGAGCTGCTGCTGTGACTGCAACAAAGAGACTGATTTAAAGGCTTGGTTCTCATTGAATGAGGACTGAGCACAGGCTGAAACAAAATATGATTAAAGTATGCTCTGTAGTGTTACACAATTTATTAGTCCACCATAAGACTGTGACATTGAGCAGAACTTGCATTTTAGCCTGACAATACCTCAGTCAGAATTACTTAGCCTTTTATTTACTCACTGCTCTTGCCCACTTGCCTTGTGATTTTGGGGGAGATTAGTCAGTTCTTCCACAGTGCTACAAGAATTTTATAAAAACAATACAAGTCATAGTTTGCCTTGACAAAAGAGCACAGTGAAAAAGAGTTCCAAGCAAGTGACAATGGGAAGTGTTTCATTGGGATCATAGATGGGCCTTGGGAATTGCAAGTCCTTTCCAGTCCCTTTCCCTAAGTGATCCACAGACATTCATATGCAGACACTTTCAAGAGCACTCACCTCTAATATTTCTTCCCCTGACAGGAGTCCTGGTCTTCCACAGAAACAAAGCCAGCACAAAGGATCCTGGCAGTGATCCCTCCAGGATAACTGAAGCAGTAATTTATCTCACAGACTTCATTCTCAAGTACGGCTGCTCATGTCTGCTGCAACCACCTAGCTCAGCTCCCATCTGGTTGGGAAATAAATCTGAGGTTAGGTCTGGGCAGAAGAAGAAAATACTTCTGAGAGAAATGTAATTTCATCAGCATCAAGGGAAATGTTGAAGTCATAGCTCAGCATGCCAAAGTGGGGATGTACCACAGTGGTCTTCACCTGTCTCATCTGTGACTAGGGCAGAGAGGGACATGCTGCCTTTTAAGTGCAGCCTGAATGGATACTTGTAAAGGAAGAAGGGAAAACAATCCCACCAATTATGACCAACCTCCAAAGAGGTCATGAAAAGAAATTTTTAAAAGGTGCAAGGACTTTGAAAAACAAATTCCCTACCTCTCCAATCAGTTGAGAAGACTACTGGGACAGATTACATGGACCTCCTGAGACTGAAGTGGAGGCTTCACTGTGCAAACACAAGCCACTAAGGTTTTGCAGAAGCCTAGTGTCAGCCACTTGAGCTTCTTTCCCACATGTATTTCTTCCTCTTTGCCATTAGGAAGAAAGAGTCAGCAAGGTTTTTATAGACAGATCTATTGCTAGGCACTAAGGGAGTAAGATGTTGAGGATACACAGTCATCTCTATTAGATTTTAGGACTTTTTACTGCCAGTATTAAGAACCAGCTATAAAACATACTTCCTTACACTGCAAGTTAGCTGAATGAAACCAGAGTTACTGGATTTCATCGCTCATTCTTCAACCTGTACTACTTATCAGTCATTTTGCCTTACTGTCAACACTTTTATCTGTACATATAGCTCTGTTTTGAGAAATATTACAGGGTCAAATACACCAAAGTCAGCACTTTTAATGGTATTGCTTGGGTTTTACCTGTTCTGTTGACTCTTTAGAGCTCTATGATGGTCTCCTGCTGTCACAGCCCAGTGCAAGGGTTTATTGGACCTGTATGGTGAAAGCAAACCATATTGGAGTTACTTGTGGTCAGCCATAGAGCTTCCTAATTCAGCAGTCACACATCCCTTCTGGCTCTTCTCTAATTAGTCACTTATTCCCAGGACTGCTGAGCAAGAGCTTCTCCCTGTGACAACTGTGTTGCAGTTCTGGCTCTGATAGCAGACAGTCCAATTAACTTTAATGGATCTCCTACAAGGAAGACCAAACTGTTCCCACCTCGAAAATCAGTATTCATGGAGAAAGGGCAGAAGAAAGGTTTTGCAGAGGAAAAAAAGGTGTGAATATAATTTATAGCTGTGCCCCCAGCCTGGAGGGGCAGGGGAGTGCACAGCATGGGGAGAGGAGCAGAGGGGCCCTGGGGACAGGGTGGTCACACACAGCCACACAGAATGACAGTCCTGTCACACTGGCAATCTCCAAGTAGCTGCAGGGCAGCAGTGGGGACAGCCTCCTACATGTTAGTCCCACTAACATGATGGAACAGACACTGGGAAGCAACTGGGGAAAAAACACTTGTGTCTGCAAGACAGCCAGAAAACTGTCCACACTTTCACAGGCAAATTTCTTGTTTTCCCAGATAACCTCACACCATGGATGCAGCAAGGCCAAAGATCCAGTAGAGAGGAAATTTGTCTGCTTTGTCTGGAAGTAGGGGGGTAGGGAAAACCAGTAAATGAAAACTTAAATCCTAAGGAAGAGCTTCTTCAGGGAGCTAGTGAGGCTCAGGTACTGAAAGAGGATCTCTCCCACCCTCCACCCTGTGTCCTTGCTCCCAGTAGGAAGTGCAGGCAACCAGAACGGAGGGGATGTACCATAAGTATGGATATGAATGATGGAGCACCTATGAATCACTGTTCATCCACATAAAAGTGCACAAAAGGGGACTTCTGGTCAGAAAGCATCTGCCTCAGTGCATAATCCTCTTAAAAGTTAGAGCAAAGAGCCTCAGACCAAATCAACTGAGCCAAATTTAATTTCTTTACCTGAGGGGACATCCTGCAGATGCAGCATTGGTGCAGTTAATCCTGACCCTTCTCTTCCTGCCTCCTGTGTAAGAGGAAGGAAATAAGAGTCAGCTCTGACTTGGGTCAATACCTCTGGCTTGTCCCCTCAAACCAAGTCCCCCCTCTAGAAGGCAGAAGTTACTCATCTCCTCAAGCACCAGCTGTCACACACTGATGAAAGTAGGAAGAAACAATAGCAAACTGGTCCCCAGGATCATGGCTCTCCTCTGTAGTGAGGTTTTCAAAGGAAGTATCAGACTGGCAGGATTGACAAGACTACTTATTTCAGATAGCAAATGTTAGTCATCTCATTTCTCAGTGAGAATAAGAAAAAAAAGCAGTTGATTCCCCTCCCCTATTCAGCAAAGGGAGCTCTGCTACAAGTAACTATTCTGTTTTAGTTACCTTGGCATAACGCAGCAAGATTAGCCAGAAAAATTAGCTCAGGTATCAAAGAATAGCTGCAGATGATGTGGAAATCATCAGACAGAGCAAGCATCTCTCAACTAACAAATGAACAAAAGTGAGCCAGGCTCTGAACTCTCTGAAGCTTTCTCCCTATCACTTTGAAAATGTACCAGCATGGTATTCCCTGAATTCAGCACTGGTTTGGGAGCTGAGAATCCACAGAGATTACCTGCAGGAATGAACAAGAAACTGTATTTTTAAGATGAGAAATGTCATCCTGTAAGCCCCCGTGGCTTTAGCTAATTTAGGTTTCTAAAATATCCCAAACCATAGAGACTTGGCAGCTTTCTGATTAGAAAAAAAGAGCAGCCAGAATTAATCTAGCATAGTTATGCCACTACATAAAATCAATCCTAATTTTCTTATAGAGGAATTACAAGTAATCTTCCACACACGTGTGAATAGCCCTCATTGCACAAAACAGAAGTCCAAACCAACAAAACACATCTGAGAATTGAATTTGCCACCACCACAAGCAAAGTCTCTCTAGAACAGTCTACATGTCCAGGTTAAGGACCTAGAGAGCAGCTGCTAGACTTTTCTTCCTATTGAGGGCATTCAGTTTGCATAACATCTGAAAGCCCTGTAATTGCAGCTGGAGAGGAAGACTGCACTTTATTGCAAAGGAGCTTTCCTGTACGAACCTGAATTTCTGATGGCCAAGCTGTGCTGGAAAGCATCAAGGGAAATGCTCCAGGATGCTGAAAGCTTTCCCATGAAAGATTCCAGATCCAAAATTGTCAGCCTTGTTCCCCCCACTGAAATAGTCCTTTCCAATGGAAACCAGATTTCTTATTGCAACTCTAGTGCTAATACTCATGCAGCACTTGGTAAACACATGCAACTAAATTACCACCACAAAACAGATTCACACAGACCAAATGAAAAATAGAAAAATGGAAAAAATAGAACCCTCTGCCAAAGATCACTTGCCAATGGCAAACACAAGACAGTACAAGCCTCTTACCCAGCTTGTTTGGTAAAAAGGAGAGAGCTCCAGCCCTGGATCACTCTAGTCTGGTTTTTGGTTGACAAAAAAGGTCTGTAAAGAGGTAACCAGAATTCAATCCAAGTATCTTTGCTTCTGAGCATAAGATTGCTCTTCACTTCAAGAATAAATATCAAGCTCTGTAAAATTGAGTGTGGTGCCTGGAAGCTGTTTTTTGAAAAAAAGACAGGCTATTACAACGTGCTTTCTTTTCATCTGAGTAGGAAGAACATCTGGAAATATAAATTTTTTTTTAAAGGGAAAATATGGGAAGTGAAGAACATTTCTTTCACTGAAGATTTTCATATTGATAAAACCAAAGCATATTTAAAATGAGAAATTAAAAAATATTTCCTTCTGAAAGTGTGGGAAAGAGGTGCCTCAGGTCAGCAATTTTTCATTAACAAATTTTCAACAGAACTAGTTCAATTTATTAAGAATCCACTTCAGTAGGATTAAACACCCACCAACAACAGTCCTTTCACTCTGCCTTTCTTTGGACATTTGCCTTTTTCAGGGACACTCAGAGCAAGGTTTCTCTCTCAGTCTCCTGGGAGAGAGCAAAGCAGAGCTGGAGCCAGATCCAGCAGCACACACTTGTGCACTCACTCTGCAGCAGAACGTGAGCCATGGCCCCAGATCCAGCNGAGAGAGCAAAGCAGAGCTGGAGCCAGATCCAGCAGCACACACTTGTGCACTGCCCTGGCTCTGCAGCAGAGTGTGAGCCATGGCCCCAGATAAGTCCCTGCAATGGCAGCAGGCTGTTTGTGAGAATGCAAGACCTTGGGTCAGGATGTGGGATCTCCTGTGCCAATGGCACACCTGGCCATCATGATGGGCAAGACAAAAGGACAAAGCCTCAAGGCTGCTGCAGAAATCCTTCAAGGGGCACAGAGTACCATGTTACCAGATAGCATATTTTGGTGATAAAACATGCCTGTTTCTACAGGATTTCTAATTTAAGTCTGAGACAATTAGTGCTCACACAGCTGGTTTTCTTCTTCTTCACAATAAATAGTAACTGCACCATAAATGCAGCCCAGGCTAAGTTCCACAGCAAAGACTGCAAACTGCAGCTGCAAACTGGACAAGAAAGGGAGTATTCTCAAGACTGAAACACTTAAACTTCTTAACTGTGGGCTGGGGAAAAGCTAGATTTTGGAACAATTCAGGCAAGACTTCCTTTGATGAGTGTGTCACATTTTTCATTGAAACAGTCTTTTAGCAGTCTCTGTCTGACTGCTCCTTCCTGTGCAGGGCTACAAACAAGTCTGCAGGGGAGGATGCTGGCCCTAAGCTTTGTTTTAAGGCATTTTAGCTGCCATCTTTACTGCAGCACTCAATGCCTTGTACTTCTAAATGGTCAGTGCCCCTTATGGACAGCCCTTCCAAGAGCTTTTCCTCCAAGCATGGGAAGTGTGTGATTTTTCATCCATTAATTTTGTTTTTAAACTCGACTGCAGGTTCTCACAGCAACAGAGCAGCAGCAAACCAAAGAAAAGGTCTCTGTATCCTCAAACATCCCAAGGTTTAACACTGTCATGGTTTAACCAAAGCAGGCAATTAAGCAGCACACAGCCACTCCCATACCACCACCTCTCCCCACCACTGTTGGGATGAGGGAGGGAATTGGGGAAAAATAGAGGAAAAATCTGTGGTCTGGGATAAGAACAGTTGAAGTAAAAAATTATAATAATAATTGTAATTTAAGTGGAGAATAAGCCCCAAGACAGGCAAGTGATGCACAATGCAATTTCTCACCACCACTGACCAATGCTCAGTCTGTCCCTCAGCAGTGATCAGCAGCTCCCAGCCAGCTCCCCCCAGTTTATATACTGGGCTCACTATTCCATGGTATGGAATATCCCTCTGGCCAGTTCAGGTCAGCTGTGCTGGCCATGCTCCCTCCCAGCATCTGGTGCCTCCCCTCACTGGGAGAGTCTGATACACTGAAAAGTCTTTGACTCAGGATAAGCAACAACTAAAGCATCATTGTGTTGTCAGTGCTATTCTCAACCTAAATCCAAAACACAGCACGGTATTAGGAAGCAAATTAACTCCAGACGAGTCCCAGATGAAACCAAGACACACTGTTTTCCACCAGTTTACTCCCAGCAGGGGAGGAAATGTTCCTGCTTGGAACAATGTAAATGGCAACGAGACTCATCCTGATCCTTGGTGGGTTGCTTGCTTTGCACAGGCTGGATTGCTTGGTGCAACAGGCTCTAAGAATTAAGAGATGCTGGTACTAGGAGTGGGAAGCAGTATCAGACAACCCATGCACAGTGAGAAGCAGACACTTTGGTATGAAATAAGCAGTAGTTTGTCAGGGGTTGACACTGCCTTGAGAAAAGGGCTGATTCTATTTTTTGCAACATGCTCTCTACCTTCCCTTTACCCTCAGACCCGTGCTGGACTTCAAAGAAAAGCTATCCTGAGATGAGCCTGGTGGCTACAGGTTTCAAGCACTTAAAACACTCACAGCCCCCCCATACAGGAGTTCGAAGGTGATGTCTAATTGACAAAATATGCCCTGCAAAGAATCAGTGACCTGGAAACTTTACAATTTATAGCCTCGTGCGTCACAGATGTTTCTGGCAGGATTTTATTGAATTGCTCCCTTGAACAGTTCTTAGTGTGGAGGTTTAAGTGCAGCTTCTCCTTTTATTACCTTTACGACGTACTCTGCTGGACCTTCAATGAGCCAGTGGCACTTCATGTCCCTGGAATACAAGCCAGGGTAATTAGCAGTATCAATCATCCCCTCTTCCACTAACACTGGGACACTGCCACAGCCCAAGCCTGAAAAACTCCGACAGCTCAGAAGACAGTTTAACACATGGTACTTCCAATAAACAAAAATCAATAACTTGATTTTTAAGGAAATCAAGCACATTAAGGAGAGTTGTTGTTTTAAATGGGTCAGGAAGGAGAGGAAGAGAGTTTCTACAGCATCAACAGGTCACTGCTTCAGAGTCCTTATGGATGGCCATGAAGGTGAGAGCTATTGCCACAGCCAGCATTGCTTCAATCAGAAACACACTCTGCTGGCAGAGGGGCTGGGAAGACACCCCTGCAAGATTCAAGGGGGATAAGGAGTTAATTTAAGGGTGGGCTAAACATTTATCCAGACAGATCTCCCAGTGGATCACCAGGCTAGATCCCATAGATAAAGTCTTGTCTCAGATCAAGAGGAGAGACTATTTGACTTTCATTACCTGTAAAATATTTAGAGGCAGTACAAATAAACTGAGGAGATGGGACTTCATCCAAAAGTTCAATCACACGAACAACCAAATATTCCCAGAGGATGAATTGCACGACTAAGGATCAACATTATTACCAGCACATCACCATTACTGAGTTAGAGTGCAGAGGCAGTCTATGCACAGGAAACATTTATTACTACTTCAGAGGGACAACAGGCCACATTTCTTCATCTCATGTGCAGTTACCCAGTAACCTGTGTGCTGGTGCCATATGACCAACTCTGAACCCAGAGCCAGCCTTTGAGCTGTGTCTCCAGCACATTTCTGGCTATGCTAACACATGAGAAGCTGGTCTGTACATAGCCAGCTAAGCAAAGCTAAACACTCCATTTCTCCTGCTACCCAGGGTCTGTAGGAGTACAACATATATTGGAGACAAGGCAGAAAAAGGCACATAATTACACACAGAAAAAAGCATTTTTGAGACACTCATCACACTGGACTAAATGTCAGCACATATATGAACACGACCCTCAGTTTCAGCTGCCCTGCTGTGTTTGGGTGTTTTCTCTAGCTCTTTAGATTCATACTGGAAAACACAAAATGCTTTCAAGGGCCAGACAGATTTGCTATTTTTCATGATAATCAATTACATGAAATTATACCCAGAAACCCTCATACCTCCAAGGCACCCAGACTTGCTGATTAGCTCTCTTCCATTGAAATAGAGGGACACATATTTAGGGTCACATCCCAGCTGGTACTCTACACATAATTTAGAGAGGAGTCTGGAGGTGATTTTGTTCTCTAGCACAGTACAGGTGCACAGGCTAGAAGCAAGCAATGGTAAAGGCAGGTTTCTGCATAGCTGAGCTTGCCCTGGTCAGTCCCACCACAGGCTGGGCATGTCACACAACAAAAGCTGATAACTGATGTCACTGGCTCCACCTGGTAAATTTTATCATCTTCCCCCTTGGCATCAGCCAGCTGGGGAGGGAGCTGCAAGCAGCAGAGGGCTGCCATGAATTTACTCAGCACTAGTGGGGCCTTTATCCTTCCTTCCAGCAGCAATAGCTTTGTGCTGTGTGTCTGACAGCTCCAGCCCTGTGTATCTCATTCCTCTGCATCCTGTGGGAGCTGAAAGCTCCTTTGTGTGAGCTGACACAGGTATACCCAGACCAAGGGATAAAGGGTACAAGAGCTCTCCAGCCGCAGCATGGCTTGTACAGAATCTGTGTTATAAACAGACTTTGTGTCTCACTGCCCTCCCACACAGCCTTACCCTGCCCAGCAAGCAGGACTGGGGATCTGCACTGCAGGGAACACACAGCCACTGCCACGCAGGCACTGCTGGGAGTGGTGCCCAGTCTGGTGCTGACTGGGGCTTCTGAGCCCTGGGAAACACTTTGGGGGTGCCATGAGGAAAATTCAGTGTTTGGCTACTACAGCCCAACTGCAGTCACCTGCTGTGAGGGACATTATGCTCCAAAGCTGGGGGTACAGAATGAGCCCACCTTCTCCAAAGAGCAGGATGCCTTGGGAACTTGGGTGCAGGGAGAGGGCTTGGCACAGCAGCCAGAGAGAGAAAAAGGTCACCTGGGGTGTTGCAGTACAGGCACAACTGGCCAAGGCACAGGCTAAGATATTGCAGCTCTTTCAAACACAAAGGGCTGAACACAGAGCTGAGAGACATCTCAGAGAAGACTATGCAACTTCCTTCCCAAAGTCCTGCTTAAAAATCCCAAAACTTTCAGGAGTTGTCCCACCAGCTGTCCCACAATGGGCTTGTATTCATTCATCCTCCTAAGATGTGACATGGCTACTCCAAGCTCATTTTTAACAAAGTACCACTTTTATGTCAGCCTTCCCTTCCTCTCCTGTGGGCGTTTGGTGTATGCAGGTGCTGATAGCTCTGCTTTGCAAAGGGTAACACCCAGTTTGTAGCCACGTGGCTTCTGCTCCTTGCAGTTACTGCTCCCAATTAAGAGGCACCTTCCTGGCTGCAGATAGTGCCCCTTTGAAAGCACAATCATTAGGGATCCCTAGGAAAGCCATAATAGGTTGGGTATTAGTTAATACCAACACCTCAGCTTTGATGGCTATGACAGAAATAACACCATCTCTTTATTAACTTCTATTAGCCCTGTAATTATCTCTACAGAAAAATACAAGTGGCCAGTGGGGAGTCACTAAACCTGTGCCCAGCTATAAAAGGCTCTCACAATAAGCCATGAAAGCTGCAGTACTTAATATCATGCCCCTCTTCCCTTTCATGTTCAAAGTTGTATTTGATGAGGAGATAACCCCTGATCAGTCCTGCACGCTGCTTCAGGAGCACAACAGCAGTTCAGATTTCTAGCTGGCAAGCTTTCAAAGATTTTTTAGAGAGCAGGGCTGATCTGCAGCACTCAAGGGGCACCTCACCAAACTGGAAGGGCTGCATTCAGACAGAAAAAGGGCAGCCTGAGGTGCCTTCTGCTTCTCCTTCAGGGGATGCAAGGGTCAGACTTATTATTATAACATGGTTTCTGAAAGGGGACTTACATGTTTAAACCTTTGGGTTTGCCATCCCAGATTAAAAGATAGTATATCTTCCTGCTGATTCAGTGTCTGGAAATTGAATGGAACTGGTCTGGGTGGAGAGGAGGGAAGCAGCCATAGCAGGGCAGTTTGGATCCCTGTAGTGCTAAACAGCAGAAAAAAGCTCCCAGTACTCATACTTGCCATGTGCTGGGCAAGGAAGTCACAAATGCAGCCCCCAGTGAGGAGATGCCTGGTGAGCTCTGGGCCATGGTGCTTCTCACAAGAGTATCCCATCCTCTGGCACAACTGACACCACACTAGAGTTCAGGTGCCACCAGTCCTCTGACACACAAAGGGGCTTCCAGAGTTACCCTGTCCAAATTCCATTGGGTGGGAAAGGTGACATTTATTCCTGCTCCAGCAGCCCCAACCTTTGATGCTGTTCCATGACATGCCAGCTTTCCCACAGAAGCCAACACAACCTTGCTTGCTTCTCCCTGCCATGGGAACCTGGTACCATCCCTGCTCATTCAGCTGTTACCATTTAAACTAAACCCCACAAATCTAAGCTCTGTTTTTACAGTCCCCTGATCTGACTTGTAGTTTGGCAGCCTGTCCTTTTCCATACACAAACCCCTCTTTTTCCACTAAGAATGTAAAACTAAAAGCCATTTTGCCAACATCAGCTGCAGCACTGATTAGAAAATATTCATTCAAGGTATGAATATATCAGAGAGCAGGGAGACTCTCAAGCTATTGCTTTGTTGAAAAAAAAAAAAAACACTCATGCAAGTGCATGCCAAGGAGACAAGTGACATCTTGACCAGCAGCCTAACCTAGGGCAGGGCAAGTCTGGCCCTGTTCATGTTGTTAGGACCAGCAGAGAAGGGTTTGGCAAATTCCTCTACTGCAGCCCATTGCCTAGTGGGACTGACTGAGCAAAGGTATCAAAAGGCCTGAGGGTGTGCAAGGGGACATCAAGGAGGAGGTGGGAACTGCCTTCTTTCCATCCTCCTGGTAGCATTGCCCAGCCAGGTTCCCTTGCCCACTGCCTGGAGTCTGGCCAGTGAAGGTCCTGCCTGGTTTCAGCAAAGGTGGTGGCACTGCAGAGATGGAGGTGCTGCTGTTAGAAATGCCCAGGGCAGGGCAGGGGAAAAGCCAACCACACATCAGTCTCCTGCTCACATCCATATTTCCACCTGTAAAACACTGCTCCCTTCATTATCCTGAAGCTCCTTGTAAAGCCCTTGCTCAGCAGAGAGCTGACAGCACTCTCAGAGCTGTTGCTTCCCTCTCTCCCCAGGAGGGGAGGAGGTTTGCAGGTGGACAGGACAAGCCTGCTGCCCAGAGGAGCCAGGGCAGGCGAGCTGTCACTGTGCACACCCTGCACAGCACGGAGCCCTGCACCAGGGCAGGTCCCTGCCTCTCAAATCTGTCTGGGATGAGGGGCAGCTCCACCTCCAGCAGGACAGGAGCAGTGCCCCCACCCTGTAAGGATGGCTCTGCTCTTGACAGGCTCCAATATGCACACGTGAATATTCACAGCAGCAAAGCACAACCATCCCTAATGTGCCCCGAGGCTTCTAGCTGCAGCAAAATGCTGCTCTGCACATCCCTGCAGGGGACGGCCCTCTGAAAAGCAGAGGAGACCTGAGGAGCAAAGGGGTGCTTGAATATTCCATTTGGCAGGAGTCACCTTCTCTTGCATTTCTATTTGTGAAAATCTCCTTTCCTGTACCCATTACTCTGTTCTGTGGCTGTGGCCAGGACACTCTGCCATCTGACTCAGCCTCAGACACCTTGCCCCAGCCATTGGCCACACACAGTGTCCCCAGACTCAAGTTTTCATCCCTGTGGGGAAGGCAGATGGGCAGAACCCCATCCCCTGCCGAGGAAAGGGTGCACAAATGAGTGCATGAATAACATTCTTCTAGGGATGTATCTGATTTACAGGCACAAACTTCCTTCAAGTCACTATATTCCAATAATTTCCTTCCCAAAACATCACAGTTCCATGTGGGCATTTACATAATGAGAACACAAACTGAAGTTAGACACATATAGTTGTATATATACATGCCAAATTGAGAGGTAGAGATCAGGAAGACTGAAGGTTAATGTAAGCAGAAGGATACTTGGGAAGAGGACAAAAGAAATGGAAGAGCCTAGCAGAAATAAGGAGACTGGACTGCCTCTATCACTCTCCTTGGAATGGCTCAGTGCTTTTGAGAAACTCTTTAAATGTTTCTCCCCAAAGACCAGCACTGATCAGATCAAAGGATTTGTGTAGGTTGTGCAAAACTCAAGATTCAGCTCACTTCAATCCAGAGTCATATTGGTTTGCTTTTCCTTGATATCAGGAGTAAAATGGATCACAGTTCTCCCTGGAAGCTTTGATGGGGCACTGGCAGTGCTGAGCCTCCAGGGGAGCAAAGCAGGGATCCCTGTAGCTTCCACAGAAGCTGTCCAGCCTAGCCCATGCCTAGAGACACAATCCCATTTAACCACAGAGTACAGGCACACGGACAGCCCTCCACACACTGCCTACCAGGATGTCTGAGCCCTGAAGTGAGCATTTCTCTGGTCTTACTTCCCTTGCTCCTGCCTTATGGCCAAACTGTAAGGCTACCATCCTCTCAGTGAGTGTTTTGGGACATGACAGTGGCAGATTGTTGTTTTATGTTGGCTGATCTGCCATCTCATGGCCACAGGCAGTCATGGCCTGTTGGCTGTAACCCATCCTATCTCTATGAGACACAGGTGATGCCTTTGAAAAGATTTTAAAACTGGGAAGTTTGAGACTTGTGCCACATCCTTAACTCTGACACCCTGAAGTTGCTTCCATGTGCTCTGCCTTTGCCTGCACAAGTACTGGAAGCAGGAGTTAACCCAGTTTGCTTCTTGGAGGGCCACACTCACAGCCCATGGCTAGCTGATAGCCCAGGGCTATGGCCAAGGGGAAACCAGTGGCTTTCCAGCAGCTACCTGAGAAGGAAACAGCACCCTTGCAAGGGGAACACAAGGACACTCAGGAATCTCACAAAGCAAGCACAGGCAGAGCCAGAGCACAGACCTTGAGGGATAAACTTCTGGCACAATTAATCAAAGTCTAGGACAAGAATTAACCCAACTATGTTACTTCAACAAGAATTAAAGGCATGACTGAGGGGACACCAAGTCTGCAACCCTGCAGTGTGGTCCTGCCCTGGGATCTGGGGCTGGCTTTCACTAACAGGACTTTCAACCAGGCTGGTTTCACACTAGCAGCAATGCAGAGGATTCCCTGACCTCCAGCTGCAAAAGCTGGATGTTCTTTCAAATGTGTAAATACATTTCTTGTTTCATCTGCTATCCATCAAGCCACTGTTTGTTCCTGGGAAGCACAGAGCTGCCAGGAGAGGTGCCAGCAGATTTCATTGCTGCCAGCTCAGTAGAGGGAGAAGGATAGTTTATCCTTCACCTTGGCACTGACAGAGTCTCCATGCCATTTTTGACCTTGAAACATCAAGCTCAGCTTCGGTTACCTGCAGTCTGGGATCCTAAAAGACATGTGAGAAGCCTTAAATCAATGGGAACTGATTGCCAAGTCTTTTTGGCCCCATAAATCCTCCTGATTTTGTTACTGGTGCGTTTAAGGAGATAAGCAGAGGCCTACATCCAAGAGCTTTATGGTGATTTTAGGCAGCTACATGTAGTTTAAATTAACACTAGACAAGCATATGCCCATTATGGTTTTTCTGCATATTTCATACACAATATAATGTCACAGTTAAACTCAGTGCAATCAGCTCCAGCAGAGTTTCCATTCAGCATTTCTTTTAGCAATTTAGTAGACAGACTCACTGTCAGGGCAGTTACCCAATGAACAGATGAGCAGTAGATCACATCTATAGGAAGGCATTTACCCTCTAGGGATGCAACAAGTGCTTTAGTGGAGGGTGGGACAAATAAGTCCAGCGGCTGAATTATTGTTTAATTATTGTGTTACCACCATGCTATTTCACCCATGCAGCCTCTGGAGATGGCAAGTCCAGGCAGCCTGGCAGACACTCACTTTGCTGTGGCTGGCTGCCCCTGAAGCATGGCCTCAAGCGTTTTGAATCAAGGTATCAAGGGTTCAGCATGAGCCTTTGCTTCAATGCTTTCAAGTAAATTAAGATTTATTTTTTTCCCACTCAGGGAAAACCTTACTTTCATTTTCTAATCACTTCCAGCCATAAGTAACAGACCCAGTAACAGCACAGCTCAGCCTTAATCCCAGGAGGCTATTTACTGGAAATGGAAAGTTCCCATGCTTCCCAGCAAAGTCTGACACCAGGACTGCCTGGCAATGCAAATGCTACAGGAATGGGAACACAGCAACAGCACTGACAGCATAACAGTGAAGAGTAAAAGCACTGACTAGTTCTGCATGGAATAGAGAAACAAGGAGGTGCCTCATTGTGAAGGTTAACCTTGCACGTTGAAATTTTTATGCCATAGCTACTTTCTCATTATTCAACATTAGTCCTCAAAAAGGATGCTCAAGTTGAACAAGAAACAGATGTGAAGATGACTGGTCTGCAATTACAATATAATGGATTATAAAAGGGCTGGCCAAGAGGCCCCTTATAGCATTGTCCCTGCCCATTAAGAAGTCTTTAGCAAGGCTTGTGAAGCTGGTCTTGCATTTAAAGTACAGAAGCCAACATGACAACTAAGAGTGATGGGACAGTTGCCAGGAAGCAGCACTGTGTCTCCTCCTGCCTCAGAAATGCTTTTCTGCATGCCTGCTTAGGTGAGCAAGGCTTATTAAAGACAAACACAGTTATAACTGGTAGCTGAGACACTTAGAAGAACCATGGTAGCATGGAGATTTCCATACCCTGGACCAGACTTGAAAAGCTGTGCAAAGAGGACTTTGCTCTCCTGAGTGACCAGCATTCAATGACTCGAGGATAAAAAGGAAATGGCATCTGCCTCTGATCCCCTTTCCCAGAGAGGAGGGCAGCACACAGCAGCTCAGACCTGCCAGGGCTGCCCTCCAGGCTCCAACTCTGCCAAAAACTAATCTCAGCTGCAGAGCATCCTCTGGACTCTCCCAGTCACTGGGACAAACTCCACACACACACAACCCTTCAGGCTACGTGGAAGACATGAAAAAAGAATGTTTTTCAGTAAGACAAGACCTCACATGCTCAAATGTATTACCTCAGGCTCTTCAAGCAGGTAGGAAATTAATGAGACAAATCCCAGGTGCCACAGCTTTCTTGACTCCAGCTTGAGCTCCAAGCTGAAGGCAATTATATGGAGATAAATGAAAACACAGAGAAATTGCAATTCTTTATAAGAAGCTGATGTTTGCAAAGCTGAGGTCTCCTGTGAGGTACTTTCATGATGTGTTTGCAAAGCCATAATAAAAATTCCCCGAATTTAGATTTCATCCAGTAGCCTAATTATTCTTAATGAAATGCAACCCGGACTAACACAATTAAGTAAGAAGTGCAACAGGTTGCAATGACATCACCAGACTACTCAAAGTTTAGTTTTAAAAGTTTCCATGCCTTAAATGCCCTGGGGTACTTAACCTGTGCCAGTAAAGTTATCATGAAAGCTGTTGTCTCTGAACTGAACCGGCCCAGCCCTCAGTCTTGGCTTTGGTCTGAAACACACCCCAAGGAGACAAAGCTTTCTTACATCACTTTTGGCACCAGCTGTGCCTTAGGAATGTGGACAGTGAGCATGGGGACAGTTTGACTTAGGGACAGCTGGGTCTGATTAAGGTTTAGATGCTTCACTGAACTGTGCAGTTTGAGATAAATCTGTGACAGTCCCATCTATGTTTTCTAGGGAAAATGCCTCCAGTTCTCACTCAGCAGGGAGAGATGCACACAGTGACAGGCCTGGCAGACCCCAGGCTGGGTGGGGGAGCAAGAGGGGTGCTGCCCAGAGCACAACCATCTCAACCAGGATCACACAGCAGAAGTGATCTCAAACACCTGGGACACAAAGCAAAATAAAGAACAGCAATTTCTCCATCAGCTGGGAGTCTCCTTCTCCAGGCTGGAGGCTGAGGGACAGGGGTTGTATCAGGCCTCTGGCTCCCTTGCTGAGAAGGGGACAACAGCTCTTCCTCAATTCCTTCCAGCTGGCCTGTGTCTGCACCAGCTAAAAATCACTCTGTTAATCACCCCTGTCTGATGTGTGTCACCCTGTGTGTCTCAAACCAACAGGAGGGGTCCCAAGCCCAGGCTGGGATAAGATCTAAGTTCCCAGCCACACAAAAATAAGCAATACAATGCTCATGATTTAGGAGGTACTTACACTCTGTTTGCTCTGGTGAGAGCCTGGAATAATTCACTTGAGTCACCACAAGACTGAGACTGGATCCAAAGTGACATCGCTCCTGCCCTCCGTAACTTTGGAGCTGGTGCCCTCTGTGTAGGCCTGATGGTGTTGCTCTTTGATTAAGCTTGACAGGCACTAGAAAGCTCACCAGTTTCTCTCATCACCTTATGAGAGTACCAGTGCACTGAGGAGCTCACATCTTCCTCTGCTGCCAGACCATCCCACACTCTATGACCTCTGCAGTAACCAGTGGGACTGGCCCCACGAGGCTGTGGGGATGCTTGCACAACTCCTTCAGCATTCCAGGCTCAGCTACCTGCTGCCCTGTTCAGACCAAGCTCTCTCTCTGGCCTCAAAGCACTTGACTGCTGCAAATCCCAGGCACAATTTTCTAAGCCACTGACCTGGACCAAACTCTCCCTGGTCCTTGGTGCTGACTGGCTTTTCCAACAGGAGACTGTGGTGATTATTGCTATAGCAGCAAGTCTACTAGTGAAGCAGAAAATAAACAAACTTTATCAAGGTGGTAAAGGATGGAGATAACACCATTCCCTTAGGTTGTGAGAGAAATAACAGCAGCAGCAGGACCAGCATCATACAGGAGCAGGGTGGGAGGAATGGCATTTAGCTGGTTATCCCATCTCTTGCCTCTGCAGGACATACATTTTTAGCACTAGCTTCATTACCAGGAGCAAGTTACTCTGAGTATCATCATTCTCCTGCCTGGTTTGAACCACTTCACAACCTATCTAGTGCTTATTTCCCTCTCTTACCTAAAAGACATAAATTTTCACGTGGGTGTAGAACAGGCCAGACTGGGAGTTATGAATGTGTTAGCCACTGCAGGAGGATGTGCAAGAAGGGTTTGACCTAGTGCTCCAGGGAGAGCAGGTCTCAAAGTCATCAGGACCAAGCTATTTGTCTTTCTTGCATAGCTAAGGGACCACGTGGCAGCTGGGCAGCCTGCACAGGGAATGGGGCACTTACCTCAGCCACCAAGGATGGCTGTGGTGAGTAGCATCGACACAGAGAGGGTACAAAAGGCTCCCAGTCCCCACACAGCAACAGCAAAGGCAGCCTAAAACTCACCAGGGCAAATACACCAAGTCCTGGCACAACCTGTGATAACTGACTGGTTACTTTGACATTTTTGGTACCTCAAAGGAGCAGATGACACCAAAGCTCACTGCCACAGCCCCCACATGGGGCACATCTCCCCACAGACCATGCACAGGACTCACCACATAGAGGAAGGCACATGAGCAGAGAGAAGTCCACCACAGCTCAGGAGAAGTAACCAGTGCTGGAGCCCAGGCTATACTCTGCCTCTCACAGGAGGAACAACCCAGCTAATGAGCCCTTTTAACAACTATGGCTCAATCAGCATTAGCAGCTGAGGCTGTGGGGCTGCAACACAGGCAGGTTTGGAGGCTCTCCAACCATGTCTCACCTGGGGTTTCTGCCTCCCTGGGCTCTCCTGTTTGTGGTCTAGTGCTTGTTTCCATGGTCAGCAGCAGGATCTAATGTCCCCCCTCATCACTGCCACCAGACCTGAGGTGCCTCAGGCCTTGCAGAGGATGCAGGTGGGCACTGGGTAGAAGCTTCATTGCTGGGATCTGGGAGAACTTCAGGGTGTACAGCCTGATTTCAGAGTGTGCGATTCCCCTTCATGCTACAGAGCATTTTGGACACACCAGGATGGCAGGAAACATCATGGCATGTGTTCAGGGCTTTTGATTCTCTTTCAGATCCATTTTCAATAGAGGTGTTTATTACTGTTACTATCCCAAGTGAACTCAAACAATAGAAGCATGCAGAAGCATCTAGGAATGCGTGCCAGGAAGAAGGGATTTACAACAAAATTAGTTTCTTTTTAATCTCAATTTTTTTCTCTTTGAACTCTGTAGACTTGTTTGACATATTCCTGACAGAGGCATAAAGCCTGACATGAAGAGCTTATGCCAGTATAACATGTCCAATCATCAAGACTGTGTGAGCACCAGCTCACATCATTTCTCATGCTCAGGCTCCAAAAAATGCCTGCTCCAATATTTTTAAATGCACCGACTCAAACACATATGCTGCACAGTTGCTCCTACATGACCAATAACCTGGACTTCAGGGAAAGTAAAAAAAAATATAAGTCAAGTGGAGTAAGAAACTTCAGCCCTTCCACCTCCAGAAGAACTTGTTCCTGGCTGGTCCTAAAAAGAAATGAATAAAACCAGGCACAGCACCTACTTTTCTTACTTTTTATATAAAATAGACATTTACATACATTTTCTTCTGCAAAGACTTTGAGCATAACTTCTTGATGTGAAATCTAGCCATAAATCCCACCGTGAAAAAAGCAAAGACTTTGCAAATTCCTGCATCACGGACATACATCCAGCTGCTGCTAAGAATGAATTTACTTTTAAAATATTTCTAATCCACAGGCTTCTTGTGGTTTTCTTTTTGCTTGGTTTTTTTTTTTTTTTCTTTTTTAAAAAGATATGCACAGCTAATTAAAAAAAAAAATTAGATACAGAAATAAGAACCATATGAACAACAGGCAATGCAAACAACTTCTGCATGAGAGGAACACGCAGTGTGACATCCACCTCAGGCAGAGATTTCTACAGCAATACAGTTGTAGAACTGTAACTTTTACAGAGGATACCACTGGGTGTATTTTCCAGAAGAAAAAATTTTCAGCAAGTCAGTACAAACATGGCAATGAACTTCTGCACAAAGTTATCAAGGTTACCTGAAGCAATTTTGCCACATTAAAACACCAGTGAATGCCAAGCGCTGTTTTTTTTCTTTTTCTTTTTTTTTTCCTCTTTTGCTGCTGGGTTTAAATGTACATGAAAGCAAAATGGTGCATTTTGAAATTGCTGCAAGAGACTGAAGGTTGGGGGGAAAGCCCTCTGAGGGCTAATTTTTTTGAAAGATTGTGCATAATTGCATATATGAAAGATAGAAATTGAGCACTTGGTCAACTTAATCACATAAAGATTGAAGAGACTTAAGCATACACCAGCTGGTTCAATGAGCTGGAGGACAAGTGGGGCAAAAGACCATATAATAATATTCTAAATTGCTTAATTAATAAATTAGACTGACAATTATCTTTTATTACCAAATACTGTACACATATCTGGCCTGGTTTCTGTAACTGTGGAGAAGCTTTCATAATTTTTAGATCATTTTAGGGGCGTCCAATCTCTCTGCAAGTCAGGCTCTTTATTTTGAATATTTTTTACTTATAATTCTTTCTCCCCCAATGCATGAATGCCCAGCCCCCTATCCTCCTCGAGATCTCTGGAATAAAGGCCATTTGCACTGCTGCATTCACTTACTGTTTGGCCAAAACAAATTGCCTGCACATTTGTAGGAAAATCTAGTCCAAGGAGTCCATGACAGAAAGAAAATGCCCCTCACTGCATCATCTATCCTGGGGGGCAGAAAAGGGATGGAAGCAAAGAACACTGGAATTTAAATAAGCAATAAAATAAAATCCATCAGCTGCAAATATTATTCATGGGGAAAGGAAAAAGCAACACAATTATTATGTTTCTCATTTAGGATTAAAATGCACAGCAAGTACATGAGAGTCCTGTATAACCAGCTTCCCATTAATTCTCTGCTTTAAAATGAGTGAGCACTGAGGTTTAGCCAATGCAACTTGCAGAGAGCATGAACTCTCCCCCACCAGGCAGATCCTCAGCCATTTATTAATTTGCAATCTCTGCTGACCATGCTGAGCACTGGAGCTGGCAGAAGACAATGTATTTATAACTCATTATTTTATAAGCTGTGCAATGCTGGAGGAAGAGAACATTTCCTACGATTAAGATAATATAAAGTTATCACAAGGTAAGTTGCTCGATTTATCTTTCACAATAGCATTCCATTTTGGTGGAGGTAACCCATTTCATATAATACTCCATTTTTCTCTGACGTGATTAATGCCCTGAACAAACACAGGGCTTCAGCATAGGTGCCAACAGGACAGGAAGTCAGCTCAGAACTTCACAAGGGTTTAATTGCTTTGGTAGCCCACGGTCTGAGCCATTCTCCAAATCTGCTGCCACTTTGCAGCTTGCAGATTGTCATCCTGCCTCAATGGGGTATAAAGTGCTGGCTCAGGAACGTGGGGTTCATTATTGGGCTCTCCTCTCTTCTTAACTACCATAAACCCAGCTCCAAAATGTGGAGAGCTGAGCCGGCCCTTCAGCACAGAAATGTAAACTGGTTCAACTGGCATTAAAATCCCTGGATGTGTTACCTGCCTAATTCAGGCAAGTGGATATACCTTGCCTTCCAACCAAACCACCCCCCTTACTGGGAGCATGGTCTCATCTTTCTCACTGCAAGACAGTGTTGCACAAATGGTAAACAATCCTTCTCCAGGATGTGTGAGGGAGGCATCCAAAGCTGTATAATACTTCTACACATACACCAGTTTTAGGAGGTCAAGATGGCTTTGATCAGATTTTAGGACAAGCAGGAGACAGTAATTTCTACCAGGTCTCTCAGGAAAGACAAACTAAGATTTATGCTGAAGTTAAACATAAAACTAAGTCTTCCCCTTCACAAAACATTGCTATAAAAAAATACAACTTCTGTATTTCAAAAAATATGTTTCATTGGCCACTATTTAAAGCCACAAACTGCAGTGAGGCCTGTAGAGTATATAGTATTTATTTAATATATCTTTATGAGGCAAAGTTTATAGCTGATACACATTTTTAAAGGAGGCATCTCTCCCCCCATGCCACCCCTCAAGCTTTAGCTGGCTGCTAGAGCACTCTGCAAATGCCTCCTTCCTGGGGGGCTTTGCACAGTTCCACTGCCAGGGCTGCACCAAACAGTTCTGCCAGCCCCCAAATGCACTGCCCCACAGCCAGTCTGGCCACACTGCCCCAAAAACAGGCACACCCTGGGGACAGGCAGAGAGCTTTCTGGTCCAGGTACCTCTGAACATCCCAGTAAGGAGCCATCTACCACCTTGCAATGGGTGCTGGGGAACTGATTGCTGTCAGAGGCCACTTGAGCTTTGGTTTCCCCATTCCATGGGACTGTGCTGGCATGATGCCACCTCCTCCTGGCCATCCTGGCAGCCCAGGGGTGTGCAAAGCTACTCTGTGCATGGCAGCCAGCAGAGCACCTGCACTGGGGACCCGTAGGAATGTCAGTTCAGCCAGCCCACAGCCACAACAGTCATGTGAAAAAGCAAGAGAGGCTTGCTGACCCAGCCCCAGGAGATCAAACCTGCCCCTGGACCCATGTTGGCTGCTTGGGCTTGGAGAAGAAAACTCAACAGTGAAACAACTTGCTTATTCTGATCCCAGTGCTCCCCTGGGAATCCAGTTTGGAGGGAGAGAGCCCAAATACTTGTGGTGCCACCTCTTCCCCCCAGCAGTCTTTCACTTCTGCCCAGCTGTAGCTGGCTGGTCTGCTTGGCCAGTGGGGACCAGTCCAGCCTGGTCTCAGTGGGTGCACAGCCATGGCTCTGGCAGGTCCATAAACCCTGCAGGGCAGACAACTGCACATGGACTCCCTCTGAGCTCCAAACGCAGTTGGAGTCACATCAATAATTCGTCAGTAATTTGACCACCACCTGCAGCAAGACACCAGGCTTTTCAAATGAAACCAGCAAAACCTCCAGCACATGGCTGAGCCATCCCACTGAGGGAATCTGGAGTGGGCTGAGGTGCCATGGCCAGCTAAATCCAGGCACCACAGGGGTGCCTGCCACACAGGCTTTTCCTGACAGATGTGTTTTAAGGCATTGCACCCCTAACTGAACTGTACTAATAATGTCAAACCCTGGGATGCTGGCCACAGTCAAGTCAAACAAAACTTTTCTAGCAGTTTAGTGCCTCAAGAGGAACAACCTGATGACCTACCCTGACATCCAAACCCAAAGGCACGAAGCAGGATCTCACTGATGCTCCCTGTGAAATGGTGCAAACCCTGGTGGAAGCAGCAGAAGTGCTGCTATTGCAGGGCCCAAGTGGTCCAATGTGCTCTGCAGACACTTGC
Source organism: Polioptila caerulea (assembly GCA_013397295.1). Classification (NCBI taxonomy): domain Eukaryota; kingdom Metazoa; phylum Chordata; class Aves; order Passeriformes; family Certhiidae; genus Polioptila; species Polioptila caerulea. The sequence continues at coordinate 199,388 of VYXF01009527.1, forward strand.
CTTAGAATGATGAGAGGGAATTATTCCAGCATGCCTCATTGGTACTCCCTTTTTCTAACTTCAGACAATATGAATCACAACGCCCAACCACATGGCCAGCTGTGAAGGATATTGCCCCATTTGTATAAAACAGAGAAAATATATTAATTATTTGATTATTATAAGTTAAATAAATAAAGCTCAAAAATAAAAGCCCCAGTTCTGAAGAGAATTTGTTTTCCCACATCAATATTAAAAATATAGATTTATGACTGATCGGCTATAGGTCATTTTCTGTATCTCTTAGGGGAGTGGTGAGAACACTTTGACCAAGTATTTTGTCAGTGTTATCACCATGATAAATGGGCTTTGTCCCTGCACACCCATAAAAGAACCTCCTTCGTACCTTTCCAGGCTAGGAAATGTTCCCTAATCTCTCTGTGGCTTTACTTTACCTCCTATATTGATTAGATAGGTTGTTTGTTTTCCATACTGGGGACTGAGCAGGAGGACAAGTAATCCTAGAGCTTCCCATTGCCTTTGGATGCTTCAATTTTTTTTCAGAGTAGTAATTATTTGGCCTGGAGGGAGAGGGCAAAGCGTAAAGCCACATGATATTTGACAAAAGTGACATCATGAACCTGAATTACTACAAAATTATTGTCTAATGAATAAAACATTCAGGCTAGGTTTTCCCTCAAAGGATCATCTGTCCTACTTGTAAAATCATCCTTCCAGGGTGATATTTAAATAGTTTCCCCTTTCTTTAGAGTAATTTTCAAGTCACATTTAGAGCTGTAAAAGCGACCACCATTTCCTCAGCATTAACCCCTTGGAATCTTTTTCATGTGACCATTATGACCATCTTTCCTGTCTGCAGCACTTGCAATGAAGCCCATCAGTGGTGCTCTACATGGATGAGGTGAGCCTGTGTGCAGTAACAGGAGGTGCTACTTCCCCCCTGCTGCAATGGATGAGTGCTTTGGCTCCATGGTTTCCTCGGTGACAACCAAGATATTGAAGGTACACGTCCCACCCACACTCCCAGTGTGACTAAAATAGGTTCAGCCTAGACATAAATCTTGATTAAAGGAAGGTTTTCTTTCATGCTCCAGCATGTCCCACAGGAGCTGAGTGTCTCCTGTAACTTTGATTGAACCCAAGCATGCATTCGAAGTTTGCCTTCCATAATTCTGAGTCCTATCAAAGTTCTTTCAGCATCACTTTGAGCAACAGGCTTCCACCACACTCTTCTCCAAGGGGCACGAGTGTCTCTGCTGGTGACTGATTGCTATGTTTGGTCTTTCTCCTGGACTTCTTGAAACCGCTTCTCCAGGCGATCCAGTTTGGCCAGATTCTCCTTCAGCAGCTTGCTGTTTGGAACCAGTTGTAAGGCTTTCTCATAGTAGTCACGGGCAGTGATGTAGCTCCCCTGCAAAGAAAATGAGTGGTAGGTCTCACATTCCACACAGACAGTTCATCCCGAGGGTAAAGTGAAAAACGTAACACAGGGGAAACAGTTTAAAAAACCTGACATTGTTGGGTTACAAAAATACCACTTCTTCATGAAATAGATCACCAAGTGCTGTTAACCTAAATTTGATGAAACTCACACAGCAAGAAATAGATTTACGTTTTTCTGTTATGTTGCACCAGAAGAGTTAATTTTACTCAGCAACAGGATAGCTTAAGGACATCACACAATGTGACTCCTTAAGACCCAAATCATAATGATATGCTAAAGTATTCTAAAGAATAAGCAACCACAGGGTAGGCTGTCTATTTCCATAATTTCATGCCAGTATTCTGCATTAGACATCTTTATTAAATTAATTAGGTAGAGAAGAACCTTAAAAGTCAACTCACGGTGACATTTTTCTAAGGTAGGTCAACAACTGAAGCAGGAAAACTTTAGGAAGGAACAGGTTGTTCCTTGCAAACTGCATTCTTAAAATACGAGATTTTCTTTACCAAGGAACCTGGCTGGGAATTTTAGCTGGGATTAAGAGACTTCCCTCCTTTTTGGACAAAATATGTCAAGGGACTTGTTGTTCACAAACATGCAACTCTTGGCAGTCTGATACCAATTTAGCTTTTTGTCCTGAGTAGTAGTCTCTGCACCTGGAAGCTGAAGGAAAACCAAAACTGTCATACCTTGATGTGCTCAATGCCTCCCATATTCATCCAGGCCTGTGCTTGGTCTGGGTTGAGCTCCACAGCCCGTTTATAGCTCTACAGAAACATGAAACATTTCTAGGTTAAGAGTCTGGCTCTTCAAACAAAACCAGTGCTGGAGGGGAAAGAGAAACGCAGTTTCCTCTCCTGAAGCCATTCAGAATGCAATTCAAATTCCTTTCATATACAATGCACCAAGGGAATTGCAGTTTCTTTGCAGAAGAGGCATAGAATGTACTGCTTCATGGCTCAGTTCATCTCACAGGTTTTCCCTGCCAGTGTGTGCTTTTCCTGCACTGTGAGAGGAGCCACACTTGTGACCCTGTCCCTGTCCCCTGCACCACTGGGTCTCCACACACATCAAGGTCATTTCCTCAGTCAGTGCCAAACACAATGCCTGCCAACTACAAGCCATGTGGCTGCTCTTGATTTGCAAGGCTTTAATTTGGAGCTGGCGGCAGACTCTGGTACAGCCACTTGTGTGGAGGTTTCACAAGGACCTGAGGGCAGTGCTTTCCCTCCCCACTGACACTGAGTGTGGGAGAAGAAGCAATCAAGACCTTCTGGAGTCTGTCAAACAGCACTGTTTTTACATTGTCACAACAGGAAAGGATTTTCATCATTTTCATTCAGGATTAAACATCTCTAGGGATATTGAGAATATTCAGAACAGTCGAAATAATATATTCTGAATCAGAGAATAATGAAATGGTTTGGGTTGGGAGGGTCTTTAAAGATTATCTACTTCCAGCTCCCTTCCTCCAGGCAGTGACACCTTCCACTAGACCAGGTTGCTTCTGCACTGTCACTAATGCTAACATAATTTCTGAGCTATCAAGCACCCTGCTTCACAGGATAAACCAACCTCTCAGTTACTGGCTTCTGAGGTGAGATACAACAACAGGGTGAGCACTCACAGGTCCCCAAGCTTCCAGCTGAGCCACCTGGGGCTGGTCACTAACAGCATGAGAGGCTGGGGCTGCATGGAGCAAGGGTCAATCCCACCACAATTCTGTACGTAACCTTTCAGAGCAGGGAGTGGTATTTCCATACAGGAATGACAAAAAAAAGTTGCAATTAAGTCTGGTGAAGTTAACTGCCTTGTAGCTTTCTCTGTACCAGTACATGGACTCTGAGCTCCTAAGGCCAACAGCCAAGGTCTATGCACCAGGGAGTTTCACACACAATGAGCAAACTCTTTTAGCCTATAAAACCACCGGTAGGTCTTAGAGCAGTCGTACCTCAAAAGCCTTGTCAAGGAGATTCTGTTCTCTTAGCTGGTTTCCTTTAGTGAAGAAGAGCTCTGATATGACTTTTGGATCCTTTGGTTTTAGCTGAAGCGCTTTTTCTATAGCTTCAAGTGCCTGTGAAAAAGCAAGAGGACATTGTGTGCCTTCCATTCAGTGCTACACAATTAATTCCCACTTCTTATTCTTTCCTCACCACTACAGACTCTTAACATAAGAATCATCTTCTTCCTTCCCTTGTTTGCCCCACACCATTAACACACAGGAAAATGAGATTTTTAAATGCCTGGGGCTGATGGGCAGTGGGCCTGACAGCAGCAGGAGGTGTAAGCGATAAGAAAACCACACTGCTTAGCTTCAGTCTTAGTATGTAGATAAACTGAAGGTTTTAGTGAAGAAATAATCCACTGAATGTGTGCTGAGGCATGTGACACATCCCCAGAGAGATGGAGAGTAAAAGAAATGGAGAGTAAAAGTCAACCTGAGCACTATTGCTCTACCCTTGGGACAAGGGTATCCCACGCCACAGTACCTTGGCATAGAGCTCCTGCTTGCTGTAGATGGCTGACAGAAGGCGGTAGCACTCCAGGCACTCTGCATCCTCCCCAAGGATGTGGTTCGTCATCTTCTCGGCTTCCTTCGTCCGCCCCATCATCGCCAAAACCTGAGCCTGTAACAGAGCCACGTTAGGGAGTGTTATGATCCTGAAAAGCTCAGCCCCCTGTCATAGGCTGGGCTGCACCCAGGGGCTGCTGCTCCCCTGAGGTGGCCCTGCCCTGGCCCCAGGCTCACCAGTGCCAGCCGGATGTCCTTGCTGGAAGGCTGCAGCGCCGCCGCCTCCCTGTAAACCTGCAGCGCCTCCTCGTACCGGCCCGTGTTGTAATACAGAGCCCCCAGTGGGGACAGGATCTCCGCCTTCCGGGAGACCTTCAGGGCCCTGCAGTTTGGGAAAGAGGGATGCTTCAAGGTGCTGTGAGGAGCAGAGTGGAAGAGTGAGGTGGGCTTGGGCTGGGATGGAGAAGCAAAGCTCTGCACCATCCCAACCTGGGAAGCACAAATTTCAAGTCCTGGGGAGGGATGAATGTGCCCACAGCACCAACCCTTCTACTAGCCACCTGAGAAGGAGCCACCTCCAAAGTGTCCAGGAGCCTGCAGCAGGGCTGGGGGTGGTGAACAGTGATGAAACCTGGGGAATGTGAGCACAAATCTACATGCCAAAAAGAAGGCAAAAATACTCCCATCCAATCTATCCTGCCCCGTACCAGGAGTCAGAGCCTGACTGCTGGGACACTGCTGGGAAGGGCCAGAGCTCCCAATGGTGCCGAGGGTTTGGTGCTGAGCTGTGCAGCATTTATGGCTGTTACTGCTGCAGCAACCACAGACCACCTTCAAGCAGGGTGAGAGCTGTGGTAACACAGCCTGCTCCTGCCACCAAGAAACCTTCAACTTTATCATCAGAGCATCCCCCAGCCAAAAGCAGCAGTGTCCATCCTCGGGGCTTGAGAATAGTCCAGGGAAACCAACACTGCCTGAGCCCATGCTGCCTTTCCAAGCACTCCCCAAAAATAGCCAAATCTAGTTTCAAACAGGTGGAGAATGGAGGGAGGAAACCCCACACATGCACTGATAGATTCACATTTCAGAAACTCTTTAGCAGAGACGAGCCATACAGTGCAGGAGGAAACCCTCTGTCTCCCACCCCAAATGCTCACCTCTTGTACCACACTTCAGCCTCTTTGTTCTGCCCCAGGGAGCGGTGAAGCCTGCCCAGGTTCACCATGGCCACGTGGTGAGTGGGGCTCAGGAGGATGGCCTGCCTGTAGTGGGACATGGCTCTCTCTGGAGACCCTGGACAGGAAAACAGCCATTAAACCAGAAAAAAAACCCTGTGCATCAGAAAAAATCCTGTCTCAAACAGGTACACAGCACACAGTAATGTTCTGGCTTCCTTTCTACTATTGCTCTATACATGGAAACATTTTGAGAAAGAAATCCTGCCTCACAGTTTTGAATCTAAGTGTAAGAGAATTGTTGTCCAAACTAAGATTTAGGCCCAAATATTCAGAGATGATCCTGAGAAAGAGATTTTCGCAGGGTGGGTTTTTTGCAAGCCAAGGATACAGTCACAACAAGATGACTCCTGACTGAAAGCACCCTTTTGATCATGCAGCAGTGGGGACACAATCCCTAAGGACAGAGCCCACTTCAGAGAAGGGGCCGGGGCACATGGGCCATCTCCTGCTGGGGCATCCTTTCACCCTGGCCCACTGGAAAAAGGGGCAAAGAAGAATGAAGAACAAGCCCCCCAGTACTCCCCACAACACCACCAGAAATGCAAATAGTTCAGCTCTCTCCAAACAGAGATTATTCCCTCCACCTCTGCTGTGTTGCTCTGAGCTCCAGCTCAGTCTCTGTGTATTGCTCAACAGGACTGGGAGTATCTGCCAAAGACCAGCTAATTCCCACTCAGGGCAATAAATCCCAGAGCAGAGGTGTCCAGGTGCCTATTTTGGAGCACACAGGCACCATCTCTGTGCTGCACAGGAGCCATTGGGTGGCACTGCTTCACTGTGGGAAAATGTGCAAGGTCCTGCAGCCCATGACATCACCGAGCACCACAACAAAATACAAGCAAAAAGAGAGGTGCAAGATCACTACCCCAATGCATAAAGTTCTACTTTTAATATCATATTTTTATTTTGCTAAATAATGGTAAAAGGATAAAGCTCCAGCATTTCAGCAATGCAAATATTGCATTTTTAATCCCAGGGCTTGTTTAATTGGTTTGCGAATTCCAGACCAAATAATCTCCTGATGAAAACCAGTACTCAAAGAGCTTTGTCCATCAACAAAGCTTTTCAGTGTTGGCATTTTTTAAACCGACTCACTTCACAATCTATTTAATTCCATTTTGAGCTGGAAAACAGACCTCGAAAACAGCCAGTGCATGTTGGGGCACTGAACATGCTGCTGTGGGAATTTTGTTTTCATAGCTACACAAATCTAGTTTGGTTTTTCTGAGACAACTTAAAAGATACATGGGCACATCTCAACATCTCCTTTAGAGGAGTGAGGAGGAACATCTGTGGAGGGGTTTAGAAGTGTTCAAGATTCACCCAAGGCTGAGGACATGTTGTTCAAAGTATGACTTTTTCAAAACATCCAGCAGCAGCCTCGATCTTTCCCCACCACTGAGCAGGCAGATGTTTTTGAAAATTGTATCTACAAAACATCCTGAGAAGCAGCTGGGAGCCCACCTCAGTCCCTCAGCCAGCCAGCACCTCCCCAGCTCAGCACACAGGGGTAATGTGCACCGTTAAGGGAGACACATCTCATGTCTGTGACCACTGCAGAGCCGTCTGGAGTTGTGGCTCCCCAGAGCTGACACTTGCTGGAGGCTTGTTGCACAAAATCCTGCAAGTTAATTGGCGTGGTGCTTCACAGCATCTCCCTGCGCCGCCGGCGAAGAGCGCAGCCTGTGACAGGCTCACCACCAGCCACTTCCTTCATGCCTTGTCATGTCTCTAGGAGGGTTATTGACACATCATGCCCCAAGGATCAAAAGTCAGCGGGTTTTTTTCTAGTTGTTTGTCTGTAGGGAAGCGTAGGAGTAAACCAGGAAATGATAGTTTTGACTTTGGCAGAGTACACAAGTGCAAAACCCAGGAAAGTGCTCTGCACTACATTTGAACCACAAATTTTGGCAGGAATAGGACAGTTTATCTGGGTTGGCAAGCAAAGATGAGTACAACATCAGAGGGAAATTACTCAGGAATTTTTATTATTTGCAAGCTTAAATTTTGCCAGGGCTCAAATTCAGAACCTGAACCTCTTTTGCTAATACCTCTTTTGATTATGAATATGATTCTGGTTTTGTATTTGTTTCACACTGGTACTACAGAAGAGTGATGGCCAAGTGTCAGCACAGAGGCAGAACAGCCAGCTGAAGACTGACAGATGACATTGGCCCTTCTTCCCAAGCACCACTGGAGCTGGGCATGTGATGGGAAAGAATGGGTGGCAACCACACACTTCAAGCCTACACTGTTTCCTCACTGAGTCTTGGCTCTGTTCTGGAGGGACCACAGTGAGACAACAGTCAGTTTCCACTAGTCATTTGTCAAACTTAGCTTTGCTTATAAAGCTGTCAACAAAAGGTGGTAATTAAAGTGACGTTTCTGTTGTTGTTATGTGAATGCCAGAAAGTGCCAAGGAAGTTGGATGGGAATCAGGAGCCCAGAGAAAAAGGGATGCCATTACAGAGCTCCTCAAAAATCAATTCACCCCACAGTGTATAAGGTTTTGTTTCCACAGATGATTGTAGTTTAAAAGCCATGTTCCTTTCTATAGTGGTGGCACTCTTACAGTCAAAGAGCTGCTTTGTCACAAAGTAGGGCTGCATGTGCTCCAGAGACCATAATGATCCATTTGTGTGCCTGTGATTTTATTTGATGTGGCCATGGCTTGCTGGAAAAAAGGCAGTACTGTCAGGGTGCTGCCCAGTTCACACTGAGGAGGGCAACTGCCTGTGTGAAGATGGTGAGAAACACTGAAGGGAACAGCAGGGCTGAATGTTTCTGCTGCACAGTGCCTGCACTGATTACTGATTCCAGAGCACTGTACCCTCTCAGCAGCACAGGGATATTTATTTCCAAGCCACTGTGGAGGCACATCTATTGCCTTGGAAGCTTTTGACACCCTTTTAGATGTGTACTGCTGAATAAAATAAATCAAAGCAAAGAAGGCAGAGAGGGAAAAATCCCTTGCTCCCTCTCACTTACCGGTATCAACCAGGAAAACACCGTAGTTGTTATGCAGATCAGAGCTCTCTGGACAATTCTCTATGCCAGCCTTATAGACCTCCTCAGCTTCCTTAAGCCGTTCCTTGGAAGAAAAGGAGATTTCTTAGTCATTGGTAGAAAGGTTGTCAGCACCATTTGCTGCACACCTGAGTTCTGTGACAACTCCCATGCTGCATGGGAAGCTTGGGGAATCCACACCCACTCCATCTTCCAAGAGGCCAAAATTTTACCCCATGGCATAGATGTGATATAGCTGTCATCTGGTATCCCAGAACAATTCAGACAGCTTTCCCCCATGCCTTTGCTACCCCTGAAACATGTGAAAAAGGTGGTGTCTGTTCAATGCCAAGAGCCCCCAGCTGGGCACATGCCCAGGCAGGAAAAACACAGCAACAGGGATTGTGTTGGTTCTGCTCAGAAGTGTCTGTCATCTGGGAGCTGATATGTTCTAATTTATTTGTTTAATGAGCATCTCACTGGCTCTTTTCCCCTCTGGAGCTCTGCTGTTCTTTCCTTAAGCAGTGAGGAAAATACAAGGAATGAAAGCTTGCTGTGTGTGATGGCTGGGGAGCGAGTACAGGGGGATAAATGAAGCTGGAGAAAGATGGAGGGTGATGAAAGAGCAGGGAAAATCTGACAGATTCGGATTAAAACCAGGCGTTGTCAGTGTGTGAGGTACAGTTCACTGGGACTGATAGGACATGCCATCATGCTGATTCCCCAGATGCACTGAGCTCTCATTTTGCATAGAATTCAGGGAAGTTTGCTGGTGCTGAACCAGAAAATACAGATCTTTTCTTTGGGAACAGCCTGCCTATGGAAAGCATCCTACTAGCTGGGTTCTGTCCAGCCTGAGCTATGGGTAGCCTGGTCCTGAAACCACAATCAGGTTTCTCCTTTGGATCAAAGAGCAACTTAAAAAGGTTTCCACTTCCCTCCAGCCAGACCACGTGTGCTCCCTGCCTGCATGCTCAGCAGCACGGGTGCCTTCCTCCCCCCTGCTCTGGGAGCTTGGCTGTCGGGTGTGTTTGTGGAAGGAGGCTGTGAACAGAAGAGACAAGCACAGTGCTGAGGGGTGTCAGGCAAGCCTCCAGCACCAAAGATGCTTTTCTCAATTCTTCCCCTTCCACTGAGCAGCACAGCCCTACAGCAACAAACTCCACAGCCTCCTGATGAAGCTCCCAAGCAAAATCAGCCAACTGGCTCTTCACTGAGGAGGGCCTGGAGCTCCCTGGAGCTCGACAGCGAATCCACACTGAAATAAAGGCTGGTCCACTCCCAGCTATGCACTCTCCTCAAAGCCTGCAAACAGCAGAGCCCCCTGGGCTTTCCCTGGATTTAAAATCTGTACCTGACAGCAGCTTTTGCTCTACAGCTGTTTAATGTGAGGACTCTTTTCTCACCTCCTATTTCAGAATGGTAGAGCTGGAATAAATTGCACTGAAAGAGCACGACTTGATCGCAGAATCACAGTTTGCCACAGTTAAGTCCCTTCACATTTACATGATAAAGGTCAGCCAGCAAAAAAGATAAGTGTGCAATAAAGCACAGAATATGTTTTTAAAAAGCGCTTAACTTTGGAAATTTTGGATAAATTACTGTGAATTTGACAACATTATCCTGCAGAGTCGGGAAAAGTGTAGTGATCATCAGAATAGACTAAATTGAAGAGCAATTTTTTTGTGCATTTTTTCCAAGATTTACATATTACTTTCCTTTCCTTTGCTTTTAATTTTTCAGCCAATGAATGCAGCTTTGTATGCACGTATGTCAGCTTATTTTATTTACTGATCATAAACCAAATTTTTAAAGCAAGGAAGAGCTGTGTTAAACTGGATTAGAGTGTTCCATGTCAAAACATTCACCAATTTTGAGCACTTCTATTGTGGTTGCATTGCTTTTTTGGCACCTAACATCCTGACCCTGCTTGCCTCAGGCCCGTTGCCCAGTTTAACAAAAGTGTGTGCATTAAGCACAGTCAGAAAGTGGCAAGAGTGGAACCTGCTATTCCTGCCAGAGCTTTCCCTTCTCACAGCCTCTCCTCTTAGCAGAAATAGAGCTCTAAGTTCATCAAGGCTTGATTCTCATTAACACTTAATAATGCCACTCCCAGACCTTCATGAAACATTCATCAACCTCACAAAACTCAGAAGACTGGCATAAAAAATGTATTAGATTTTTATGATATTAAAAAAATTATGCATATGAGAATCTTTCAGTTGAACTCCAGGGTTTTAAGTCTGTTTTTCATAAGGTTCAGTTTTTCAGTTTGGTTATGTCTGGGTAGGCTCTCCTCTGCAGCTAAGTAGGTTAAAAAGTTTCTTTTTCCAAGAAACACACACACAAAATCCGTTGAAGCTAGGGCCTGAAAAGAGCCACCAAGTAGCACGAAATGATGGATAAAACTGAAGCTGGGAAGATGGGAAACTGTGGGGAACCAGTGTTAGAAGGCTGTGAAAAGAGGCAGCAAAAATGTTTGATTTCAGCTACCAGCCCCACTGCAGTGATCACAGAAATCAAGGAAAACTGCAATACATTGCAACTGAGTTACAATTCCAAGCAGAAAGAGCAGCCAGAAGGGCAAGCATTTATAAAAGGCACAAACAAGCCAAACTGTTCTATACAATGCAGCAGTGGATTTTTGTCAGCTCTGGCTTCAGAATCAGCTATCAAGGAGAGAAGAGGGCAATTACATCAAGTTACAGGTTAATTCCCTGGCACCTGAAACATTCCTCTTAGCAGCACTTTTTACAGGCATAGAAAGGAAGGAACCACAAGGCCTCTTTCAGATTCATCCCCTTTAATATGGGGGGAACAAGCTGTGCAGGACTGACCGAGGCAATCCTGGCACTATTTCACTGTGTCCACATTTCCCCTTTAGCCTTGGAGCACAGCTGGAGAGGCAGAAGTTGTCATGGGCAGGGTGACCTCATGCAAGTTATTTTAACGTGGCACCTCAGCCCCCTTCTAGCACATCCCAGCAAGAGGGACCCAGTGGTGCCTTCCCCAAATCTCCACTGTGATGCCATCCTGTAACTGCCTGGCCTCACAGGTACCCCCAGAGCTGTGACATGGGCTCTGGGCCACAAGGAGACAAAAAAACACTCTTGTAACTATCAGCTGTTTTCAACACTATTGCTCAGACAAAGAAGAAAACCCAAAACTGAAAAAATGGGCTCCTGTCATCACCCTTGGGGCTGAGGATGCCAAAACTTCTGACCTCTGGACGGTGTGATTCTGCAGCTCCCAGCCATGGGCAGCAGCAGGTATTGTAGGACAGACCCTGCTATGGCTGCTAGGATGAACGTGTGAGGTAGGATGTGCACAATCAAGTAGGCATCTGCTGTGACTGAACATAAGAAAGTGCTAAAAGTCAGCAGAAAAATCAATGTTTTCGGAGAAAATTGTACTAACTATCTATTTTGCCCACCATATACTCAAGTCACAAGAGGATGAACAATCCATATGTAAGAGAGATGAATTATTGCTGGACTTACTAATGGCATTTGCTTTGGGCAGAAGGTCTTGGGACTCTATAATGGTTTTATTGCTCAGCTGACCTTGCAATCAATCCTTCTAATTAACAATTTCAATTAATATTAAAACCAGGTATTACTGCAGAGCACTCATTTCCTATACTTGCAGGAGACTCTTCATTGATGGGCTTTGTCAAAGCAGAGTTCCAATTCAACAAGGCTCATCTTTAAATTCATACACTGTATTTCAAGATCCCTGCAGATTATATTCATAATATTTGAAATTCTCTTAAAAGGGAAAATAAAATAGAACATCTTTCAGTAATTCACATACATCATAGGTGAGTTTTGCAGAGTGCCTACATTCTTAAAGAATATTAAACAAGACCTCTGTCTATAGTTTTGCTGAAATTCATCCCCTTGCCTTACAGAGAAAAGATTTCACTAACCAGAATAATGGAGAGCAGCAAAAGATACCATTTTGCTTTGTCTGTATTTATATTCTGCAACCTTTTAAGAAAGCTTCAGCACCTCTTGCTATGGAACAATTAGATCTGAAAACTGAAGGAAAAAAAATCAGTTTTCAGAAGGTTTGCAGAGGTGTGCTGGAGCTGTGCAGTTACAGGGACCTTGTCATCAAGCCCCACAGCCCCAGAGTGGGACCACAGCACAAAGCAGAGCATCCCTCTGCTGCTGCTGCAGGTGTGGAGGAAAGGAGAGCTTGGTGGTCCCAGCGTGGGCACTCAAGCCTCATGGCACCTTCTGAACTCAAGGGCTTTGTGCCTGAAGTTCTCTTTTCCTCCGTGGGGACAATATTTCACCTCACAGGGACATTGTAGAAATAAATTATCTTACAGAGAGTAGGGAGAGCCTGAGTAATGAGCGTGGGGAACAGGCCTGAGAGGAAATGAGTAATCCTGCCTCCAGAGCACAGCCTGGGCCATGCACAGCAAATAAGGCCTGGAGGCACAGGAACAATGAGGTTAAATAAAATATTGAACAGCCACTCATTAAGAGCAACATAAAGCCAGGGAGCCTTCCCACCTCCCTGCTCGTGATCATCTACCACGGTTTTCAGGGGCCAGATCCCTGTGTGTGTGTGTGCAAGGGGCAGAAACTGGGCTGCAGAGGCCACCTGGTTTCTGACAATCCCTAGCTTGGAATGATTTATTATGCAATCTCAAGGTTATCTGTGTAGGCGTGTGTGTGTGAGGGGAAGCGCTCGCCTCTCCTGCTGTCACTACATTCAAGGTGCAATGGATTAAGACTTCACCACAGACACAGGGAGCCACAGAGAGGGGATTTACTCACAACTTCAGCAGTGATTTAATTCAGAGCCACACCATGTGGGTGTAATTACTCACGGTGTATGAGTTGCCTCCCATCCTGGAAAAGCCATCTGCAGAGCAGCCTGAGAGCTCTGTGCAGACAGTGTGGACCCACGCCGGCCACCACGTGTGAGTGAGGCACGGGTGGGAGCTGCAGGAGCTGCTGTGCCTGTGGCAGCAGTGCATGCACACAAAGGCAGGGCAGCTGAACTATCCCTGTTACCTGTTCAGCCAACAGCGAGGCCAGGCTTGAGTAAGCATCTGCAAACTCTGGGCCGTACTTAATGGAGTCCCGCAGCAAGATTACAGCTTCCTCCTTCTTCCCTTGGGACCTGCAGGAAGGAGAAAAAAAAACAGAAAGGAATATTCCTGTAAGTACATGTTTAGGTTATCCCACTGATTAACTGCTTAAAAGAGATGTGGAAGGGCCTGGCTTGCCGTTTTCAAAAAGTCTAAATGATTCACCCACACCTCCTCCCATAATGTGAGTACCCAGCATCTCCTCAGCCCATCACTGCTCCCAGCAGCTGGGAGGATGGAGGCTTTAGAGAATGGATAGTTCAGTATCTGAAGGGAGGGTGCTGAGAGGATGGAGGCACTGTGACCTGGGAACAGGACATTCCCACTCGCTTCAGTAGGCTGGGGATGCTGCAACACTTCACTTCCTTTACTAAAACGTGGAAGAGTCTCTGCATGTTCCTAGACAAGTGCTCTTACAGATCCACCTTCAATGCCATTATTTGGAAATTAAAATATCTCCAAGTTAAATCTGCCTGGAATCTCTAAATAATTCCCTAGCAAGTCAATCATTAGGCTAGAGGAGTTCTGTCCTTCAGACCCTAAGGATTATGAGCAGAGGTAGCTGAGAGGTGGCTGTGCTGATGAGCTAGTTCTTTTCCCAGAATTACTCTGCATTCACAGCCATGGAAAATAGAAATGGTTTCCCTAACAAAAATCTTGGGATGTTTATTTATTTGAGCTATAATTTCTCCAGTATCACTCTGTATTTCTCTCCTTTGAAAAACGAGAAGGTTTCCTGAACAAACATCTAAGGATGTTTAGCTGGGCTGAAACAACATTTTCCTTGTGCAGAGTGTACAAAGAATACGAATAGCAGGGCTTAAAAAAAGAAACAAAGGGCTCTGGGGAAACAGAAAATATGTGAACACCTTGCTGCTTTGGCCTTAGATTTCATCAGAGTGGCATGGTCAAGTAACCAGATCTTGTTTATAAGGTGCAAATTTCAGCTGATAATATAAGTGGCTTTGCAGATTTTTTCCCTTTCTAGTTGTGTAACTGGAAGAATATTTTGCCTTTGCATTAAACTAAGTAAAACCAGTTGTGCTAGTCTTTTTCTTCTTCCAGTGGTGTTCCATATAAATTACATGAATGAAGCAAAAACAAATAAAGAACCACTTTTCTCCTACACTAATTAAAGTCTAGCTAGCTTGTCAATTTATAAAACTTTGGGATCCCTTGGCTGGAGTTTCGTGACACATTTTTATAAATCAAAACCAGATGACTGCTTAATAAAGGTATTGATGTTTGGCAGAAAATGTAGGAAATGCCCACCACAGAAATAAAAGGATTAAGTGATCCACTCAGCAGCAGTAGAAGTTCCCATTAACCACAAGCATTCACTCTGAGCATGGGGCAGCCCTCTTAATTACTCTTTTATTCCAAAATGGCCTCTTTTTTTTCTGCATTTGATCCAAGAACAATGTTTGTCTCCTGAAAGTGGGGATAAAGAGGGAAAGATTATGGCATCTTTTTATGTGACAGACTGAATTACATTAAAAAAAGCAGATCCAGTAGTTTCTCAGAGGGCTTAGGCCTGCAAGATACCAAGTGCTCTGGCCAAGCACTTAAACGTGTACTTAACTTTTATGTATGCAAGTTGAACATTAATTACTGGTTGAAGTGCTTTCCTGGCTCAAGGCCAACGCTTTGCAGGATCAAGCCCATCTCTTATATAAATCTCCTGCAATCTGGGAGACCACAAAGCATTGAAAGAACAGTCCAATTCACTAATTTACCATAAACTGGGGATCTGGAGCAGGAATAGTTAGGTAATGTACATCTTCACTGTGACAGAGAGAAGAACAAATTCAACTGACAGGAGCAATCTGTGACCACTTATTCCAATTTTTACCCAAATTATCCTGTTTTACAATCCTCTCTCTTGACTCCCTCTCCCACCCAAGCTCACAGCCTTGATCTACAATCAGCATGCTCAAGCTGAAAACAAGGAACAGCTTTTTCCACTGAGAGCATCTCTTCCATATTTTTCCAAGTAACCTGCAGCTGGAGAAGCACCAGGTTAAACCAACCAGCCAAAGCCTTGCAAAGCACAGAGCTGTTAGCACTGGTAAAAAATTTGTGTGCAACAGAGAGTAACCTAGGAATTAGTGCTCCAAAGGACTTGGTAGCTTCCATATTTTATTTTGTGAAGTTACTTTGGCTGTATCAAATCCAGAAACACAAAACTCAACAAGGGCTCCACAAGTGTTCTGAACAAATTTTTACAAGGATACAGAAAAGCCAAACTCTTCTAGAGGTGCACAATGACAGGACAAGAGGTAATAGATACCAGAGTAGGAACATCCTGATTAGATATAAGGAAAAATATTTTTCACTGGAACAGGTTGCACAGAGAGATTGTGGCATCTCTGTCCTTGGAGGAATCCAAGATTCAGCTGGACACAGCCCTGAACAATCTGATCCAATCAGACTTGCTCTGAGCAGATAGCTTGATCTCCAAATGAACCCTCAAGACCCTAAATTACAATAATAACC
Source organism: Polioptila caerulea (assembly GCA_013397295.1). Taxonomy (NCBI): domain Eukaryota; kingdom Metazoa; phylum Chordata; class Aves; order Passeriformes; family Certhiidae; genus Polioptila; species Polioptila caerulea. Next base: position 215,191 of record VYXF01009527.1, read on the forward strand.
TAAGTTATTTTTTCAATCTACTGCAAAAATTAGATTGCCAGAGTTTGTGGGGGTTTTTAACCACAGTCTGCAATGTGTATGTGATACTGAGGGATAACTGCACCACTTCATGAGACACAGAGTATCCTGCAGAGACCATTCAGAAAGCCAGATGCAGTATCACTGAACATGACCACTCAGTTTGCTTCTGAATGAAAGGAGGGAACATTTCACTAGCTAAGAGGTCTTAAATCTCAATACATGTAATTTCTGTCTCATGTTTTTCAGCATCTCCACACAGTTCCACAAGCTTGTGTCAGCACACTCACATCCAGAAGCCTGTACCAGAGAGGGCAGACAGTCCTTCCTCTTCTGAAGAGATGAGTTTGCTTAACTGGGATTAAATCACAACAACAAACACTTGGGACACGTTGTATGTTACTCTGCACCCAGAAGAATATCAGTCCTGCGAGTAAACTCAAGATTTAGTGGAGATTGTTTTGAGGTATCTCATTTTCCCCTTGAAAATGAAGCCATAACACTCTCAAAGCACATGAAAGTTCTGAGGCATTTCTTCATAAGGAACAGTGTACTGGATATTGCAGTGCTCCAGGGGTGGATTGATACAGTACCACAAATAAGGTGGTACTGCAGCATTCTTCCTGCAACAGAAAGCTGAGACTGATATTTATTTCAAATGTTCATAATATATTATTTCTTGTCTCTTTACAGAAATACCCACAGACCATAAATTTGTTAGGTATTCTGCACGATATTTATCTGTATCTCAAAGAACCTGAATTTATACAGAGGAATCAAATACTCAAAATACAAAAAAGCAGCATCAGGCTGCTCTGTGTCACTGATCACAGACCATGAAAGTAGAGAGATTTCTTACTTTTAGGTAGGCCATCTTTTGGGTCTATTTTAAGTAAGAAATCTGTGGGCATTGTTTAATTATCTGCTCTCCAATATTTATATTAGGCACGAAAATGATGACATACAACTTTATTTTAGGATATGTAAACAAAACCAGAGGCTTATTCAGCCATTACCCTGCAATACTTCCTGAGGACATTCATCTTCTGGCACATAGCTGTCTTCTTTATGTGCAAACAGAAAATGGAAACATCATTTTTCATCTAAGACTTCCACAGAAAAGAAAAATTCCGCCCTATGTCCTCAAAACAGTTTTTACTCAAGTTTAAATCACAAGCAATGGATGCCTAAAAAGCTTATTTGCATGGAATAATGAAAGGCAGATTCCCACATGGGAATGACAAACCCATCTTTCCAAAATCCTGGACTTCCCTTCTCTCAGTACTCCAGAGGAAATGAAATCTAGTATCTGCCATCAGATAGACACACTATGAGTAGACATGGGTACAAGGAACTCAGCAGAATTCAGCTGGGAATTCCCAAGCCAGACAATTTCATTCCATGTCCCAGTACAAACAGTGCTGTTACTGGACATGCCTTAAGTGTTGCAGACCTGCCTTTTCCTGATCTGCCCCATCCTCTGAAGCCTTTGTCAAAGAGGACAGAAAAAATGTTTTCATTCCTTGACCATTTATCTTCTCTCTGACACATCTTTAAAAATCAAAACACTCTTCATAATGTCTCATAACACAGCCAGAAAGTAATATCTGTCTGTCATATTCTGCAGATTTTCATTTCATTTATTGCCCTTACTATACCAGCATTTAGTGTCTGCAGAATACTGGCTGCCATATATATAGACATTTTTATATATATATATACAAAAGGATAATTGTAGACACAGGTAAAAAATATAAATAAAGACATCGTTGTAGGAAGGGGAATATGAAATCTCTGCCTTGTACCTTGTGCCTGTCTGGTCATCTCACAAGTTACCTCATGCTCCAGCATGGCTGATGTTCTTTGCAAAGCTGCTGGATCATCTAGGAAGGGTGCTGGCCAAAGGGTTTGGCATCCTAATTTGGGGGAAACGTTCATATGGGATCTGCCCACACAGCATCTGCCTCACATATGTGCTAATTCCTGCACTCTGAACTCCACCTATGTCTTAGCAGGTTTTTAAAAGCTGAACAGAGAGATGAGGGCACTCAGCTTCCAATTCCATTAACACCACTGCTGTGCCCAGATGCACTACATTGCTTTGGAAATCTAAAGGAAGTTTAGAAAATGGGAGCACATGGATGTGGGAAAAGGGCAGGAGGATCCTGAGCGCTTTCTTTTGACAAGTTTAGCACAAGCATCACACACATTTAACATACTGTAAAATGTGGCACCACAGAAGGATGCAGAGCACACACAATCCAACAGGACACACGATATCTTAAGAATCACAATGTGAAAAACATGACATATTGCACAGAAAACAAACAGCAGTTCTAAGAAATTTTCCCCACATGTCTCCTTTGTGCTTTTCCAGTGCAACAAATCCAGTTTTTATCCATCTGCTGGGTAATAAGAGCCCTTTGACAGGCAGATTTAAGCATAATTGACATGGAATGTCCCAGTGCCTCTCCTGGCTTAGATCCTTTTTTATTAATATTTTATATTTTTAAAAATCCAAAAATGTTACAGAGAATAATAACTAAAGCACACATGATGGATTTAAAAGACAATATGTATTTTTAAAAACCACTGCCACCTTAAATTAATTTCAATCAACCAAATTTGATGAATAATTCAAATATCTTTCTTTTCTCTTCTAATAAGACTGTACCATTTTCCTTCCTTTCGAGTACTTCCAGTAAAGCACTTACTTATTTAAGATTACTCATTTCCCATATTCTCACCTCAAACCACCAGGTTTACTTGTAATATTATTCTGATAATTTCTCTGCTTCTGAACAGACCAGGTAGAACTTCAGCAGCCCACTTAATATTCTTTTATATAAATCCACACTCGAAGTTACATTTCAGGACTAGAAAGACCAAGTTTTAATGACACAGTGCCACTTTAAAACCAGTCCCACACTAAGCCTGTCATGGTTTAATCAGCACAAAGCCCAGTCTGGTCTAAAAGATTTAGCAGTTCATACGAGCAAAAATGTACTTTTACTGCTGTTGTTTATGCAGTTCTGTCAGCAAATAAACCACAATATCCTCACAAAAACAAGGACCTTTTTGCTGGTGCTAAACAGAGATATTTTACTTTTTTTTTAATTGAACCTGTTGTAGATCTTATCATACTGGTACAGATCTAAGTTTAGTCTTTAGATGTGGTTAGTCAAATTAATTTGCATTATTATGATTGTCTGCTATTCTCCTTGGCAAAGGCTGACACTCTAAATAACAACGAGGGAAATAATGAGCTCATCAACTTGTTTTTAATTGTCCAGGGATGTAAATCAGCCTCCCCTCAAATCCAGACCTACCTGCTCTGCAAGGGATGAACCCTCTGCTGCTCTGTATAAGGTGCTTATGCCTAAGCTATACAACAACTTCCCATGCAGCTAATGAGGAGAAGTGGGAACTTGAAGACAGGGATTTTTTGGATCTGTATTATTTATTAGCTTGGCATCTGATGCCTACCTTTGAACAATACAGCCTCCTCTCCTGGAAATGCTCACACATCTCCACCAGGATAGGGATCTCAGGTGACTAGCTGGGTTTAGGCAACTCATTTCTGATGCCTTTTTTCGGAACAAATGAATTTCCTTCAACTGAAACACACTTGTGAACAGCACCTGGAGTGATGTGGCAGACAGCACAGGGATATCCAAAATAAGCCTCACCTTCGTGCCAGTACTTTTGGATGGCACTAAGAAATGACACCATTGCTTCACCAGCTGGCAGAAAAAAACTACTCTGGTGATGTGTGTAGGGGCAATGTGAATTTTCTTGGTGCCAGATCTGCATTTAACTTACTTGAGCAGGTTGCCAAGGTTGAAGAGAGCTCGATTGTGCTGAGGGTTGAGCTGAAGGGCCCGTCTGTAGTAGTCCTTAGCCTCCACCACATCTTTGGTCAACGTCCCCAAGTTGTTGAGAGCACTTGCATGACGAGGGTACAGCCTGGGAAAAAATAAACATCAAGTTACAGATGCTCATTAATTGGCAAATAAAGCTGATGTCACTGGCTCTGCCACCAATGCTGTTTGGCACTCAATAAAGGGAAGAATGTCAGCCAGTCATGTTTCCCTTCATTTGCTGCAGGCCAGGTGGGATCATGAAGACCTTTTTCAACTCCTAAAGAGATTGCAAATCAGATCTTCTCCTATGGTTCCTATATATCTCCAAGGCAAAATTGAACACTGAACAGCTTTGAAAAATTATCTTACCCTTCAGGCAAAAGGTATAGTGACTAAAGCAGCCCAATTTTTTTTATTCAAAATGCTTTTGCAACAAGCAAGAACTGCTTTGTCAAAAAATGTTTTCAATGAAAATATGTTTTGATATACACAGAATCCAACACAACATCATATAAAATTATTTGTTGGGTTTTTGAAATTGTTGGGGTTTTTTTCACAATAAAATTGATAATAAAGTGCAAAAGGAAACCTGAAATCAGCTGTTGAACAATGCTTTCAGGACCAAGCAAAATAATAAAAGAATCTGCACCCACACTGCTTAACAGTATGAATTCCCTGAGCTTCTTGTAACATTTGGTTCATTCAGTTCTCCTCTTATCTGACCTGTTGATCTTCACATCTGCCTGTTTCAGTTACAAGATTACATTTTTGGGCCCAATACATCTCTGTTGGAATTCTCCATGAATTAAGCAGCAGGTCATGGTCCATTCAGCAGTTTAAATTCTCAAAGTTGTGCTCCTACATTAATATTTTAGTTTGTAGGTCTTTCACCAGAAGCTCCAGAGGTGGAAGTGATCCAGGGCTCAATGTAGGCATCCAGGGCCCTTTGTGGGATAGGTAGGTAAAAACTGAGGGTCGTTATGATAAGGAAATAAATTTTTGACAGATGCCCACAGGGGTCCCTGGAGACCAGCCATGTGAGAAGGTCTAAGGCTCTGAGGACAAGTCACCTGAGAGTTCTTTGCCTTAGGTCCCTGATCATGGGAAAGTGATGTGGATAATGACATTAAAAGTAGTTGGCTATGAAAGCACACGGTACAGCATGAGGAGCATTTAAAGGTAGAAGGGATTAAGACTCTAGAGCATGGCCTGTGTAAAGATTGCAATTGTTTTTAAACCAAGACTTTCCATGGTGGTTTGTTTTTTGGTTTTTTTTCCTGGAGTTATTCACTATGTCAGTTCAGCCTTAGGATTTTCTGTGCTTAAGTACCATGAATAATTTAGCATTTTATACACTGCTGCAACATTTGTATCAGTCACATTTTCACTCCACAGCTCATAAATGATTTTGGAAAGGTCTTATGTGGGGGTGAAGCTGGAAACATTCAAGGGAACTCTGTGAGAAATGGGCATGCACCTCTAACAAAATCAGGATGTTTCCTACCATTAAGTAAGAAAAAAGCCTGAAATCCTTTTTTCACCAAGCAAACAAGGACTGCAAAGTCACATATTTGAGGATAATTGTTCAGGGATGCAGCCATGTGTTTTTTAAAATTTAAAATAAAAACAAAAGATAAATGTAAGGACCATGACTCATAGCAAATAATGACTACAGAGTGCTAACACCCCTCCCACACAGGTGAGCATCCCTTCTCTCAGAGGTCACCACTTCTGTTGCAAGTGCTCAGGCAGCACTGCCCAGTGTCCACACCCACGCCCACCACCTGCATTTGCTGCTCATGTGAAGAGACCCCAAATTGAACTGGTCACAGAGTAGCAAAGAGTAGGAAATTTGTGAGGAGAACTGAAGTCAACACAGAAATAGCATCACTTTCCATCTCTGAGCTCCCCAGTGAGCTGGGTGCGTTTTGGGGTGTGAGAGGCTTCCTGCGCTTGGAGGAGCACCAGCAAAAGAAAAGATGATGATGAGGGTGTAGTGTGGAGTCTTGACCTTGGGTCTCAAATCCATTTGTCATCTAGTCTAAGTGTCCCCAGGTGAAGCAAGCTGGCAGAAATGCTTTCCAGAGCAACAACAGGGAAAGAATGGAAAGGGCTAAGCTTGCTTGCTCTTCAGCACTTGGGATGCAGCTCTGTGGGGTACCTTGACCAGAATCTTGAGCAAAGAACATCTTATGGCAAATGACCACAGGCTCAGTCTTGTTTCCCATTTCCTTCAAGGGATTTTACACTGTTTAGGACCAAGAACAAGGTCTGGGAGGTATATTTTTGAGCCTTTTTTACCAGATGGTAAAATATGATAAAAGTGTGCGCTACTTCTGTCAGTACTCACACATAAAACAGCTCTAATATTTGACATGAAGTCACTTGAGTTATGAGTGGGCAAAAGGATTTCAGACAAGTCTTGGGAAAGTCAGAAACAGATTAACATTTTGCAGCCCTAAACCTGATGGTTTTCCCCTCAAACTTTCAGAAATTAATTCTATTCTTGGCCTTTAGTGCTCCCCATGGCATTTTAGGCCCAGGAGATTTGCTTGCACCAATTTGGATTGGAATGAAAACTCAAGATTGAAAAAAGGAACAGATTTCACCTTTAAATTGCACAGTTCTGACCAGCAGCTCCATAAATACACTTCTGAGCTCAGTGCTAAAACCTCTCAACAGCAAATCACAGGACGCAAACATGTCTCCCATGTATCCTGGGCTCTATTTCTTGTGTTTTACATTTATTCATTACATCTCATTGCCCTTTCCAAGATATATAAGTGAAAACCCAGAACCCCAGCAAGCACAAATTGTCAGCTTAAATCTGCTTAGCATCTGGCCTGAAGAACTCACGACATCTGTAATTTTACATGTCAGAACAAAAGTTAGGAGAAATTCTGACCACAGTGAGATAAGGCGGTGGTGTTGGGCTTTGCCGCTAGGGTTCAGCTCTTTTATTTCTCTCCAAATATTTTATTTGGAATATTACTTTATTATCGTGGTAGACCAAGCTGCCACTCAACTGAGTCCAGCAGAAGAACCAAGCTTAAGAGAGTATCACCTCTGGTGAAGTAATCAGAGCAGTCTGAGCCTGTGACCATCCATGCTGTTACAGAATCATTGAATCATAGAATGTTTTGGGATGTAAAGCACCTCAAAGACCATCTGTTCCAATGCCCATCCACTATGGGCAGGGACACCTCCTGCTAGACCAGGTTATTCAAAGCCTCATCCAACCTGGCCTTGGACACTTCCAGGAATGGGGCATCCACAGCATCTATGAACAATGTGTTCCAGTGCCTCAACATTCTCACTGTAAAGAATTTCTTCCTATTATCCCACCCAAATGTGCCCTCTTTCAGTTTATGCTGCTTTCACACTGCCCTCAAATAGTTCCCAGGAGTGGCCCAGGCCTGAGCCCAGATCAGGGTTTGGTCCCAAAAGCCAACTTGGACTCTGCCATTGCCTCTCAGAGGATACAAACATTTACTGAGTAATTCCAGGTCAATTTATGCCAGTTGACCTCAGGGCTAGAGAATGTGAACCAGATCATTTTTTTATTTATTAATATGGATGTTGAATAAAGGACTAGCAGGCCTATTTAAACTATCCTTTGTTCAGGCACTCCCACTGCTGTTGATAACAATTCCCTGGGAATAAAAACACAGCAGAACAGTTTTGTGGCAGGATTTACACAGGAGCATAAAACTTGACCACAAGTAGCCAAACGAAGCAACACTTTCTCAAGAACTTTCAAAATGGTTCTACAAGACTTGCAGATGCACCAAACTTGTTTGCTTTTGTTGTAGGTGATTTGTTGTTGCAATGGAGAGAGACTCATGTACTTCTCCTATTTGGAAGTTATCAGGAGAACTGTGCTGTTTATCAAGACTTCTGGAATTGGTCTCAATGAATCCTGATATTTAACATTAAATTATTTTTAATGTAAGTCCTCTAATGCAAACATTGTCTTTTTCCCATTCTTCATCCATATGAAGAATGTATTTATTTCTTAGAAGGGCTAGAAACACATTACCAAGACAAGGAGGTCTCCAACTAACCTGGAGTCTCTTCATGCCACAATAACAATACTCAGAATCCAGACTTTATTTTATAAACCATCACTCTGAAGACATTGAGATGCAAGAGATCAGTTGATAGAACAAATCTAGCTTGTTTTGAAACTTCTCTTAAGAAACAACACTTTCCATCTGGACATATACAGAGCTGCATTTTCCTTGCTACCACCACTGATAGTGGTAACAGTGTGCAGGCAATATCCTTCTTGCTATGCATCTGATTAGGCAGAAATTCCTCTAGGCTTCACCTAATCAAATGCAAGTGCTGCATTATTTATGAAAGAAAGCTGAATTTCATTAAACTTATTCTACAAGTAGCAGTTCATGTAAGAAATCAGTTCATCCTTTCCTCTAGAAATCAGAATAATTTTCTTTAAAAATCTACATTCAAGGATAATTATAATAGAAGTCTTGAAATAGCAAAATTATGGGAAAGCAACCCATTAAAGTGTATTTTAAAGCAGATGGAGAATTCATTTCTAAAGAGAAGACAAGTGGGATGTTTCCTTGTTGTAGAATGAATAATTCAAATGGTTCCTCCAATGCTGTATCTGCAATTGTCAGAATAAATTGCAGCAGCCTTCCCTTTAACTATTACAGGTATAGACTGCACAAGAACTCCTGTTAGTAATTATCCCCACTTCTTTTATGTTAGCAAAGTTCCCTCTAATACCACTGAACAAAAGCCCCACTGACTTGGACAGTCAAGAGATTTCCACTTTCCCAAGATGATACCAGGTATAAAACATATACACTCATTGAATTGCTGATGACCATTTATTCTGCTTTTTCATTTAATGCTGCTATTATCTGAAACATGAGGGTTTTAAAAAAAATTTGAAGGACTTTGTTTAGCCCCATATCTGAACTACAAGACAATTACAGAAAGAAGAAAAAGGGAGGAAATTTGTTGTCATGACTGCAACCCATGATCCACCAAGAATTTTAATTCTTTTAATTCAGATTGAGAGGGACCACTTAAACAACTGGCAAGCTCTGCTCACAGTGCTGCCTTTAAACAGCCCCTGGTCTGGTGCCAGGGGTATTCAGGGGGAGGAAGGTATTAGTGTGACAACTACCCACTTGCTCTTAAGAGCATTATGTGGTTTTTGTACAGCCATTGCTTCGTGGATAGCAAGCAGCAGGGGATGGGGCCAGACTAGCATGCAATTAGCCTGGAAAACCATCCTGGACAGCAGGGAAAGGCTGTAATGTCATCTTTCAGGGGTCAGGGCAGCGCCCTCCCCAATCACTGCACAATAAAAGAGGTTTTTGAAAGCAGCCAAGAGGCATTTCTCAGAGCTGGGACAGTCCTGAGATGTCACATGAGGGTGACTCTTCCTGATGCCCCAGCCCTTCATCACTCTCCAAGGGTTGACAATAAGCCTGTTGAAAGCACATTCCCAGTGACTTACAACATGAGTTCTTAGAACCACTGTAAGACTTGTAAACATCCCTGGTCATCATTAACCCAACAGCCATGCTATGGCAGCAGCAGCAGCAAGAAAAAACCTGCCTGCATCACCTTGCATAATATTCAAAGTGGGTCCAAGCATATTAATTTCTTCTATAAATTAAAATAAGTGAAAAATAATTTTAAAAAATTATTCCGTTGGAGATACCAAGTATGCCTGTTGTTTGTTAACACATCTTTTGATTAAATAATGCATTTAAACTTAGCACTCACAGGGACCATGCCACCATTGAGGCAGCTGTGGAAAGTCATCCCCCTGTGCTGCCCTGACAAAACAGGCTGTGTTACCTCTCTGTGGCAAGAGGAGAGGAGAGCCTGAAGAGCCCTGGGCCAGCCCTCTGACCACTCCTCCTCCTTACAAGGGGACACTTCCCTGACAGCCGCTCTTGGCTCTCCTGGTTCCTGTCCAAGCCCACCACAAAGCTCAGCATCCACGGGGCTCCCTGCAGCCACATTAAGCACACGGACTCAGGCCTTAATTACCCAGGCCCAATTACTTGCTGGCAGCATGGCAACTTGCTTTTAAGGCACGTTTTGCCCATTCCAATATATACTGTAATTATTGGCATTGTTTTGCCAACGAAAGTAAGAATGTTATATGAATAACGTTTCTATCTGTGCCAAGTTTTAATACTGCCCATTTTATATTTACTCCAGTATACTATTTCAAGCCAATTTTCCAATTTTAATATTAGATCACACTCATTTTCATGTATTTATGTAAGTTCTCAATAAGGCTCTATGTCAGGCTGAATTGAAACATGATTTGATGTAATTCTGAGACCAGTCATCCCTCTGGGAACAATTCTGCACTGGCAACAACTCAGGTCATGGCCTCATGATGGCATGGCACCTTGTTTCAAGAGCTGCTCTACATGATGTGGACATGTGGATGGCAGATCCTGTGTCTTCCTCAAAAAGGTTTTCGATTTGCAGCATTTGAATTTCTTTCAAGGAAGGAGAGGTGATCCTCTGCAATATAAAGCAGCAGCTGGTTTTCTCTTGGAGAGTTCTAGTGGTTGCATCAATATTTCCTCAAAGGTAACATCCTTCAGCTTGGCAGAAAGTTTGAGGCAGGCTGGTATTTTTTGTATTTTAAAAAAGCACCTGGAAATCCTGCTGAAAGTCAGGCAAGTGAGAGATCTAATGCTTTTAGGTTCCTTTGAAAGCTCCAGGCATAATCTCCTTCAGTGAAAGCGTGACAAAGCAGCGAGACTCCTGGCTGTACACAGCACAGCCCGGAGCTGGGTATTACAGCACACCCATTTCCACACACTCAGCTGCAAGGGGGTCCTGACACAATGCCAGGAATAAGACAGGGAGTGATCCCATCCCATTCTGGTGCTGGAGGCTTGTGGGAAACCCCTTTGCTCTTCTAGGTTCTTCTTTTCAGGGTTAGGATTCAAAGTACAGGAGGCTGAGGTTGTGTTCGGACTTTGTTGTCTATTGTTATCTAAGTTACAGCCTCACTGACTGTGAGTGCTTCTACATGCTATGTTAACAAGGCAAAAATGGAGCTCACAGAGAGAAGCTTCAAGGTCCTTTAAGCCTAAACTACCCAATTATGAGATGCCAACAAATTTATTTTAACTTTAAACCCTAACTAGTCACCCATGCCCCGCACTGGGGAATTTCTTAACCAATCATACAAAATCACCCAAGTTTGTGAAGGAGAAGAAGACTACATCCTAAACCCTTCATCTTATTACATATACATTATTTTAACCAGCCACCTCAAATTCTAAATTTCTCACCCTGTGATACAACACACTTCTATTCAGCTACACACACACAGACTCTATGCTACCACTCAGTTCTGGAAGCCTTTCCCAGGGCCTCAGGTCAAATGCAGGATATTTTTGTGGATCATTCCCTGTTAGCACAGAAAGTCTGAAACCTTCTGTGTCCTGGGTTCCAACAGGGGCTCAAAGAGCATCCCTGAGCAGCACTGTGAGTCCTCATCATTGTTGCATGGGCCAGCTCAACTCCTGGGCAGGTCCTGCTCAAGAAGTCAGTGTGGGTCATGCCTGATCAGCAGTGTCTACAGCAAGATCCTGATCTAACCTGGGATCTCCAGAGGCTGACTTGGTACAAATAGCAAGTGCTGAATCACAGCCAGGGATCAGTGGAAGGAAGTAGGGTCCTGGCTTCACAGCTTCTCCTCCTGCCCATCAGCCCAGCAGGCAGGAAGAGCAGCTCACAGACACCCTGCTACCAGCAAACCCTCTCAGCAGGGTGAGCATCCCAGCCTGAACTGCAGAGCACCCTGATATTGAGGGAAACCTCCTCAGGACAGAAATGTGAAAAAAAAGAAAATAGAGAAGTTGAATAGGTTTAATCTGTATGTTGGCAAAAGCTTCATGAATTCTTTGAGCTTGACATCCATTAAGGAAAAAATACCCCCAACCTACAGCAATATCCAAACACGCCATTCAAATAACCAACCAGCAGCACACTAAACAATATTACAATTTATAAATTTTCATTAGATTTTTTTCAAACTTAGGCAGGGATAGAAGCCTGAGAGTTAGAGCTGAGGAGAAAAAACCAGGATTTTAAGTCAAACAATATCACAGATAAATATAAATAAATAAAATCTTTCCTGCTAAACTCACATGTTCCCTGTAGTGTTGAGGCAATATGAGGTTATCAAATAGGGCTGTGTGCTTATTCTTTCACATAAAGAATTTATGCAGGATCCACGTAAGTCCAGAAACCTCAACACTCTCAAAGCCCAACAGAGGACTAATAATTCACAACATGCCTGACTTACAGACAGTGTGAACAGTGCAGGCACCTCCACAGAGCCAACAGAATGTGGAGGGACCCCACAGCAAACAAGAGACCATCAGGGGAGCCCTTCAATCAAACGTGACATGAGGGGATAAAATAACAACATACTCTCACCGAGGCAGATGGGGCTGAAATCGCGCCTGTCATCTCCTGAGGCTCCCAGGTGCCACGGGGAGCTGAACAGCCCCATGCTGCAGAGTTTTCACACAAACAAGGACAGCAGGCTAAGAAAAAAGCAGTGGCTCTGGGAATGAGTAACTAATCCTTGGATTTGGAGGTTATCTTTGAGGTTATCATTAGCCAAAAGTGAAAGGTGGACTTGAACACGTGCAAAATACAGCCACAAGTTTCTCTCTGCATACCCCACAGAAAAAGCAAAATAGATGCCTTGTCCCAATAAGAAAACAATTTCCATTAGGGGAGCATTTTACATCACCCAGATTTTTTTCATCAGTGCCCAGTACATAAGAAGGCAGAGCTTTGATGCAGTGTCTGAGGAAGGCTATGGAGTTGTCATCCTCAGAGATGACAGGGGCTTTTCTCTAAGATTATGTATTTGAAAAGCCAGCAAGTCCCTGAAGAGCAACACAGAAAGGCCTGCAGCCACAAGAAGACAGCACGGTGTAGGAAGGGAACCCACCTGTAACCATCAGTGTGCAGGGCTGAGATATCCATCTGTCCATCCCAGCAGGCACACCCAGCTTCTATGGCTCGACATGCACACACACAGTCTCTGCATCAGGGCTCATGGCTGCACTTATACCAGTTCTGTTTTCAAGTAAATAAAGCCTGTGCATTGATTGATTGTTATTTTGTCACTAAAAAGCAGGAAAACTGAGCAGAGCTGGAGCAGCCCTCAAAACAGGCAGGGATTAGCACTTTATAGAGAACAGGTTCAAAAATAAATTACAATGGCTGAAGTAATTTGGCCACCGTCCCATGCAACGTGTTGTAAAGGCCATTAAGTCTCAGATTCAAATTATAAGGCAGCCCTTTCAGCCTTTTCAGCCATTTCAGCCAATTACCATTAAAATACTCAACAATTCCATACAGCTTCAGGACAGCCACCACATACCTACTCCTTAATCCTACTGTCAAAGCTGGAATCAGAACACCACACAAAGATATTCCCAACTGCTTGGACACGATCCACCTCCAGCCCATAACATCCACTAACACAGAGTATTACATGAAATCTCTATGAAGATGTCTCAGGCATGCTCCAAGGGCCTGACCCAAGTAATATCAGAATGTCAGAAGGGCACTCATGGTTTTGGGAGTAAAAGCAGCCACGGCAGTCACAGCAAAGCAGCACTGCACATTTTTTACTCACTGTAAAAACAGGCTAACAAATGGTGCTGGTATTTTAATTCTTCCCAGAAATAAATCACAGATGGTATCCAAGGCCACCTGCAGTCCACGCTGAGAGGCATTTTCAAGGCAAATACATTGACACACACACATAAAGGACTGTAAGAACACTATTTTTTTTACTGCATGGAGAGTGCAATTTAACTGAATTTAAACAACCCCAGAAACTGTTGATTTAAGATATATAAAAACCCAGCAGGAAGTTATGTGGGAAAGCTTAAGAAGAAACCTGAGTCTCCCTTAACAGCATTAGGGTTTTACTTCTAAAGTGTAGTGGGGTGAAAGAACAGCCTTGCTTTTTTTCTTTCCTACCCATTCCAGTGACACTATGAACCAATTTTGTTCCCTCAAATGAGGATACAGATAAGCTGCCTACACTGTTTTCCCTTCTCCATCTAGCCTGTGTTTGAGTACTAAGGATATGTGACCATGATTTCATGACCCTTACTGATGCCACAAACCAGCACTCCCCATTTCCATGCTGTAAGCAATGCCCTGAGATGTGTTACTTGCAAGCTCTGTAAGAGCCAGACCACACAAGTTGCAGCACCAAGTGCTTCCATACTGGTTTCTCTGCCTCCTTGCCCACTCTCTCCTCTCTCTCAAGGCTGAACAGCAGAACAGCTCCCTGAACTGCAGATAAAACCAACCCAAGAGTTCCTACTTGCTGTCCAGAGGCTCCCTCCTCCAGAAGATGCCACAAGGGGGAATGAAGGTTTCTGCATGGCAGGCTGGTCCCCTTCCCACTCTGTTTAGTCAGCAGCATTTGGCAGGGAAAGTCCAGGGGGAGCTTGTGGCTAGGAACCTGTTGATGGATGTGTACACATTCTGTAATGCTGCAGAAATGTGTGCACTCTCAGGTACACACCCCTGCATTCATGTAAATAAATCCACAGTATCACATTACACAAGGCAGACACCTCCTGCAGGACTCTGTACTGTCAGGTATGTTTTGACATCCAGAAGGCAAACATGAATTTTTAGGTGATGACCTTTTTCCAGACACAGAAATGTAGCTTGGATAGCACAGAACTATTATTAGCATGTTTATCCACCCAACTCCAGCAAGCAACTCAGCAGCCTCCTTCAGCCCCACCCGCTGATGCTCACATTGATCTACCCTCCATGGGAAGCACTGCCCTGGCAACAAACACAAAGAGAGGGATGGTAAGAACTGCTTTGGGAATTAAAATGTTGAATGACTGCAATTGTAGGAGGTAAGGTGAATTATTTTTCTCCTCCCCATTGTTAAAAGGAGATTGATTTAATTGATAATGAATGTTGACCGATTGGGTTTAAGGCTCTGCTGTTTTTCTCTCTCTGCAATGTGCATTGCTGAAGGGCAGTATAGGAGTCTCAACAGCAACATCAAGCACACAAGGTTGGGTAGAAGCAGGACAAAAGCTTGGGAACTATCAACAACAGGAAAATCATCTTCATTAGCACATCAGAGTTGTTCTTCATATTTGAGTGAGGTTGCACAACTTCATATTCTCACTCACAAATGGGAGACAAGTGGGGAGATAAATTTCAGGTAAGATCAGCACAGTTTGATCTCCAGGAACAGAGGTTCCCTAGAATTCCTAACAACAGCTGCAAATCTGCAGCAGAAGCAGCAGCAAGAATGTTAAGGCCAGCCTTCAGAACAGCCGTGGTCAACTCATATCTCAGATGGACAATTTCTGGTCTTTACTTTCTGAAGGAAAAAAACCCCAAGGATCTCCTGGGATCACTACCATATGTCAGGCAAACCAGTGAAGCAGTCTAATCCAGCAATGTGTTTTTCTTGTTTTACTGTAGGTAAGCTGACAGGTTTGTAACCCACTCTGTAATTGCTGAACCCCAGCTGTTTGTTGGGGCTGTTTTCTGGGTAACTCATCTGGAATCTCTGAAGGGCTCCATTTCCATTCCCCTTTTAGGAACTACATATAGGAACAGCTTTTCCTACATACAGACAATTTTTGTTCTTTTCATTCTCCCCATCTCCAATTCAAAAATTCTCCATTTTTGCATTTCATTTCAGTTTTCACTCCTCCCACTCTTGGAGAACATAATCAGATTGCACTAATTACCCAAGTCTGGCTAGGTCAGGGTGTTGTATCACTGGGCTCTGGGCTGGGGTGAGGATTGAGTTTTCTGATGGGCCACCTGCAATGGCACCAACAGGTGGTTGTTGGGACTGATTGCCAAGTTTGCCTTGGAACCCTGCCCTGCAGTTCCACTGTCAGGGAAAACACATTATTCTCCTCCACCACTTTTCTGCCCTGAAGCTAACAGAGGTACACCAACATCTGCCAGCAGAGAATCCCACCTGTCTCTGAAAGCAGGAAAGGGAGCAGTTAAAGCACTGGGGATCAACTTTCCCCGGATTTAGTATCAATTGCTAGTATTTCACTAGACTTGTGTGCACTTCAACATCTTTTCCCACAGTTACAACTCCACAGGAGCAACATGTTACTTTGCTGAGCAGACACATGGCACCAGCACTCCCGGCAGAGCAGGAGGGCATGGAACTGCATCCTTGCGTTGGTGGAGTTGGTGGAATGGCAACAGTTCAAGCAGCAGCGTGCAGACTGACAAGATCACTTTTATTTACTAAACAATGAAACTCATTCACCAGAGATTATGTCATTTGGCATAAAGCTGGAATAGTGGATGAGCCATCACCCACTGAAGCACTGCAGATCTCCCTTTCCTTTCTCCCAGGAGCTCCCAGGTAGCAAGCCGTGTCCTTATCGACTCCATTTCCTTATTAATTCCCTATTGATCTGCTCACTGAGCACTAGGCAGAAATAATATTTTTATCTTCTGTACTCTTGGCTGTACTGCCATTGGATTGTGAAGCCTCCTGAGTAGCTTGGGTTTTCTGCAACCTGGGGAGGATGGATCCACCCACATTCACTGGGAGAGTAGGCACTCAGTGAGGGGTGCCGGTGGAAAATCACAAAAGCTTGTTGTGTGAATATCTCAGCTCCTGGTCTGCCTACTCCCTGATATGGAAATTTACAGAGTGGTAATTCACCCTTCCAAGTCAAGCCAGTGGCCAAAAATACCCTGAACCATCAAAATCTGCTCAGGATATTACAGCTACTATTTTCTTCTCTCTACCTGTGGAGATTGGTCTACAATCAGAGCAGTCTGTGAGGAGCTGGTGTCTGTGAGGATGGGTAAACAGCTGTTTTCTGTGATCCCTGCCTCTGTGTCTACCTGAGGCTGCCTGTCCCACACCCAGCAGCTTCTGCACTGCTTCAACACAGCCATCAAATGTAGGCACCCAGCAGAGGCTGCAGGGCCCACACACAACCAGAGGCACTGGAGATAGGGTCCATCTGTCTGTCTGTCTGAGGGGAAAACACAGCCATTACAGAACCTAATTCTCAACAGAAGAACACAGTGCACTTTTTACTTACACTGTTGTATTGCTTGTTACACAGACCCCCAAATAATTTCCCTGTGACGGAGGCAGGAAGGAGCAAATATGAGGGAAATGTAATTGCAGAGATGCAATGTGACAAGAACAAGTAGTGCAGCTTCCCAGGGATGGAGACTTCCAATTCCTGGTCTGCACTTTCGGGTCAAAAAGAGAATGTGCAAGGCAGGTTTCACTTTCCCAAACTGCCAGCTAATGCTGAAATGACTGAAGCAAGGTGGGTGCTAGCACCAGTGCCATGAATTACCAAGTACCTGGAGAAGAGCACGGTTGGTTCCGTGGGGCTCCAAGCCCCAACAAGGCTTCAGATGCTCTATAAACAACCCCATCAGCATAAACAGTGCCATGTAATACAGTTGAGAAAATGTTTGCAATCAGTTCTCAAAACAGACTCTTTCATAATTGAAATACTGCAGAGCAGAAAACAGCATTATAATTACAATAAATGGGTGCTGCTGAGTTAGAGAAGATCTTTTGTCTGCAAATCCCATTTACACAAGCAGAGGCAATGTTGGTAGCAGCAGTTATATTAGTCTGAGCACTCCACCACAGGGCTTGGATAAATTTTGTCAGTCCCTCTTCTTTTTAACTTGCAATGGGCTTTTCTGGTAAATTGGAAAAAGTTCAGAGACTAGATATAGGAACAACTGGAGTACTGCAAAACCTTGTGATGTTGAAAAACCCAGCACCTATCAAGCAGCAGGCTAAGGGAGGAGTTGATCACTCTATGGAAACAGACTTTTGGTAATGGGATCTTCAGTGTGGCATTGAAAGGTATAAACAAATTCAATGACTGGAAGCTGGTGTTAAATAAATCAGTCTAAAAATAAGGGAGGACATTTTCAACAGCCAATGTAATTAACCTTCAGTACAGTTTACTGGTGGTTGTGCTGGATTTTCCATTGCTGAAAACCTTAAAAAAATAGATGGTTTTTCTAAATGACTTCTTAAATGCCCAGCATGGCAAAATAGAACAGGATGTTGTTCAAAAAAGCTAAAAATCACCTTCACCCAGGTTCAGTCCCTCCTCAGTGACAATGAACTCCTGTCCTCACAGGTCAGCCTGGGTGGGTTAGGAGCCCTTGGAGAGCTTTTATCATAACCCTGTCGGCTGGACAAAAGACAAAACATACATGTAATTTCTGGAGTTTTCTGTCACATCACATGTCAGGAAAGAACATTTCTTCCACCTCCTGGCATGCCCTGTGGAGCTGAGCTCTGCCCTTGCTGTCCATCAGAGCCACTCTTCACCTTGTCTGTCCTTCCCAAACGTGTCTATTCCTGAAAACACAATCTGCACACTCCGTGCTTGCTTTCCCTTGCCACCACGCCATCCCCCCAGCCCTTTTCCTGGCATTCATTCCCCACAGGGGATTGTCCTTTCTCCCAAGGACCAGAGGGGAGAGGTTTGGAGAACTGGGGTGACCTGCTTGGTGCACTGAGCAGTGCCTGGGGAGCAGCTGAACAGCACTGGCAGGAGCAGCAAATGGAGGGAAGCTGCTCACAGGGAGCAACCCCATCTGTGTGTGAAGGAAGGGTCCTCCAGAGATGCAACAGGATGTGAACCATATTAGAGCCCAGCCCTGGGCCCTGATTCACCGTTCATCTACAAGCAAGGCAATTCTTCCTGCTGCTTCAGCTTCCCCCTGTACAGAACCTCAGCAATGATATTTGCCCTGTTACTGCACAGGAGCATTTTCAGGATCAATTAGTTCAGCGTTCATGCAAATCTCTGTGGACAGAAGCCTCAATACAAGTAGTAAGTACCATTATTACTACTGCACTTCACATGGCTACTGCACTGACATTTTCCAGGCATGCACCATTAACAATTTACAAAGATAAATGGCCCAGGAACCTGAAAATGCATTTAGGACAACTACCTCCTGCTTACCAGCATACATTCAGCTGCATAAATGACACCTCATCGCTCAACGTGTAGCTATGGTAACATTTCTATCTCATATACTGAAGTGCACACACACACACACACGTGGAGCTGGAGGGAAGCCAGGCTACCTCATTTCATGACACACAAACACCGAGCCAGGGAACTTTCCCAGGCTCCCAAAGCCAAGCAAAGCCGGGAATGAGGAGCAGCCAACTTGCCCCATGGCTGTCAGGAAGGAGATGGGTTAACAGCAGGAGCCCCACCAGGCCCCTGAGGGACTTACTTGAGAGCAGTTTTGTAGTGGTAGATTGCTTCAACGTTACGGCCCTGGTCCTTCAGAAAGTTGGCATAGTTGTAGTGCACCTTGGCGTTGTGGGGCAGGGTCTTCACTCCTGAGCTGTGAAGAGGAACAGAAGCAGGACACTGTGAGCAGCCTGGCTACCCCACCTTCCCCTGGATCCACCTTCTTCTCGCAGTCCCTCCCTTCTCCTGAAAAGCTTGCTCGTAAGTAGAGCACCTCATCACCTCCTGTGCATTTGTGCCAACACAGCTCATGTTGTAACTTGGAGCTTGTCCCACATGCCGAGTGCCCGGGGCAGACATAAATGTGTGGCAGCAATTCAACTCATCCTGGTCTCTGTCACCGCAGGCACTTCCAGCAGCAACACTGCAACACTCCCTGTGGCCAGACGCTGCTGTATTTTAAAATCTGAATTACTAAATTGAAAGACCAAAACCTAAATGGTTAATATTTAGAGAGAAAGCACATAGTACTTTCTAAAACCTGGATCCCTGCTTAAATCTGAGTGTCATGAAGCATCCTATGAAAATCTTGATTTAAACCTGGCACTGCAGATACCAGAAAGAAGGTATCTTTTCCATGTGCATCAGCCACTAGATGGAATGCATGTCATACTCCAAGTACCAGCACATGTGCACTGCTTAAGGCTAAGCAGAGTATGGCCAGGAGGTGAGGGCTAATGGGACTCTCACCCTTAGGTGGCAAAATAACACTCTGGCATTACAAGACATGACTGGGGATATCTGGCTGCACAGCCACCCCATCCCTCCCCTTTGTCTCCCCTGCCTTGCGTAGACTGAACTCAACATTTGGAATTAATAATGAGGGCACAAAGACAAAAGCAAGCATATGCTTATTTGCTTAATTGGGAGCACAGAAAGCAAGGTACACCTTGCACAGCCAGAGGAAATGCCGTTTCAAGTTTAAACAGAGGAAGAAATAAAAGGAGCACGTATACCACGGCAACATTTCCCCTGCAAGAATCCAGAGAAGCCAGTACTCCATTTAATGGGGGAATCCTTTCCAGCACATCAACAGGGCTCTCTGAGGTAACGGGAAATAAGGATGGATGAATCTGTTCATGTAAAAGCAGACAAAGAGCTGTTTCTTGCTCACAAGCAGATTCCTGCCAGCTGCTCTCTTCTCTACTCCCAGCTCAACCCTGTTACCTCAGGTAAGAAAAGTAAGGATAAGAAAATTCCCAAATCTTGTTGCTTTGCCTTGTCTGTCTCTCCTGTTTAACTTTGGTTAGCATGGAAGTTAATCACAATCAGACAGGGTCACAGGCAGCCCCTGCTGTGGGGTGCACACTCTCTTGCATGGGAAGAATGCACCCAGAGCTGCAGAAACCCTTTGAGGGGAATTTCATTGCAGAGCACTACTGAAGAACTGCAGTGAGAAATTGCAGAAATGTGCTATCCTTTTGGTTATCTGCAGCCAGTGGTATCCAGCATCACTATCACCTACTTGTGAGAGCTTCCAAAGCTTCACCCACAACTGCCTTGCAGAGTTCACGGTTTGCCTACTAAAATTAAAAGTACACCTTGCATTTGGCTTCCTAAATCATCAGGTATTTCCAAATTACTTACTGGGAGCACTACAGGAATAAGACATTTTGTGACTAATCGCTGAATTAAATCAGTTAATTGATGCTATTCTTAAGAGAATGATTTTCTATATTAGTTTTCACAAAGATATACTGCACCAGCAGCAAGTAATGTGTGACTGCTATGGCTGTGTTAATTTCCATTGGCCTTGGGAGCTATTAACTACACACTTACAACCTCTGGGCATTACTGGAATATTAATTCTTATACAGAGAGGGTTTCATTACATCAGCATCAGTGTTACAGGCAGAGACATGGCACTCGAAACTGCTGCTCTCTCACAGCTACGTGCAAGGAGCTGCTCTGCTACAGCCTCTGCTGAAACAGAGCAGACTGAGCTAACAGTGAGGAGCACATTACATATGCACGAGCACTTCAGTTCTAATGAGATACAGTTTTAACAGCAAGATGCATATGTTTAAATATTTTAATTCTGGACTGTTTTTCCTTTAAGTAGAATTCATTACTTATTCCGTTGGTCTCATTTATTAAAACATCACTAATAAGGTTTCTTGCATCTGTGTGCTTCTGCTGGTGGCAGGGATGACACAGGAAAGGCAGAAGTGGGTTTGGGCTCTTAAGATGCTCTTTTCTGCATCACACTGCTCACACTGACCTATTTATTCTCCTCGCACAGGCGGGGAGGGGGAATGCTTCATTTTGCAAATGCACGTAGCAATGACTGAGGCTGCTTGGAGCCTCTGCACGGGGGGAGGCAGCAAACATGGCACTGGATGCAGAGGGGAATTTTCAGGAGAGTTTAGCAAACACTTCAGCTAACTGATTCCTGACCAGCCAAGAACACTGTTTGCTCATTGACAGAGGAAACAATGATGTCCACAGTGAAAGCCAAGAAGGAAAGGGTGGAGTATAAATAACAAAGCAGAACACAATGTTTTTTTCCATTTCTGCTTCCCACAAGCTCCCAGTCTCTCACAATTTCAATATAATTTTCCAATGTGCTTTTCCAAACCCTTCTATTTCCCTGTTCCCCAGCCTGTCACATACATGCCCTTCTGAAAACCTATGGCACCGATCTGGCTCCAGCCTGAAATGAGCCCACTGATACTGGACGTCACTTCTCCAGAGGATTTCCTTCCCTTCTGATTTCTACGACAGCAGTAAGGGACATAAATGGAAAATAAACAATAGGCAAACCTTTTTACGTAACACTTCCTCCCGGGGGAAAAACAAAAAGCCTATTAGCCATAAATCAGAGAAATTAAATACCACTGGTATTTTCCAACCTCAAATACCAGCATCATCCAAATTCCGCTTCAGCTGGGAAAAAAAGCCCTGTGCTCCCCTCTCTTGTTTCTCCATATTCATATTCTGCTCTACAAGGTGACTGGTGCAGGGATGAGGCTTCATTGATTTTTCTGTGATATCCATATGAAAAGTGCTCAGTTTAGAAGAATATGAGACCAATCCTGCCTCAGCAGGAACCCTGGGAAACCGATGATGTCTCCTCTGCTTTCAGAATAATTTTCATCAACAAAGGTTCTCTACAGCAGATTATTCTCTGGATGACACAACCATCTTCCTTGGCCTCCTGCCCTTGTACTGATTTCACAGATATCTGTGTTGGGCCATATTAAACTGTCCCATAGAAGATGCCCAAAATGCAATGGGACTTGCTCTCCTCAGCTGAGCCAGCTTTCAGAATTACCAAAATAACACAGCAGTAAATATCACTTTTGGGGCTGGAGCAGTTTTTGCAAATTCCTGAAGTCAGCAGACCTGGCTTGGGAAGGAGAGCTGCTGAGTAAGAAAGCATCATTTTTGTACAGTTCCTTTGCTGGTCACAACTGGGTTTCCAGGCACTGTCACAAATGTGGGCAGTGCGTGCGGACGCTTTCCAGGAGCAACAGGAAACGTGGCAGCCTGACAAGCCTTGGAAAGGTCAGCACAGAGGATGCAGAGATCAGCCCACAGCTCTCCCCCCGCCTCCCTGGCTTTGGACATGAACACTGACCACAGTTTGAGTCTGACCTTCTGGCCTGTGCATTCACTCTAGAGGGTATTCCTTAAATAATTAACAAGTAAGTCCTCCTTGATCACCTGCCAACACAGTAAGACAAACTGCTTGGGGCTTCTAGAGATGCCTTAGAATAATATGCCTCAAATATCTCTCTACATATTTGGCCACGTCTTGTACTTGTGGTTTATTTGCTTCTCATTTAGTCCTTGCACACATGCTTGTGCATCTATGTGGAGATGCATCATTTCCTCAGACAGCAGCATCCTCCCCCACACTGCTGCTTCCAGCCAGGACCTGGCAGGATTCCTGCATCCAGAAAACTTGGTCCCTGGGCTGAAGACTGAATGGCCACAGTGGCCCAGAGATGGCAACAGTGTCACACAATGTCAAAATGGGGTAACTTTTGAGAAAGGGACAGAATGGGGTAAAAGCACAAAGCTGGGAACACACTGAGTATACATTGCCTGGATCAGCATAGAAAAAGCATATTTAACAGAAGAGGCTTCAGCCAAGGGAATCAAGACAAATCAATCCTGCAGAAACAAGCAAATGGAAGAACAAAAGGTAGAGGTGAAAGAAAAAAAAAAAACTAAGAGGAGGGAAGAAGTAGTAATTAATTAAAGCAGCAATTGGAGAAAGAATGAGGAACTAGGGTTGTGAGTAAAGATTCTCCCAGCACATACTTCTTAAAAAAAATTCAACACACACAGAGAATACCAAGTAGTTTGATTTATGTCTCCTTTCCCACATCTATAGATTTGCTCTGTATCCTCCTCCTGTTCTGTCCATTAAAATTTATTGTTGTTTCACATACCTCCATCCACTTCTCCCTCCTCTCCTCATCAGCCTCCTCCTTCTGCCCCAAAGAGGAGATCCCTCAGTCCTGGGATGACATTATCTTCTGCTATACTATTCTTCTTTTGCATTTCCTTCCCATCAACAAGGAGGGTCCTACCACATTACAGACTTGTGAGAGATGTGTAACACCTATCAAAGAAGATCTTAGAAGGACAACAAAAAGGCCAATAAGGGTAAACAGCACAGTGAAGACAGCTATGAGGAATGAAAACCGTTCTTTAAAAAGGAACAGCTACAGAAGGAAAAAGGAAAGGAGCATAAACGTCAGCCAGTTAAACATAAACCATAATTAGGCAGACCAAAAGAGATTTAAAGAAAAACTTGCTAAAGCTATCAAAGCTAATAATGGAATACATCAGATAGAGGAAACCTGCCAAAGATCCCCTAAGGCAAATAGATGATGGAGGTCTAAAAGAAGTGCTTGAAGAAGAAAAGACCACAGCAGAAAAGCAAATGGATTTTCTGCACCAGTGCTCACTACAGGGAAACCGGAGGAGCTACCGCACAGGAGCCTTTCCTCACAGGGCAAGACTGAAGCACTGTCTCTAACTGAAGTGGCAGTAAAAGAGGCTTTAAAACAAATCAACACCAGAACAGTTATGAACCCATTGGGCCTGGTAGAATGCATCCAAAGGAAATCCAACATGCAGCTATTAGCTGCGGTGGGTAGCCTATAATTCACATTATAGACTGGCACTAGGGGAATGGAAGTTGATGAACGTGACTTCATTTGGCTCCAGGGAAGGGATCTTGAGGGGGAAACAGACCAGAAAGTCTGATTTCCACTTCAGGTAATTCGGGGAAAAGCATTATAAATCCTAATTCTAACACATATCTGGATAACTACAGTCCAACAAAGAATTAGAATCTTGCATATTGCAGAAAGAAGTTATTTGGGAAGCTCTGGTGGTGTTTATAGACTCAACAGGTACATACATGTTATTGAAACTATGGAAAGTCTTTATAAATACCCAAATATAACTCAGTCAATCAAAATAACATACACCAATGTTGAGTACTTAAATGCTCAAAGGACTTTTTTTATAAAAACCTGCACTAAAGACTTCCAATTTCTTCAAGGCACCATGCAGTAAGAGGGGAAGATCCTCTCGTGAATCAATACTTAGTTGAAAGACAGCAAGCAAAGAGCATGAATATGTGAACAGTTTTTACAGCTGCAGAAGAGTGCAAACAGGGTTCCCAGGAGATATGCAATGGCACCTGAGCTACTTCAGGTGTTCACAAAGGATCTTGAAAGGGGAGCAAACAGGGAGGGGAGAGTTTGCTGATGACACCAATGTGAATCACACTGCAAGAATTAACTACACTTTGTTGCAGAAGGATCTCACAGTACTGAAGACTGGGGAAAAAAAATGGCACAAGAAATGCAGTGTTGATATCGACACAAGCATCAGAGAGTGTGTGCACACACAGCCTAAATCTGCATAAATCTGCACTCAGATTGATGTCTAAAAACCTGGTATTTCCAGTCACAGTAGGTGTCTTGGAATTTGTGTTGAGAGTGCTGTGAAATTATCACTCACTTCTTAGGAGAGGTCATAAAAGGCAAGCAGAAGATTAGGAATTAGTAGGAGAGGAGAACAAAAACCAGACAGCAGCCCTATGTTATTGTACTGCACATACCTCTTGAAAGGTGATTCTGGCCTCTTTCTCAAAAGGATGGATTAGAGTATGAGAGTACCCAGAGAAGACTGACAAGAGGAATCAGAAATGCAGAACAGCTTCCATGTGAGAGGAGCACAAGACCAGCTGACTTCAGCGTGAAAAGGAGACAGCCTTAGGTGAAGGCATGGGGGTTCAAGGCATGGAAGTGCCTTTATCCTAAGTGACAAGCTGATGTTACTCACTACTCATTCAGCACACCAGAACCAAGGGACACCAAACCAGATAATCAGGCAGATTACAGCACACAGAGGGAAATCTTAGTGTGCACACTCTGTAATTTAACAACGGAGCCCAGAGCACAGGATGCTGTAGAAGCCAAAACTATAAATAGAATTGAAAAAGCAGTCAGAGACATTATGGAAGAAAAGTCCATCAGTGGCTGTTAAAAGCAAAAATAGCAAGTAACTCCTGACTCAGGAAGTCTTTAAACTGCAGATTACTGCAAGCTGGGGAAGAACTGGAGAGAAGCGTTATTGTTGCTGGCCCTGTTCTTACACTGCTTTTTTCAGCAGCTGCTGCTGATTGCTCTTAGGGACAGGCCACAATGCGAGGTAACCCAGCAGGAATTGAAGAGTTCTGCCACCCCTCAAAAGCCTGGAGCAGATCTCTCTCCTGGTACTGCCCCCAAAACTCCTGAGCTGAAGAGGGAAACAGCTCAGCCTAAGGCACTGAGCCCTGAGAACTGCCCTGGGCTGCCCCAAGTCCCTCCCTGGAGATAAAGGTGTATTAGCTCCAGCTCAGAGCTGCACTGCAGCAGTGGCACAGCCTCGGAACTGGAGCTGGCAGTAAATAGTCACCCTGCTTTGAATGGAGGCTGGAAGGAGAGACCTCCATTTGTATCCAACTAAGCAGACATAACGTTATCCCTCTCTCCTGCCACAGACCCCACAGCACTCCATATTGTCCCTAGAAGGCTCCTTAGTAAAAGGAAATGTCCTCCTGTCATCTGCTACACTTTGACTTCATCATTCTTAAACCACAGCTGTGACCACAGCTGTGCACAACACAGCACCATATGATGCCTGCAAGTCTGCAAATGGAATTGTCATATTCCCACCTCCTCTTCAGTAAGAGAGTGGTTCAACTTGGAAATCCTCCTCCTTTCCTCCAAGTGGTTTGGGCTGGAGGTGTGTCCCACATGGATTGCTGTGTGAGTCCAGGCCAGTCACCATGGCTGCTGTTGCTTGAACAGCAAACAGTGTTTGAGGGAGACAGGCAGGGAGCTCAGTGGGACAGAGCATGGTGTTAACAGTGCCAAGGTTGTGGGTTTGATCCCATCCCTGTATGGGCCATTCACTTAAGAGCTGGACTCGATGATCCCTGTGGGCCCCTTCCAACTCAGAATATTCCATGAATCATACAGAGGGAAGAAACCACAGTTCTAGATGTTTTTTAAAACAGCCCCACTAAGAGAGCTCCAATCACTTCAGTAGTGTTTCCTGAAGACCAAAGGGCACACATAAAAAACAATTTCATACTTTTAGTGCTGCATAAATTAAACTTTGCTCTGGCCAATAAGTTAGGAAATAAAGCTCAACCCGTGTGCAGATCACCTGTGTTTCTGCAATTACTTCACAATTAGACAACTGCTGAAAGCTGCTGGAGGCAAATGCAATACATTTTCTAGCAAAACACAAAATGAAACAGTCTGTTTCAATGCAAGAAAATACATAAATGAGGTTGTTAACAGAGCTGTTTGGCAAAGAGTAATCAAATAAAATGAAATATGGTACATTAAGTTTGGAACTTCGTGGCATTTTATTTTTGTCATTAGAACATTGCTAAAGAAATTTCAATATATTCAGTAGTGTTACTATGGCATTCTGGAAAAAACTTTTGCTACATCTTTAGAAACAAAAGTGTTACGCTATCATTAAATCTACAGAATCAAAGATATTTAAAAACAGCATGTCTTAAAAATGTGATTGTCAGAACCAAAGCTTGTCCATCAGCATATAAACTGCTGACACCAGTTTTTGCACAGTTATCAGACAACAGAAAGTAAGTGTTATTTTATGATTATAAAAATGTTAATTAGATCAATGCATCAATAGCACAACTTCTTCTAAAGAAAACTATTCCGTGTAACAAACCTACTTTAAACAATATAAAAAGCAAGTATTCTCCTGTGGTCACTCCTACCTGAAAAGGGATTCTCGTGACAGCCAGATCTCATTCTGTTTCACTGTCTTCCAAGAGAAAAGCAGCAGCAGCAAAGCAAAGAGGGTTGGAACAGTAATTCTCCATTTATTTAGCCACGTAGACAGCTTTTTTAGACCATGGACAAAAAGGATGCAGTACCCCATACTGGAAAAAAAAAAATAAAAATAAAGGATAGGCAAAATGTACCAAAAGTTACATTTCAAGTGTCTGGTTTATATGCAAGACCATCCAGTATTGCATTTATTATACAATTACAGGGGGTTTTGGACTAATGGAATTTTCTGGGCTAACAAACTTCAATTCAACAGCAGTTCTCCTCAAGTCACTACACAATTTCCAAATTAATCTAAATGATAGATCCGGATGCCAAAAGTACAGTTGCATACATAATACCACCCAGCATAATGGTAGCTTACACCAGCCACAGAAGGCAGCTGCTTTTCTGAACAGCAAGCTAAGAAAGCACCATGTAATAACAGTAATACTGAGCACTACTGGAGCAGAGTGGAAATGACAGGCATTTCAACGGGGGACGTCTAAACAATCCCAGTGGTGGCTGCTATTAATTCCAGTTTACAAATTGTGAAGCTGAGGCAGGAGAGTGAGTGCTGCAGTCAGTGCTGCCTCAGGAGCAGGTGACAGAGACCACAAAAAAGGCAGAAGTGCTTGGTGCCCAGCCCAGAAGAGCTGAGATGTGCTGGCAGATCTTCCTTGCTGCCCTTCCATGAACTGACACACAGTCATCTCCAGCCCTCAGCCCCTGGCACTTCCATGGTTCTCCATGAATAACTGCTGTGGCATTTTCACAAGCCAAATTTGGACTGAAGTCTTACTCCTAAATAAATTTAAATCAATTCAGTAATTATTTACCTTAATTCAAGGGTTATGTTAATTCCTCCAATGATGGCCCTCTGAGTTGGAAATTCAGTGCTTTTGGCTGCTGTACTTCATAATTGCTAATTCCACTTGTAATTTTTTATATGGAATTTAAATTTCTATTGCTTAACACATTTCATTAGCTTATCTGAACTCTTCAGGTTACTTAGCACCTGATGTAGTGTTAGACTTAAAATCTATCTTAGTCCAGGCAGGTCTCTCTGATGAAACAAGGCAGCAGAAGGCTCTCGAATAACACTTGTGGATGATCAATAAACAGGGACAAAAGCACAGCCCTTCCCAAACACTGGCACATCTTGAACCCCAGCTGAATCCACATTTAAAAGCAGGCAGGCTGGAGGTAGAGATCATTGCAACTGCCCACACTCTGGCCAGAGATTTACAGGCTTTCCTGGTCTGTACAGAGACATTTGAGCAACTTCCCAGTGAGAATGTTGCAGGGTAAGAGAAACTAAGAACAAAATTCCCCTGTCAGAGGTGACCTTGCAGGCAAGCACACAATATGGTGAAAGTCAGTGTGGAAATGCTTGGAGAGCTGGACACATTGCTTTTGCTTAGCCTTCCCAAGGATGGAGAAGGACAAGAATCCTTCCTTTCACTGAGGAAAAAACCTGCCTTTGTTTATGTACTGATTAGCACCACTGCATTTTCTCTGTTACAGAACACTGAGATAAGTATAGACATATGGGGCAAGTCCAGAGACAACATCAGATCTGCTGATCATTCAAAACTCTCTTACTATTGTTTTTGAGTTCTCCCAGTTTTCAGAAGTGGCTACCTATATATTTATGTCACTCAATTATGCTTACACTTTGCTGTAACACATCTTGTGCTGTTTTTTCATTAGCTCTTGTGCACATATATATTTATTGCAACTACTTGAACTGCAAGCAGACCTTTAGAACTACAGAGATGCTGCTGCCAAACAATCCAGCCTTTACAGTTATTGAACCCTACTTTAAAACCTCTGAAAAGCTAATCCCAGTAATAATCCCTCCCTTTCCAACAAGAAATTCCTCAAAAACCTGCAGAAGGTTTTCGCTGTTATTTTGTGTTTCCTCAATTTTATCCTTCCCTTGGAATTCATTATCTGAAATAAATACTATTTAATTGCTTTAGCACAAGGCCATTTTCAAAGTAATTTCCCTATACCTTCACATATTCAAGAACAGACCCTTTCTACAGAATCGTGAATGCATCCAGAAAACAAAAAATGCAAACGTCAATGTCTTGGTATTTATGTCAAATCATGCCCCAGCTGTTGGGAATTTCTGCCTTAGCAGCAGTACTCAGTCTGAGGCACAGTCAGCACCACATCACACCTCCTCCAGATCCTGTGATCTGCTCTAAACAAAACAGAGTGTCTGCCCCAATGTATTAAAGCATCTGTCAAAAAAAATCATTATATTACTATTGTTTCCTAGTTCCGAAACCACATAATCTGTCAAACCTTACTTCATTTGTTTCACATGAGACCCAACAGTCCCAGTACAGAAATTAACTTTATCACAGAGACCATGACATTTTTGAACCAGTGAAGCACCAAAGAGATGCAAAGATGGAGCTGCTGCAGTAGAAACTTGCCCTGACAGTCACTGGACCTGGAGAAGACCCCACCCCACCTCAGCTCATCCCCAGAAACAAGTTCATCCCTCTTCCCTTGATCCCAACCTCACCAGGCTTCAGAGGAGCCCTTTGAAGCTGCTCTGACTTTAATCAAGACAGCAGCAGCCCAAGCAGTGGTACCCTGGTGGAAAGAGCCTGTAAAGGTGAGGCTGCAATCAGATGATGAAGGTAACTTGTCAGGTAATGCTTCCTGTGTGGTTAATTCTGCTGTGACCCTGGCACGGCCTACAAACACAGAGAATATTTCAAATAGATTTGCTTTTCTTCTCAGAGTGATGAGGGACTTGACTCTATATCAAACCTTACCACTGGCTCACCAGGAAATCTGGTTTTACTCACACACACAGGAAAAAAAAAAAAGAAAATGTCTCAAATGGACCTTTCATCAAAGGCTTGTTTGCCACTTGAAAAACTTACCCTTAGTACTACATTCCAGACATCTCAGTAGCTAACTGCATATGCACTGAGGCTGCAGGGTTTCGGGTTGGGGGTGATTTGGTTTCTTAGTTAACTCTAGCATTTCCTAGGGAGGGAATCATTTCTGCTGAAGGGCTTTTCTCTCAGCATTGCCACACAAGCACTTTTCTGAAATACTTTGTAGCAAAACCAAAACAATGGGAAACAAGCAAAATCCCCAAACCACTTTTCTAAGTCCATTTTCCACTGGATTATTGTAAAACTGCTAAGCTTTTTTTTTTTTTTTTTGCTTTTGTAGGATAAGCAACAGCCTGCTACAGCAGTGAAAAGCCAGCTTGATCCCTGGGGTCCTGAGAAACAGCCCACCGAGTTAACATGGCACTAGATTTCATGTGAGCTCACAATGAATAAGCATTACAGGAGAACCTGTCGCTTCAGAAATTCCATGATGCAGCAGAAAAGCTGGGCAAACGGACCAACAAGCCAATGGTTTCCTGATTCCTCATGGTTTCAGACTTCTGCAGTATTAAAGTGGTACCTTGGGCATGCCCTGAACTGCAGCGAGGGCCAGGCAGCCCGGCAGGGAAACCCTCTGTGCTGCTGCCATGTGATTCTGGCAGATTGCACACAGGGAGCTGTGTAATGACACATTTTTGTCTATAATTTCTGTGGTTTGTTAATATTGTTCCACCTGCAAGGAAGCAAAGTGAGAGGAGGCACAAGCAGGTGGTAATGTGGCGGCGTATAGTCCTCATTTCCCATGGTGCTCTATATGTATTGCCCTATTAAAGCTAGAGCCAAAACAGCATATCCTTAATATTTGCAAACCCATCTTGGGTAATTGGATTGCAAATTCAACTTTTCCTTTGGCCATTACAGCTCCTTTCCCAAGGTGAGGCTGTTACTGATGATGCTTGCACACAGCTCTGCTCTCTATGGATCAGGTTTCTCCCTTTTTAGTAAAAGTCAGGAAGGCTTTCACTGCATTTGGCTCTTGTGGTGATGGCATCAAAGCAAAGCTGCATGTGCCACAGCCCAGGATTATCAGGCTGTTCTGCTATAGCAAACTGCCTGCATCAGAAATCATTTTACCTCCTTCAGAAATTGCTTGGAGACCTACTGCTGTGGAAAACTCCTGAAGAGCAAGGCATGTTCTAGTCATGCTTTCTACTGCATTTTCCAAGCTGTGACTTTGCACAATGCACGGTCAGAGCAGGCTGAGAGCTGAAGTTCTGAGAGAACCAGCCTGGACACCAGCAGTTGCAGTTCCAGCCTTTTCTAACTCACCCAGGTAGGGCTGTAAAAAGGAGTTTTAAAAGGGTGGGATAAACCATGCAGAAAAGATGCTTTCCTCACACTTTTCAATGGTAATTTTGTGGATGACACATCTTGTGCACTAGTTTGGTTTTTTTTAAAAACTGATTTAATCTCAACTACACAAATGTAAACTTGGAGTAAATCCGCTGATTTCATCAAAGCAGTTACTCCAGATTTCATAGCTCAGCCTAGATAAGAATCCAGATGCATCCATGCATACATATCAGTTTGAGCAAGAGTTGCCTATAGCAGCCTGTGGAAACATGGAAGAAACACTGCCGTATTCAGGGGCTGCTAATGCAACAAAAGGGATTATATCAAAATTACACTGAGACCAGAAAATGCACTTGGCTTCGACATTTCACCCGGGAGGCTCTTTCTGGGCTGCAAAACTCCTTCTTGATTTCCAGCACTTATTTAAGATGACTCCCTTTCCCTCCATAAAAATCAACCCTTGCTTCCAAGCTGCTCTGAAGCAAGTTTAACCCTTGTGTTCATGGCTAAATGCATGCTCTGCTGCTGCCCTTCAGAGAGCAGCGAGCACAGCCCTTCAGAGAGACTGTGTCTGCTGCCAGCTCCAAATGCTGAACACAAACATCTCAGTTTTATACTTCCCCACAAGCTTCTAACCCCCAGTACCACACATTTATTACCTGGCACAACACACTTTACATGCTCCTGGTCCTTGCTACTCCAGCCCTGCAGCCTGAGCAGAGGACAGGCACTGAGAGGAGGAGGCAAAGCCAGCTGAAATGCAGCTTGCAGGCAGGGCTGTTGCTGCAGGGGAAAAGAGCTCATCCCTGTTAAACTCAGCAGCTCTGCTCACACTTCTCTAATGGAGAGTAATTGATTGCAAAAAGCACACTTGGCATGCCCTGTGGGCTGCTCCTGCCTCACTACAGCACTCAGATGTGGAAAGGAGTGCTGGCAAAAATAAGCATAGCCAGGGTGGTTCTTTCTGCCCCAAAAAGCACTCTCAGGCACACAGCTCCAGTGATGAGCTGTGCTGGCAGAGTAGCAAAGATGCTGTTTTATGAAAAATGTCAAGTTTTTCAAGGTTGGAGCTGTTTGGGCCATGAATGAAATCTGGCCTTTGAAAAAGAATGTTCCAATCTGGAAATAGAGTGTATTTCTATGTGCATGTTAGGTTACACTTGGGTTATAAAATCATAGAAACAATAAAGTTGGAAAAGACCTTCAAGATCATCGAGCTCATTCTTAGACCAAAAAAAGAAAAAAATTCTGGGTCACTCAAAAGATCCAGAAACTCAGAAGCTGCAGCACTTCCTGCAAACTGGATCACCTGGATTCAAACCACAGTGCCAGGTCAGGCTCAGACCTGGGGGTGCAGTGAGTGCACAGTCCTCAAAATTCCCCAGCCATGAAAGCCTGTGGTCTGGAATAACCACACTCCACTGGCCCAGGTTTTCCAGAAACTCAGAGAAGTTTACCTTGCACTGCCAAGTTTACTGCTGGATTGAGACTTTGCCACGCAGCTGGTACAAGGACAGCCTAAACTCAGCAAGTTACAGGGTAGATAATGGAACAAAAGTGTAAGCACGGCCTAGGTCTGGTCTAAATCAAACTACCACCACCGAGTGCTCCAGCAGGGTTTAGATCAGCACTAACTCTCCAAAAAGATGCTGGGGTGTGGCAGATAAACCTTGATGTCCCAACTCTCAGATTAGTGTTCTAAAGAGGCAGTTCTGGGCTGCTCTCCCCAGTCTTTTTGTTGTCCATCTCCTTTTGACTGTAGACTTCATCTTGGATTAGAGAAGTCCATGGTTTCTAATCTTTTTGTCTAAAGTTTCACTACAGTCAGCACACCTTGGCAAAACGTTTTGGGTTAACTAAAACACGGCATTTTTCACAGGAAGATGTGAGTATCAACGTACAAAAACTTTCTCAACCACATGGTACTAGAAGGGAAAAGCCTGCTAACAGTCATGTTTTGGACTATATGTCCAAAGGCAAGGAGGATGTGGGGTATGTCTGTGCCACAGAGTAAAAGCCAGCAGCATTCACTGGTACTGAGTTTTGGGGAAAATGGGAAGAGCATTGTTTAAACTGCCTATCTCTCAGTAGGGATGACATGGAACTTTCTTGGTCAGTAAAAGTTTTGAAAGACTTCAGGAAGACCATCAAGATATAATATTTAACACACAAAAATATCCCACTGGAAAAAAACAATCCCTACAGCTCAAGAGTATCAGTGTGACAACCAAGAACCAGCAACACACTTCACTTACTGAGCCTGCTGAATAAAAGATCAAAGTTTCACTGGAATTAAGCAGGCTTTTCCTGGAATAAAGTCTGCAGGTCATCATACAAAGACATAGCAAACTATAAACACTGGAAGAATATATCTAACTTGGAAAGGTACCTTATGAGTTAGTGCTAAGACTTTGTCACTGCCTCTAAATTAAAAGCTATGTAGGCCTGTATTAAAGATACTTAGACATGATCAGCTAAGTAATCAAAATGATTTACCTCCACTAGCAATGTGATCCTCTGGGCAGAACGTGATGTAATTAGAGAAAATGCAGGAACTTTTCCTTATCTGAGAGAAAATATGGACTAGAAATTAATGATTTCACTAGGCCTCAAATAGCTATTCAACGTTTGGACACATTTCCCTTTCCTTCCAAAAAGTCACATGATAAACAAACCCCCTTCAATAAAGTCTTTGAGTCCAAGATTTCACATCCAACAAATTTCTACCTGAAATAGAAATAAAATATTCTCTACCTGAAATATTTACAGGTAATAGAGAAACTTTCCAGGTTTCTAATTACTATATGAATTATGGAAAGAAAACATTTAATAAACGAAAAAATCTGATATAATTCCATGGAGATTCCACAGAAATTTCCCTAAATCTTACATACTTGAGTAAAGATGGGTCTGTATGTTACAGTTTTCATTTAAATACTGTTATAATGTCTGGAATTCTGTAATAGGAAATAATGTCCCATTCAGTTCCATCACAAGTCTCCAAAAACTCCATGTAAGAATATTATCTATTAAATTCCACAAGGCATTATCTTAAGGCAAATGTATTACCTTGTAAATAAGAATTCCACTTTTAATCAACATGACCAAGTAGATCACTTCCACAAGATGACATCAACTTAATTTATTATTTTTAAAACCAATATCTTTACCTATGTCTGTTAGTTTCAAGAGCAGAATGAATGCATTTGAAGGTTTTCCTTTAAGTTAATCAATCACAACAAAATCAGAAATCTTTCAATTATAGCCATTAATGCCCATAACTCCACAAAAATTTAGCTTTTTCCTGTACATGCCCAAAACACAATACTTTTCTCAAAAGCACGTTTTAAATTTAGTTAAAATAACACAATACACCAGTCTAGACCAAACATGCCATGAGCTCATCTTTTATAGCTTTGCAGAATCATTTCAGCTTTTATTCCTACATCTTTACTACCTTTTTCCAAAATATATGGCTCTGGCATCTCAGCATTTCTTGCCTGCATTAACAGAGGTTGGCTGCTTCGATTTCTCCTTGTCGTGTTTAACAGGGATGGGGCAAACCTCCAAAGGTGGGAGCTTAAGTTCAGACAGGCATCTGCTCATGGCATTTAGCCTTGCTACAGGAGTTATTTCTCATTTATTGAAAGGAACTCTCTCTGCCCCCTTCTGAAGGGCAGAGTGGAGTTATTATCCCATTTTCACAGACTGGGAAGCAGAACTGGGGTCACTTGCCTCAGCTGAAATCCCACCCAGCTTGCCTCCAGCCACGAGCCATTTCTGCAGAGTGCTGCTCAAGCTGACACCCTGCATCCCTCAGAGAAAAGAGGGACTCAGCTGGGGCTGCATTCTGGCCCGTTGCCATCACATAATGGTCTCCCATTTCACTCCCAGTGCCCTCAGGTCTGCACCTGAATTACAGGGAATATAATCCAGTTCACTTCTTTTGAACTTTGGCTGTCCCATGGCCCCCACAAGATCGGCAGCAACAGAGCAGGCAATGAAATCATGTCTGTTAAAAGTAACTGGAACAGGTGTAATTTGGATTCCATATACAAATCCCAAATGACTTGTGGACTTAACTTGAAAACTGGCAAAATGCTTGATTATGTTGTTGAATTGAGAGCAGGGAGAAGATAAACTAGCTCCATGGAGCCAATGAGACTTTCACTGCTGACTTTGTTGGGTCAGTGTTTGACTCCAAATGAAGAGAGAAGCTTCTTCTGCAAATCAGATGATCCTTTACAGGATCTGATCTAATACTGAAAGAATTTGGAAAGGCAAACAGAAATTCCGCTCCTGGTGAACTTGTAGCTTCAAATGACAATAAAGAAAGGAGTGGCATAGGAAACTGAAACCCCATTGCACAATTGGTCTTTAGGAATTAGAAGATAATGTGGAGTAAAGAACATGTTCCCAGAAGAAAAGCACTGGTAAATCCCATCCCCAAGTGGCTGCCTTGTAAGCACTGGGCACTTGTGCTCAGAAATCTGTCGGTTCATAAAAGTTACAGGTTATTCCACCACGTACCAGGTTCCTTCTTTTTCCCCCCTCCAAATACATAAGTTAATGATGTTTGGGATTACACTAGTTGGAAAAAATGCATTAGTACAAAGGATTGAAAACATGCTCTATACAAAGGCAAAAATTCATATGGTCCCTGCTATGCTACAGAATGAGGAAAGCTTTACCATGATGTGTTAATTTCTTGAAAAATGCAAGTGTGCTTTTTCCTGGATGCTGGCTTTCTTGCAGATTTAAAGATAGATGGTGAAGCAAATGCCATCCCATATACAGCAGTGATCCCATCTCCTACTGTCAATTAGGGTTGCAACATCAACTCTTGATATAGTGAGGAGCTGGCAAAAAAACCCAACAGCAACCTGTAATTGCCTGTGCTGGGAAAGAGTAACTGTGCACCCTGCAACCCACTCACTGCAATATCCACCACGAATGAGTGGCCATAAAAATGGGGCAGGTACCTCTGGATTGTCTATTGCTCTCAGCAAATTGGAAATAACCCACGGAGTGATGTTTCAGTTGATTTGTTGGTTCATATGAGGCTGTGAAAACAGCTGAAGTTGTCCAGCTACAACACAACAGCTCAGCCAGGAGCCACACTACTCAGGGCAGCACTGAAAGATGAGGAAAACACAGAAATTGCTCTGGTAGCAGAGGTCTGTTCTGATGAGGTGAGGGCAACCCCAGCTCTATCGAAATACCAGCAGAGCAGGCAGCTCCTGGATAGCCCAAGAGTTTGCATTGCTGCTCCTGTTTCTGCTCACTACTCAGAACAACTGCCTGCACTCAGTCAATCTGCATTTTCAAACAATTACACTGTCTGTGGGGTTCTGAGCAGTGTTTGCATCGACATTTTGAGGAGGGGAAAAAACAGTAATTTAAGTTTTTCACTGATTCAGCTTTTTAAGAGATGCCACTTTGGAAAACTGGCCTAGAGAGTTGTATCCTGTTCATCACTCCCTAGGTATTTCACACCCTTTGCCCTCCTGAAAACAAGTGTTCCCATCTTACATACAAGGAAAAACAGTGAAAAACCAAAACCAAACAAATATTAAAAGACAATATATTGTTTTCCAATGAAACTTTTCAAGTTAGAGTAATACTATTATTAAAAATCCCTAATTTAAACGAGTAAGTGCTTGTAACCTTCAAATGAAAAATAAATACAGGAAATATTTTCTCCAAATATTTATGTTTAGCTAAACAATTAAAGAAAACATTCAACCATTTTGACATAGTTTGTATGCTTCTCCCCTGAAGCAGGGCTGCAGACAGAAGAGGAATTGTTCCAAATACCCATCAATCCTGGGAAGGCAAGGCCCAGCCATATAATTAGACATTGAGCAAAAGGCTTATTTCTTTCTCCTTTCTATTTATGATATCTTTTACATAAATCCTTGGATCCTTACTTAACTTTTATTGAAAAGAAAATGCTTGACATTTTCCCCAGGTACCTACTGAGCAACACTGAATTAGGACCTCAGACTGTGACACACATGCACCACTGTCCCATCCATAAATATGCAAGGGTCACATCCATAAATGTCAACAAAAGGCTATTTCTTGAAACAGAGATAGGAAAGTGCCTTCCAGCATAAGTCCAAAAACATAGATCACCAAATCCTCTCCATCTCTTTGAGGACTTTTGTCTAAATAAAACTGCATGGCAACCTCTGACTTGCTGAGTTTTAGAGACCAAACAGGGAAGGATAGGAAAATCCCTTTTCAAGATGTAAATTGAGAAAGTTGCTACAGGCTGTCCTAAATAAAGAACATGAGCACTTCCTAAAGCCATCATTACAAAATTGCCATTTACCCACGGGGAAGGGGGAGGGGGGGGGAAGGCAAAAAGAAACAAAATCACATTATTTTTGTGCTGCCATAGTCATGAATGTTAGCAGAAGTCCCCCTCACCACCCCTCCAATTTTGGACCTGGAGGATCAAAAGATGCTCAGCTCTCTCCAGATCATTTGGCAAGAAGGGCCCCACTTTTGCCATGCACTGCCAGGGTTTGCCTTCCCTTTTTATGCCAGCTGCCTGTCAGCCTGGCCTAAGAGCAAAATCCAAATGTTGCAAAGCAGGACAGGAGTGATCTGAGCCAAGTATGAGATCCAGGGACTCTGACACAGAGTTACTCCACAGTAACAATTTAATCCTTCTACCTCAGTCTTTCTAATTGGACAAAAAAAAAAAAAAA
>VYXF01009527.1:253716-285965 GCA_013397295.1 Polioptila caerulea
AAAAAAAAAGTAGCAACTATCAATCACCTACTTTGTAGGTCACATATTTGCAAAGCCCTCAGGGAGATGAAAAACATTATACAAACTATATGCACACATGTTAACCCTGATTAATTTTCTCTGTGCAAACAAACCCTTTTTTCTTCTTCATTGCCCCTCCTCTCATTATATCAGCAGTCTCATCTGGAGGAGGACGAGGAACTGCTGACAGCTGAAGTATTTTCCACAGTTGTTCTTTTGAGATTCAGAAATGCAACCACTCAACACAGCCCTGTGTTCAGCTGACTGTTTCCTTAATAGCTTTGCTCTTTCATGTGTTTCCTCATTTTCTGTTACATGAATTTCAAGCAATCTGATTTCCAAGTTAATTTGAAATGATGCAGGATCCATTAGTTGAGGGTATCATTTGCAAAGTAACTCTGAGAGACAACTTTCACTCACTATACTTTCAGGTGTATCCTCAGCAAACAAAGGCAGGGCTAGTGATGTGAATAAAGTCAGTAGAATTTGACCTAAAAAGCACATCTGTGTACAGAGGCACAGGGACACAGCCTAACTGCAGAAGAGCCTTATAACACATGCAGTAGCTCCTCCACAGCCTGAGGTTTACACCAATGAGCAGCCTTTTTGTGACAGTGCTGGCACTGATGACAATTGGAATATATACAGCTTTTCAAAAGACTATCTGTAAGCATTTTTCTTAGGATGTTTGGATGCACAATTTTTGAGGAATAAAATTTAAATGCTTTGCGGAATAAAACTTCTGTTTCAGTTGTCACAAAGTAACCCAGGGTGAAACTGAGGACTTCTGTTTTGTCATCAGCTCTGCAGGCAGTTCCCATTAGATATAACAGAGGTTGGCTCCCTGCACCCAAGGGTAGAATTGGGATTTCTCACTTGCAGCATCCAAGACACAGCATCCACTTATGCTCATGAATGGAACAAACTGTACGGGCACAAGTTTCCCAGAGATGTTGTGGAATCTCCCTCTTTGGACATATTCAAAAGCTGTTTGTACCTGGTCCCAGGCAATTGGCTCTGCTTGCCCAGGGGAATTTGGACCAGATAACCTCCCAAGGTCCTTTCCAGCCTCAACCAGCCTTTGTTTCTGTCAAATGGGCAATGGTCTGGTGCATCTTGGATAAATGGCCTCTGACTGCCACTGCAGCCTCTGGTCTGGATATTGTGGAAATGTCACAAGTAACACCTCAAAGCTGTCCGTGCATAAATGCAATCAGAAGCACCCAGAGGGCTGAAGTGACAATTGTCAGAGGCTGGAAGCTGAGGGGAATTTCAGAGCACTGCCTGAGGGGTGGAGAATTGGTTGGATTTTCCTCCTCCTGTTCCACAAGCACAAATCTCCTCTCTTAGATGTGTATGCAATCAGTAGCTTACAGGCAGGAGCCCACGTGCATATTCCACAACTGAATCCAGGAGCCTTTTGAGACAGCAAAAGTCTCCTTTGTTTTCAGTGACCACCTAATGGAGTGGGAAAGCTGAACAAGGACCCAATAAAAACATGACAGGCTAACTTTCCAACTGCTGTCTTTGAGATAAAATCATTGAGGAATTTAATTTGATAATGCTACCAAGAAAAAGAATCTTGGAGGACAATCCTCAAGAAACAACACCTCATCTCTGTATTGAGCATGCAAAAAAACCTGTATTTAAAAAGAAAAGCAAAGACTTTCAGTAGCTTTGCTCCTGCCAAGCAATCTGCTCTCAGCTGACTATAAAATCTCTCATGCTATAACTCCAAAACTCCCAGGCAGAGAACACAATGACTCGCAAAATAATGTTTGAAGTACTTAAAAGGGAAGAAGCAATCATGCCTGCTTTCAGAAAATGAGATGGTGGTCTCATTAGCAAAAAAAATTCAATGGCAATAGTTACCTCGGCATGTAAAGGACTCGCTCTGCCACCACAAATCCCACCCTGAAGAAGAGGTTGCTGGCTGGGATGAATGGGAAAACCAGGAACAACAAGCCAACCAAAACTTCTTTGTGTTCCAGTTTCTGCAATAATACAAAATTAAACAAATATCAACTAAAAAAATCCAACTTAATTCACCTCTAACTTTCCCCTTTTTTTTGAGGGTCATAAAAAAAGCAACTTAGATTAACATTTGGCATGGTTTTGCATTTAAAAGAAATTTTTACAAGACATTAATCTTTGATATTTATGCACTCCTGGTGCATCTAACAGGCCCAGAAAGTGCACACACAGTACCCACTGTGTCTATTATTACCCTTGGTATCTTTTCCAAGGTCAGCTCTACCACGTGCATGGCACAGCTATCACCTAAGATATAACTCATATTGGTAATATGTAAGTATTGAGTAGTGTGAATGTATACATCAGCGTGTCTACAACAGTGTGACTGTATGGAAATACACAAATGCATATCACATACACACAGACTGCTGTGTTCAATCCTAAATGTTTATAACAGAGAAAAAGCTGTTCAATCAGCCACATTTTGTGTAAAGATAACTAGCCCCAAGTGACACATTAATGCAGTCATTTTATCCCTTTCAAGGAAAATATCTACACTTGAAATGATACCTTCGCACACAAGGTCTCCACGCTCATACAGAGTCAGAAATTTGAGACATGCTGCATGCTAAAATTAATGTTTTTCACTTGAGCTAAGTTAATGCCCTCCACTTGTACTCACTTTAATGTTAGCTCACTCTTTGAGGAGAAATAGAATTACCACATGCAATTCAAACCAACTGTGATCCGTGGGGCCAACACAGGCATCTGGGGGATGCAGTGGCCACTCATCCTGCCAGGGAGAGACCCAAGTCTCCTGAGCAAGCTGAGTTTCAGGTTTAGCAAGAGGGTAAATCAGTTCTTGCTTCCCAAAGAATGACACCAGGATAGAAGTGTAGCTTTAGGCCTGTTCAATCACCCAGGCAGACATCTGTGCTCTCCTGGCTCAGATACTGCTTCTCACTGTCTGCAGACATCGCGAGAAGCTTTGTCATGCTTAGAAACAGATGCAACCAGAATCACTTAATGGTTGCAGCACTTTCTAATTGTTGTGGGCAATTTCTCAGTTTTGGAGAGCAAATTGAATTCTCTTTGCCGGAGGGAGATACATTTAGAAACGTTGAACAAGATTTTTGAGTAGAGAAATGGAGCTCAATCAATGATGCGGGGCCAAGCAGTACAAACTGTCTTTGCTTTTGCACAGCTGCAGACTGCAACAGCAGTTACCACTGGTCTAGACAGTGTCTGAAATTCAGAAGTCCTACTACTAAAATCTACTCATCCTATTCTATGGGAAAGACAACAAGTCTTTTCCATGGGTACCAAAAGCAAGGGTGCAAGTCAGGAGGCTCTGATGTTACTTTAGAGGAGCTGAACCACAGGATCATAAAAAAGTGCATGGATTTCTCCTGGCTCAAAGAGGAATCATAAGGCAGAGAGAGGAGTAGAATTCACATCTCCAGACTTCTTTATCAATATGTATTTTTAAATAGCATCACAGTTATCTATGGTACTTCTATTATCCACTTTTCCAGTATCTTGGATTCACAGTTACTAGTGCCTACATGCAGTCACAACGGCATCTAAAGTACATTATTCTCAGAGCTGAAGGAGACATCAATCCATAAAGATGATGAGCAGAGGTGCCTGGTAATTACAACAGAAAATTGAATAGGGGAAAAAAAAAAAGGATTAAAAATTTCTTCTCAACTCTGAATTAAAATTACCAGTTCTAGCTCAACTTCAACTTCCCTCCCCACCCAGATCTGGAAACATACTCCATTTTTCTCCTGCCATTTGACTCTCCCTTCTCACTTTGCCTGACCTAATTATGGTGCCCATCTTCTGCCACCACTCCACCCCAGGGGTTTGACACTTGAGACCCAGAGGCACAAGAAGCTATGTTGTGCCTGAGGGAGGGCACTGCTAACAAATACAACGTTCTCAGTCCCCAAGATACACAGTTGCTTTCAAACAAACCAGTCACCAAGTATTTCTCCAGTTGTTGATGGTTAAATCAATAATTGGGAAA
Source organism: Polioptila caerulea (assembly GCA_013397295.1). Lineage (NCBI taxonomy): Eukaryota > Metazoa > Chordata > Aves > Passeriformes > Certhiidae > Polioptila > Polioptila caerulea. Next base: position 257,744 of record VYXF01009527.1, read on the forward strand.
ACAACCTCCAGTTAAACATGTCTAGGAAGGACACGGTGTTACTAAAGGCTGCAGCCTGGCAGATAAGCAAAGGAAAAGGAATGATAGGGAAAGACAAAAAAAACTTACACATCAAATGGGAAAGAGGAAAACGTGAGAATTAGCTCAGCTGAAGCATCAAATGGTTCTGCATGCCTTTCTTCTCCCCAGAACAAGCCACAACTCCATGCTAATGCCATTGAGGGCTGCCAGCTCAGTCCCTTGGGCAGGGCTCAGGGACAGGAGCCCAGCACACACCAGCCTCACAGACCAGCAGAACCCTCCATGGTGCTCCTTATTTCTGAAGCAAAAAACACCTGGCAGTGCCCTTTTTAAAGCTTTCCATTGAGGCAGAGGTTTTTGGGAAGAGCTGGTCCTTGAAAGCCAGGCTTCAGCTGCTTTTGTGCTATGTGTGATCATGCTTGTGAGCCAGTCCTAGGGCAGCAGGAAGAGAGGGCAGCAGGATCTCCCACTCAACACAAGCCATGGAAAATTCCCTCCATGTGTTTTTCTAAATAAAACAAATCCAACCTATACATAACCTGTTACATTTTCCAGGGAAAGAAAGAAAGGAAATATTAGGACCATTTATTTGGTTTAGCTACTTTGGTCATATGATTCCACTTGAGATAGCTGAGCTAAAGGTGTCAGAATCAGCATCTTCTAGGTGTCCAGAGCAGTAGTAAAAGCTTTTAAAGAGTAATAGGCAATTTTGTTTGTCTTCCTTTCTCCTTAAAATAAAATAGATAGTACTGAAATTATAGATCACTGCATTCTTTTTACAGAGAGACAATTCCCTTCCTCTTAAAGACAATGCTTTCTTCTGGAAATACATAGCTTGTATCTTTTTGTCACTGTAGTTTCTGGTGGGGGGTGAATCAACAAACACATTTGAATTAACTTTAGAATGATATCTCTTGTCAAAGACAAACCAATTTCAAATCAAAACAGCATTTGTTAGAGTAAACAGTTTGGTGGGAGGGACGAGTTTTGAAATTCACATCTACTCAATACAATTAGACCTTCATTATATTGTAAAAAAAATCCCCACCAATAAAACAACAAACCAAAAACTGATTTTAAAAAAAGCTTTCTAAGTTTCTATTCACAGACATATCAGAGAACTAAAGAAAACTATTTCTCCCAAGGGCAATGCAGAAAAAGTGTCCCACTGTCTCAAACAGAATATCAAAGAATCACTCCAAGGTCAAACATGATCAATACTGCAATAAATCTCAAAAATAGCTTCGTTAGCAATTTGGGGAAAAAGGAAGAAACTCCAGAATTTACAGCTGAAGAGATCTTTCCATTTTACATACAAGACATATTCCTAAGTATTTGCTGACTACCAGTAAGGCACAAGTCTTCTACAAGGCAGAGCCCTCTAAGTGTGAGTGCAGGAGGTGCACAGATTACTTCAGCATAACAGTGATAACTATGGACTTGCACAAGCCCATCACAAATTCCTTCTTTTTCCCCTTGAGGAAGCATGGCCTGAGGTGCCAGGTCCATTAAGCCTACACTGTGCTGACAGGACTGAGGTCACATCACCTGGCACCTCCAAGGGCCAAGGCACTGGAAAGCAGAGCTGTGAGGACAGCATTTCTCCCAGCTGGAATAAACTGCACCCCAGGGAAGACAGCAACTGGGCAAACAAATCCAAGTAAATTCCATTCACTTCTACCTCTGAGTGTTCCCAAAGGTGTTTATACGTGCTTCCCTGTTTGATGGGAAGGCAATCAAATGGGTTTAATTCCTTCCTCCAACAGTTGTTTTGAGAATGAGGCAAGTGTCACCTCTCCACCACTTGGATCCAACAACTCCATGGAGTCAAGATCTCCTCCCTACCAAAGGCATTAATCCCCCTGACAGTGAGCTCTGGATGGCCCATTGCAGACAGTGAGATGCTATGCTTGGAACACCTGACTGCATGTGCAGAAAAGCTGCATCCAGGAAAGCTGGTAGTGCATGGCTGTATAAAAGCAACGATTCCTATTACATTTTCAAATGCTTCCAGGCCTAGGAGGGAAGTGCATTATCCATCAAAAGAGACACAGAGACTCGAAGAAGCTGCATGACTCTCTGCAGACCACAGGCAGAGGATGACACTTCAGTTTATTCCTTATATCCATTTGTACAAACCCCTAGCACAGACTGCACACAACCCTACTTCATCTATTCCTGCTGTACCACTCTCTCATGAAGCCACAAGTGGCTCAGCAATGACTCCTCACCTCCCTGCATCAAACCACTGGCAGCATCTCACCTGGCAAGAGGTCAGCACCTGCCAACACCCACTCCTGCACTTTCCACATACACAGCATTTAAGAGAAAAGGGATGGTGTAGAAGAATGTCAAATTCACTCTCCATTCATGCGTAAGGTGATGAAAAGAAAGCATTAAGCTAATCAGGAATTAACTCTAGGGATTGATTCCTTCAAAGCAAAAAAAAAAAAAAAAAATCTCTGTGGTTGTAAAGTTCACAGAAGCACTGGGTGTTTCCAAGTCCCATCTCACTGGTGCACACACAGATGGGCCATGGCAGAGCTGTACCATGCTCCAGGTACCATCAGCACGGTCTCCTTTAGGTCACCAGCAGAACCCTGGATGGGACACACACATCTTTATCTACTGTGACCAAACAGGAGCACACTGTGGAGCTGTGGTTGTTTCACTGTGCTGCCTGTGCCACTGCTTCTGAATGAATGATGCCAAAAGTCAGGTGTCAACAGATGGCCCAAAAAACTCAAGCATTTGGTAAGGAAAAGGTATCTTACCAGCTTCAAAACTGGCTCAGACCTGTCTTAATCAGCTTGCTCCTAGAAAAAGAGCCACAAATGCTGTAATCACTACACTTTATTAGGAGATTAATTTTTTTTTCTCATTAAAAAAAAATAAATTTAAAAAGCAGCATCTTCAGTAGCACCAGCTACTTGAATGCCAGGCTTAGTAACTTGCTCATTTCCTAAAATAACTAATTTTTTCTTGGTGATCATCTAGTTTTGATAGAAATAGCCATAAATCTTTAATGTTATTTTGATAATCACTGCTGAGTGCTTATTAGCTACCTGACACACTGATACTAGTTCAAGTATATGGCAACAACAGAAACTACTTTCCAGTTCACCAGCAGCAGCATCTATTCAGGAAATGGAACACAGGCAAACATACACCAGTGAGAACCTGAAACCAAAACCCTTGAAAGGAGCACTGGCTTCCTCACCCAGGATTAGCTGAAGAGACATCCTTGGCACACATCTCAGACCACCCTAACAAGATCATTCCCTCTCGGTTTCCAGAGGGAATGAAGCCCTGGTCTGTGCCAGGTTAAACAGCAAGTTTTTCAGAAATGCTGAAAATGCCTACAAGCTTTACGTGCACGACAACTGTGGGTGCTCAACACCTCTGGAAATCTGGCTTTCAATATGGAATTAAAGCAGAAAGCAGTCCTTTCCCTTTTCCATTCCCATAACAGGGCACAGAAATATATCCCTTAATAGTTCACATTTTATATAAGTATCTTAGAGTAAAATTTTGATATCTACTATTTTCTTTTTCCCTGTAGAAGTCAGCTAGCCATCCATTCAGCTGTGTGCTGATGGTCTTTCTCACCCAGGTTTCTAAAATTCCCTTAAGATATAAGCTCATTTTCCCAATCCTTAATGTCTGCAACCTCTAATTCCACTTGACAAGCCAATTTGAGCAGGATGAAGAAGCACACAAGTCTTTGAAAGAGAAGTGGAACATTCCAAAAGGAAACAGGAAAATCAACAAATTGCTCCAGGAATCAGAATAATCCTTTTGATCCTGTGGTTGCTTTTCCCTCTTCCCTTTCATTCTGTGACTGAAGGCTGCTTGACTAGAAAAAAAAACAGGTAAAATTCAATGCACAAATTCGCAGTACATAAAAGAATGATCTTTGGAAAAGCAACTCAGTTCAGGGTGAATTTGCTCTCAAGAAAGTAACATGGAACAAGAGAAGCCTAACAAAAAACAAAACCCACACAACAGCTTTGGCATCCCAAGGTTTAACTGAGGCCAAGTAGCCACGATGAACAATCATTACCTCTCCCAGCTGTAAATTTCTTGCTCCTCATTTCACCTACACTCCTCTGCTCACCCCTACTACTGTGCCATTTCAAAACCTCTTCAGCTCTGAGTAGGCCTTGAAATACTAACTCAAATCAGAAGAAGAAAATGACAGAACAAAAAAATTAATTCAGTGTTAATATGTTGAAAATGGCAGAAACTACCTGCCCCCATGATAATTGCCTGCACCACAGCTGCAGGGAGTAAAAGCCCATTTGGTGAGATGCTGAATATATTCATAGTGAGCCAAATCAGAAGGACTTCAAGCTCTGGTTAAATTTACTCAGAGTACCATGCTCCAAACCTGTTATTTTCAAACATCTACCGAGCAAAAGAAAATCTGACGCAAAAGGTATTTCGACAGTCTTTGTGTTTGCTTTTTTAATCCAGAACAGCAGTCACACACAGACCAAGGCAGCTTTTCCCTTTAGCTTGAGTCTGTCAGCTGGCACAGTGAGCTCCCTGGGAAGGCTTCCCTGCTCCTTCCAGCCCCACCAGGGAACCACAGGCAGCTGATGTGGTTACAGCACTCGACAGAGCAGAAACGCGGCCGGCGAGCTCGGGGTGCCTGCAAGGGGCTCCCCCCTTGCTCCAGATTTCACTAAACAGAGTCTTTCTGGCTTATTACTCTCTCCCTGCAGCAAATATTAACAACAGAAGCAGCACAGAAAAAACTCACTGCTAAGGATTAAGAACATCAGTCCTGACCTTCTCTCTATGTGGAAGGAATTCAAGTGGCCCTCAGGAAAATGAAAGCAGGATTTATTTTAAATGGACCTTTTATGGAAATGACTGTGGTTTCCAGCTCATCAGATAGACTCCATCAATAAATAGCCTTATTCACCTTGCTGTGCCTTTGAAGCAGGTATTGTTCTGGAAGTGTTGTGGCATATAAATTTTGCTAGGCATACTTTCTAACTATGCTAGTACTACTGTAGAATATTATAAAAGGCAATTGTTCCCCAGAAAGGTCCATAAGCTGTGATTTATTAATGAAATGCCAAACCTGGGAAACAAGGCAAAGGTCTCATGAGTGCAGGGTAAAGTAAATAGCACGACAGAACACACATAGTGAGTGCTAGCAAAAACAACAGAAACATGCACACAAAGAGAAGATGCAAATGCATTCCTCTCCTGGATGGTACTGAGCGTTGTCAGCTAAGAAATTTAGTCTGAAAGTCACAGAAGAATATGCTCAGATGCTATCAATGCATATAATCCACCAGATAAATGACAATATGATGCCAATTACAGCACGAATAAAGTCATCGCAATATGGTATAAAATGCCTTGTCTTGGCTAAGAAGCACCATGCTGGGAAATTCAAAGAGGCACCATCACCTTTAAAATTAGATCTGAAATAAAAAACAACCAAATGTAGCATATGAAAGATCAGGATAATACATATGTCAGTCACATGCAATGAACATAACCTGAAAACCATCACAATTTCCTGTACCATATGTGGCCACATCACACAGAACTGCCAAGCGTGTTCGTTTAAAAAGTTATAGAACACCCTAGATGTAATTTTTTAATTGATGTGAAACGTTAGTAGGATTCCCTCCTCAAACATGAGCAAACTGATGCACATCATTATGTGCTCCTGCTGAACAAACAGGAGGTGCTGTGAACCCCCAGAAGGTAACTTTACAGTGCTGCTCACGAGTACAAATGCATGAGGGCCATCAGTACGAGGTGCTGTACACTCCCCCACATTGGCCAGGTGCAAAAGCCACTGCTTCAAGGTAGTTTTGCAGATCACCCCACTGAATTAGCCCATTACATACATGAGTTTTCCTGGTATCAGCCCTCCATATATCAGGTACCATAGGGAGTGGAATCCTACCCATCATGTGCTCTGTACACGAACATTCATGGCTAAAACTACGGAACAAGCTGCTAATTAGGCAGCGACCTAAAAATGCCATGCAGAGTGGCACTTCAAACATCTGAAGGGTCTTCCTTTCATGCTCATTGAATTATTATGACATGTCAAAGAAATAACTGTCGTCCTGATGATAATGCCAAGAATTGTCCTCCCTCCAGTTCACCAGGTGCTCCCTGTATCTTCCAGCAGAGGAAGGCAGTGCCATGGGCTCTTGGGTACCCCAGTGGCCATCTGAAGCACCAGATTATTTTTCTGACCTTGTGACTGGCATGCTTGATATTCCCTGAGAGAATGCCTCATCCATTTCCTGGTACCTCTGTAATCCACCCAGAAGTCACATCACATCCATTCCTCACAGCCAAGGCTGTCTTTGACAATGAACAATAAATAAATGCCAGCCTCTTTTCCCAACTGTTAAAATTTCTCTGGGATGCAAGCATTTTCAATAGCACCCTCAGCCTTTGTCACATCCCCAGCACACTGCTTGAAGCCTGTGTGAGGAGTTTCACTGCAAAGAGTTGAGCAGAACGAGTCTTGCTTGGGGAGCTGTTCACAGGGAGCTCTCCAGCCGATAATTGAGAGGGATTTGCACTGTGCAGGAGAAACAACCCAGAGAATGGAAGTTACACACAGGGAGTCAACGAAGTCATTTTTTAAAGTGACCTCATCATTAAGTCAAGAGGAAGACAACAGTGAAGGTGCAAAAGCATGCACCTTCATGAGAGGGTAGACTTCTCAATGAGAGGGGAGGCTTCTCTCTCCAAACTGGAGAGTTGTTTTCTCTGTTTCTGTAGTTTTCAGCATTAAATCCCCATCTAGTAACAGACATGTTCCAAGGAAAGCACCCATGGGTAGAAATCTTCCACTGTTTCTTCCCTTTCTGAGGTATAACAACATTCACAAAATGAAACAAGAGAGCTTTGTGCCTTAGATGTCCTTTATCAGCACCACACATACATGCCCAGCAGAGTTATTACCCTAATCACAAACGTCAACAAATTAGCCCTGTTTAAAATTCAACGACAACAAAGAGAGAAACACAATCCATGCATTGTCTAATTACAGCCCACACAAAATATTCTGTGAGTCTCCTGTGAGTTTGTGTTGTGGATGCACACACATCACCTCTTGCCACTGAAAATTAGTTCAATGTTCACTGGACCAATATCTTCACTGCTGCCTAAACAATTTCTGGCATTTCCATTCTCCATGCTGCAGAAAGGAAAGCAGTGGTGCCACTGAGATTGAATTTTGTTCTCTTTTACCTCTGCACACCTACACTCTAAAGAGAGAGGCACACAGACTGCATGCCTGTTCACTCTACAATCATTCCTTAGGAAAGAGCAAGGTATCTCTTCCAGGTTAGACCTTGCAATGAAAAAGGAGAGAGAAATGGCTGCTAAGATGGTTCTGTTTGTTCCAAAAAGAAAGCAGAATATTTTACACTTTACAAAATGTGAGAAATCAACTGATAGATCTTGTGCTGCCTCTAAACTGTAAAACACTGAGTAATAGCTTGTCTGGGGCTTGACTGAAGGATAGTCCTTCTTGGGGGAAGGAATGCCCTATAAAAGGCCACTGCTGCTGCATTTGGAAAGATGTTTTCCTAGGACCCTAATACAGAGAATTTGCCAGCAGTTCATGTGCCCTGAACTTCCCTCTCCCTGTCATAAAAGGGATTGTTTGAAGTCAAATGGCATAATTTATTTCCAGGAAAAGTGCTGCTCCTTGTTTGCTTTCCTCAATAATTCCTACTGCTCAGCCCAACACAATCATCATCATACCACAGTACCAGGATTCAGAGATTGTGTGAGTTGGTAAAAAAAAAAATAGAAAATAGCTTCAGAAATGTAGAATTTCCTGAAAATTATTTCTAATTATACTTCTAATTTTATATATTCATATGCTCCATCCCTCCAAGTGTTCAAGGCCAGGTTGGATGGGGTTCTGTGCCACCTGCTCTAGTGAAAGATGTCCCTGCCCATGGCAGGGAGGTTGGAACTGGATGATCTTTAAGGTCCCTTCCAACCAAACCCTTCTGTGATTCTATACCAAGGCTGAGGGAAACGTGCCCAAGTTGATCCCCAGGAACCATCACCAGTTCCATGGTTCTAGTTTCACTGGATTAGACACAAAAGCAGATCACTTCAGAATCAATTTATTAAGTGTTTGGGGTTTACAAGGATAAACACAAAGGAATCTTTAATATGAATTATAAAGCATCTATTAAGTAAGTGCCCAAAGAGTAAAATTCATGTTGTTTAACATTAACAGTGGTCAAGAGCAAAACTGAACTTCTCACAAAAAAATTACAACCTGCAGTTTCAACCAAACAGGGTATTCACAAACCCAGACTGAATAGTTTCTCTAAAAAAATAATAAAAATATGATAAAACCTTTTTCAAGCAAACCAACAATATTCATCCTACATACAGTTCTGACAGCAGGAGAAGAACTAAAAAGCAAACAAAACTTCAAAGAACATAAAATAAGATTTTTCAGAAGTCTCCAGTACCAGGCTAATGAGAATTTTATCATTAACTTTCCTGAGAACAGGATTAGGTCTAATACAAACAGTTCTGAATATCTTTAGCAGTGAGTAATGAAAGCAGGAGGAATATGAGATGATGTACAACCTGCAGGTAGAACTGGTGAATACCTAATAGGGTGTTTTCCCATATTTCCCATACAACATCTGTCAATGTATTATCTAAATTAATGACTCTGCAGTCTCAAACTGTTTGGTTCATTTTCTGTCTCTTATCAGGAGCACAGGGAAGACTGCCAGGGTAGACTGAAAACGTACATGACCTGCACATTTTAGCATAACACAGGTATTAAAAACCTGACACCCTTCAACTATGCTTTTCAGCCATACATTTAAGGAAGAGAAACTTTTGCAGTATTTCCAAAGCAATTACCAACACCTCTCCTAAAGAAGCTTCCACAATTCAGCTGAAAGAGAAACAGCTTGTAACTCCCTATGATCCACAAAAAAACCTTTTCCATGGAAGTGCATATCTGACTTCTGAAAAGGCTTGTACAACCTCACTTTCATTTCTGCAATATGATTAATGGTACCTCTGAAATGCTGAATTGGGAAGTATGGCTTACCAACTATATTATTTACGCTAAAGAACAATTTCCAGGTCATTTCCGATTTCCCACATTCCATTACTCTGCTGACAAAAAACATCTCCTCATCAAGATGTATCCAGTGTTTAGGTTTTAGAAGCATAGCAAAAGTGCAAATAGAGGAATCGATTTTATTTTCAAAAGGCTTTGCAGATGACAGTTCCCAGTCCTGTTTGAAGTAAGTGACAAAAAGCCTAATGACTATGGGAGAGGCAGAGATGCTTAACAACTTCAGTGGGGTTTGGATCATTAACAATAATTGAATGTGGGAGTACGGGCCAAGTTCTGCCCTCCAATCAGACCAATTAAACACTGAGACATTCAACTAGAGAGACATTTCCATCAGTTGAGCTTGCCTGCATTACTTATCACTGGTATGGTTTTTCACCTCACTCCAATGCATTCCAGAGGAAAACACGCTTACCAACCATTTCCTCTGAAGATTGGGAAACAATTTATTTTTTTTTTCTCTTTACGTTGTATCGCACGGCTTTTGGTGTTACCTTGAATGCAGCAATGCAGTGCAGGCTGAGTAATGTCATCACCAGCACCAGGAACACTGTGGCCAAGTTCCTGACATCCCAGATGGACTCGACCAAAGGGATGCTGCCGACCTGCCAGTCGTAGCACAGGGTGATCGGTGCCAGCAGCAGCCACGCGTTGAAGGCCAGAAGGTAGGAATAAGTTAAAAACCTGCAAAGGAAAACAGGTAATGCAGCACATGGAATGACTGCCAGCACAGGAAACATTCTCCTTTGGCATTTGCCACATACCACACAGGACAAGGAAACTACAATAAAAGCTAATCAACACCACTGCACCAACAGGCAGCACCACACCTCCACGCTAACAGAGATTCTGCCATAGGTGAGGGGCACTTCAACAGGCCCTTTGAAGAAATAACATAAGATCAGCAATATTTACATGGTTTCTATGCACCAGCCTTTGGAAAACTAACAGAACTTCAACTCCCATTTGAATGTTAGATTTTTGAAGTGACTTTCTGCCAGCTTAAACAATAAATGAATAACTATGCAGGTACATACATATATATTGAACTTTTACACAGTTCACTGCATCACTGCTGCAATACAAAATATCCCTCTAGCTGGGTTTAACTCACAATTTAGGATTTCTTCTATCTGCACAACATGGAGCAATTAAAGTCAGACCCTTCTCTCTTTTCTCTTTGCCAATCAATGCACAGGGAGAAAATACAGAAGTAAGAAGGATCAGGGTGATTCTTAGCTGATCCCATCACAGTTTCTTAGGGCTGGGGCTAGACTGCATGAGATGTGCCACAGAAGTGATGGGGAAGTAGGGATTTCAAATTGTTGTAATCTTCAATAATTGTTATTCTCCATAGAGAGGAAATTAATGGAGAATGGAAATGGGGAGCATGCTGCCCTCTGGGAAGTATGCAGGGCTTTCAAAGGACTGAAAAAGAACAGCATGTGTGCCACTGGGTTAAAGAAAACAAGCAAAAAAAAACAAATCAAATCAACATCCCTCTCTGCCCCAGGCTTTTACATCTTGGCATCTACTTGCCAAAAAGTGCATCCAAAGTTTAAATACTTTTAAGTGCAAGAGACTGCAGATTGATTATTCCAGCAATTGTGAAGTCAATCAAGTAAAATTGTGACAGCTTTCAAAGAGACAAACCCATCCTTGGCTTGCAAATGGAAAAGTCCACGTTGTACACAGCACCAAAAAAGGCAAATACTCAAAAAAAAGGAAAAAAAAAAAAACATTCTAACCTGCAAAGGGTTTCTTCCATCTGAGCCTGCTTTGGCAGCTGTTTTCACACCCAGTTGCCATGGTACCTTGCAGGTTTATTAAAACAGTACAAAGGATGGCAGAAATGCCAAGGCATGTAGACAGAGGACTGTCTCACTTTCCTCTTACAAACATTCCCCCTTTGCAGTCAACATGCAGCCCCTTACAAGGGCACTTACAAGTGCTGTTGATTTGTGGCAGAATGGTAAGACACTGAAGCTAAGTGTGACTCCAGGCAGGAAGTTCCCACATGGGTGTTGGGCCCAAAATTTCCGTGAAAACATTATTTAAATAACTACAAAGTTAGGGTATTAGTTTCTCTTCTCATCCAAAAAACAAACATCTCCAGCAGCAGTGACCCAAAAGCAAGGAGGCTTACTGAGCTGGAATGTTTCATTGTAAACAGTCAGAGAGGCACATTCCCATTTTCCCACAGATCTTTCTAAACTCCCAATTCTGAAAAGTGGAATATTCCCACATTTTTAAGGTTTTCAGCCATTTGATACATTTCTCTTCCATCCTCCCCATTTTCCTCACCTTCCCCACCCTGAGGAACTAAGCAATAGGGAAAGAAAGAAAATCCATCTTCTCTTAACAGAGGCAGCAATTAAAAAGCCAGTTCCTATTTAAGAGAGCATCCCTCCAAAATATAACCTAATTTTGCTCAAATGATTCTTAAAATTTTGATTGTTCATTCTTTCTGAAAAAAACAAACGTGTTTTCTAGTCACCAACCCAATCTCTTCTGGTGCACCTTACAGAGAAACACAGCAACACAAAATCCAGTGAGACTTCATCACACCAAGGCACTCACTCGTGACATTATGTGTGGCCTGACCCATCTCAGCTCAGCCACAATAAAACAGACTTCTCCATCAGCCCCAACACAGCAGCTCAGAAAAGGCTGCCAGCATTTATTTACAGCTACTTACTTCAAAGCCAAACTGAGATTCATTTCTGGCTTTATCGTTAAAACAAAAGCATGTCAATTCAGATGAGTCTGAATAATGTCAAGGCATATGATATTGTTACTACAAGTGTGTATATTTGACAGGATTTCCAGAAGCACTGAGTTAGTTTTGCACTTGATGCTTTAGGAGAGCCCCAGTTTTGGAGGGAGTGTCCTTTTATGCCCTAGCATATTAATATTTTCAATAGGCATCACAATATTCATAGAAGTTTGTATGCAAACCACAACACACACCAGAAAACCCTCCCCTGCTCACTCACACTGGGCTGCTGGGTAGGAAGGAACAAGATGACATTTGGGATCTTTGCAAACTGCAGCACTGCAGTTAAGGATACACTAGCTGCTTTTCTGCATCTTCACTGATAAGACAGGAGCTGATATATCCTTACACAGCACAGAATAAATAAACACTTCGCTGCCATAACAAATTGAGTCTGCTTAATTTAAGAGGTATTCAGGGTAGCCAGATCAGTGTGAGTTAATGCTGGAAAGGTAGGACAAACTGCTGCTGAAGATGAGAAGCCAACTGCAGGCCACTCACTGATCAGGAGAGGTTTGTAAACAAGTGTCTATTTCTGAGTGCTTGTGAGCTTTCAGTGTTCCTTGGGAGCCATGGGCACAGCTTGCTGCCAGAGACAGCTCCCAAAGGAGAAGCACAATCGCTCCCTTCCACTACGGCAGTAATTAGTCTTTAACTACTCTTTTCCAACAGCAGTGAAATATTTTAAAGCCTGTGACCATCTAGCACCTGTGTACAGGTGGCTGGCCTCTGCAGACACCCTGCTGGGGAACCCTTGGCCACATCTCCTGGCCAAGCCTGAACTCCCTCATTGAACATGAATGTGACATTAGCAGTCAGGGTAACCGAGATCCATGAAGGCACTGCCTGACTTTTGGAGGAATTTGTAAGCAGCAACAAAGCTTTGGGCAGGCTCTGAGTCAAGCAAAAGTTTAGACATGCCTTCAGCATTGGTAACCTGTCCTTGAACGTGATGGATGGCTGTATAAAATAAAGCACTTATAAACTATTGCTATTCTAGGTACTAGGAACAGAAAAATAACAGGATGCTAATAATAGTTACTGACAATCCAGGGCTGCTTTTTATTTATGGCTCTCAAAAGCATATGATATTCCTTCACATCTATGTGGCTCTCATTATCACAAGCCTAAGGAGAAAGCTAAACACAGGAGAAAGTTTGGAAGAAACCTCTTACCAAAGCTGACACCTCAAGGAACTAATTTGCAAATTTTGAAAAGACTTGAAGATTCTGAAATCACTCCAGGACTAATTACATTTCAGCAGCCTACCTGCAAATGGCAACAAGAGTATTTTCTTTTAATTAGTTGACTGAGTGAATTACATTTTAAATTAATGATCTTCTTGATATTGCTTCTGGCGTCGGCTGGAATTCCAAGGGAGGAAAATTCCTGCCTGTAGCATCTCCCACTCTCTCAGTTAATCCCATGAAAATCAGAGTATTATTGGTGAAGTGACTGGAAGATTCTGCCTCTTAACTGGCAAATAGTTTTCCCCCAGGCCAGGTAACAGCATTTGCATTGCAGAAAATTTTTTATTTGCAAATTGAACATGGAAATCCAAGTTTCAATGGGTATCAAGCATACTTTTCACTTCTCATGGTCTCTGGCATGCTCCAAAAAACACAGTTCCTCCTGTAGGTAGCCAGTGTTGTCATGGCAATCCAGTTTGTTTAGTTTTAAATTTTTTTAGTTTCAACGTTCTGTTGCATGCTTTGAGATAAATACAGGATGACTCATATTGAGAACTTGTCCCAGAAAACAACTATTTGAACTGATTGTTTCTGCTGCAAAAATGAACGCAAAGGGCACTACTCAAAGCCACAACAATATGACAGGAAAATACCAAGGAATTGTCTGTTACCCATTGCTGTAACAGAGACCAACGAGCTTGGAAAAGCCCTCATCTCAGCTCTGCCAAACCCAGGCAACTAGAGCATAAGGAACACGAGACTAGGTAAAAAAATACAAGATTTATAGAAATTTATGAGGCGTTTCCTGTCTTTTCTGATTTTGGAGCAGTTTAAGCTTCCTCCCCACAGCACCCAGGGACTGAGATTATAGATTTCTTTCTGAAACTGTGCTACAAGAGTGATCACACCAAAGCTGCATGGAAAAGTCGGGGCTAGTGATCCTATTTTTTTTAAGGGCATACTGTGCTGCAACCTACCAGCCACCAAATTCTGGGACCCATCCCATTCCTGGAAGACAACCCTACCCACAAAGACCCAGCAGGGTACCCACCTGCAAGTGAAACGTCTCCTAGCACTGGGGATTTTAGCAAAACAAAGACAAACCATTCTTCTGGCTGGGGAAAAATGGACCTACCTAGAAGGCAGGTAATAAGTGCACTTAACTCGTGCTTGGGGAAAAAAAAGGGGAGGTATGAAACAGGTGGGGATCTGAAACAGAAGGAGGATTAGAGATTTTGCCTTTTCAGAAGTCACAGGCCCTGGTTATGCTCTTCTGACACAACCTGCACACTGCCAGGAACTCACAGAGGTTTCAGTTCATTATAAGGGTAAGAAGAGCTTTTTTATTAGGGAAAAGAGCTTCTCATTTGTATTAACAGCTGAACTGATTTCGGCTCAGGGCTCTCTTCATCCTCTTACAAAGCCCTAAACCCAAGTCACTTCACAGAAAGGTCCTCCTAGGACACATGTGGCTGCAATTATAACCAGGTGGTGGTATTTTGGATATTGACTCCAAATTGTATATATTTACGCTCCCCCTAGGGAGCTCCCAGTTCAGTCATACCTTCCCACACAAGTTTATTTTTCTGCTCCATATATTGTCAGCCTAAACATTTTCTTTTCAGAGCCTTAAAAGAAAAAAAATTCCCACTCTGTCTATCCAGCTCATTCAGAGATAGTGGAGTAAGCTACACAAACAAGCAGCAGACAGACAAATTCCATTTAACATCCAAATGCGAGTATAAGTTAGACAGGAAATACTTGTAACTAGAAAAGTACCTGTGTATTGCCTTTCATCAAATCTTCTGCATTCAGGGAAAAAAGCTGCCAAAGAGTAGAGGACAGGAGTAGGAAAGACAGATAAACAGAGAGCTGCAGCTTGATGAATAGCAAGGTAACTCCTCTGGAAGTTGGACTTGTGTGCACAAGGGACATGGGGAAAAGCAGACTGTGTTGTCTTCTACAGCAACACAGCCTGAAGAGCTTTAATCTGGTGAATGGCTCTCTCTCAGTTGTTTTAAATCTGTGGCTAAGAATCTGAAAAAATACCGAATTCTTTAGGAGAAAAGACTTCGAAAGAGCCTCTGAGTTTCCAGTGAAACTCAAGCCTCCTGTCAGAATCTCAGAGCTGGAAAACCCGGGATTGACCTCGCACTCTTTTCCCTCTGCAAATCCCCGTGTGCTGTGGGTGAGGACATGCCTTGTGATCACACCTGATCCTCAGCTCCTCACTGACAGCAGCACATTCCAGAGTCATGCAGCTCAAATTCCCCAGCACTGCCCAGCAGCAGCAACTGCCTCAGAAGAATCATTGAGGCAGCAGCAGATGGAGAGTTCTGCAGAGAGCCATTGAGATCCTCAAGAAATTAAAAACCAGACCTCATAAACCCACTGGGATGTTTCTGAAAATGGCTCATTGTATCCCAGAGCATTACCCACCCAATGCTGGTGGGAGCCAAAGGGATGTTCTGGGCATGCTGCTTTGCCTCAGGGACTGGCCACTCTCTATCCCTTCTGTGTGGAAGCATTTTGGAAAGGAAAATGCATGGCCTGTAGGAGTCCATGTCCTCTGCTTTGGCTGCAGCCTCTCTACTCCACATGCAGACTCTGGCAGGGAAGGCTTGTTGTGTAACCAGCACTTGCAGCAAGCACCACAGCCCATTGAAACGTCTGTCAAATCCCAGAGCAGCTCTGCCAGGGTCTATTCATCACACCAAGAACAGCTGTATGAGAGAGATGCTGAAATCTTTCATGTGGCTCTGGGAGCACCATCTTTCAGCCAGGCCTTCCCCCAACTGCCAGCACCCCTTGAAAGAAAGAGTACAGTTTACACTTAATGTATGGGCTGTCTGGCCTCTGGGTAGGCATAAGAGCAATTTTTACCAATTGTTGTTCTCCCTTGTGTTAGAAGTGATCCCTGAATGCTGGGTGCCTGCAGAGATTACACGTAGGGCTGAACTGAAACACCTTTGAGTACACAATAGAAAGCATTAACAAACCAGGCAGAACTCCACCACCCAGGCAGCGTGTGCAAGTCTGGCTGATTAACAGCTGATATGTCACAGGGGTCTATTTTAATGTTATTTTCTAGCCTAAGGTCCATGAAAACTTATCAAAGTAGTTGCTACACTTGACTTCTATTTTCTTGGCAGAACTGGCTGGCACAGGGAGTTCTACACCCAGCACATGTCCATGGTTTGCCTCTTGATAGTTCATTCCCTTTGAAGTTACAACTGGGATGATTAAATGCATTGCTCAGAAAACAGTCATAAATCTCTGTGAAAAGGATTATGTGCCAGTTTTTATGTATAAGCACTTCTTCAGCTTTCTGCAGCACTGAATTCTCATTTACCTGATTGAAACAGCAAAGCAATACAGAAAGCCAGCTTATAGAGAGAGCAGTTCAACCACAGGACAATGTTATCTCAAGGCAGTCCAAGTAGAAATGCATTAACTATTTAAGGAAACACCACAAATAACCTGCTTCACGCCCAGGGTGATCAGCCACCAGAGATCACAAGGCAAATGCCAGCAGAAATTAATATAACTTGACTCCCAAAGACATAGTTTTTTAAAAAATAGACTTTTAGTCTGTTTAGGAATTACAGGTAAGATTTCATCTGTTTCACACAGCTTGAGACACATTGCACAATGGATTTTTCCCTTGTCTTGCCACAGTGTTGGTAATAAAATCTGTTTATCCAGAGGCCTCCTACTTCTTTTCCCTCAAGAAGGGAAGAAGAAAAAAACATTGTGCAAAATGTCTGAAGTATGTCAGCCCTCCACTCAACACCTTCCTAACTCTGGAGCTGCACTTCTGGTACACTGCTTACATAAAGCTGGGTAGCTCTCAAAACCTTTCTAGTTGCATTCTCCCTCAAATCCTGTCTGATACAAGCAAGAATGTTTGAACATAGGTTTGGGATTGGTTTTTCTGTCTCAAATATTGCTTACCCCAAAGTCTGTGTTCTTTAAGGTAAAGCCACTGGAGACAGTACATCTTCCTGCAGTGCACAACAGCCTGGATGGACAGGCTTTCATGGCAGGGCTTAGGGACAGCAGAATTCCCACCACCTTCATTTCTGCCTCCACTGAGAAGGGCAATGACAAACTCATCTCATCTTCTCAGACCACCTTTGCCAAGCAACACAATGAAGGCCATGGAAATGTGGCTCTCATTTATGTCCCTAAGCGTTGAGGTATTTGGGAATATCACTTGTAATTTTAACAATAGTACTTTAGTGAGCATGATGAACAGATGGCTGTTTTCAAAGACTGAAAAATTGTCATTATTTCAGCAAAATATACCTTTCAATTGTTAAATAAATCATTATCTGTCTACTTTAATTTATACATTTGTGTTGCCCAAGATTGGAGGCAGGTTCCACACAACACCCAGGCATTTTCTAGGGCCAAACTGAGCCACATCAAAGGTGTATCCAGCTCTGACCAAAAGTCAATGCCAAGTAAAGCATATAACATGACAATTTTCCCCCAGTTCCTAACTGGGGAGTTGGATGAGTTGGAGTTTCTGAGTTGCACGTGGTTTCTGCATATTTAGTAGCCCAGATTTCTTATTTCAACTTGGCAAATCTCTCTTTGAGCCTGCATAAACGTTCAGCACACCCCTGGTATCCTGCAGGAAGAAGCTCCCCAGCTCAGCTACCTTGGCTTGCTTGGAACTTATCTCCTCTTAGATTCATTTGATACACCCTGAGTTCTACATGCCCCTCTCCTCCACACAATCATGGATGCACAGACCTCTCACAGCCCCAGTCCTGCAATGCGTGCTGTATCAGCTCTAAGGGATCACAAATTCTGACCTCACTGCTTTTTCAGCCCCCTAACTTACACCTACCCCTAATGTTGGCCCTAATAAACCCTGCAAAAGTTACAATGCTCCACTGGGTTCATCCTGTGTCAGCTGAGACCCCAGCTCCAGATTTAACTTCATTAATTTCACAAAGGCTGCCACATATTTCCAAACTTCTGGGTTTTTATTCCACGGTTATCCAGCCTTCCTTCTAGTCCCACAGAGCTGGCCAAGTCTTAGAATAATTTTCAACTCTGTTGAAGATCATAACATTTACCCTGGTGAGACATACACAAAAACCACATTTCCAGCTCAAATAAAGACTCGTTGAAAACAGAAAACTCCCATTTGTGACCTAAATAATCTTCAGAGTTACAAAACAATTTGCCCACTGCCCGAGACTAACCCTTGCTTCAACTACAGTGACATGTTACTGATCACTTCAAGATCACTACCCAAAACTGGTATTTCTTTTAGTTTCTGGTCTCCACACCAAACTTAGCTCTTCCACTGCCTTCTTCCCAACTTAACCCAACTTGCAGTAACATCTTGGCTTCAGTGCTACATCCTTCAAGACCTTGTTAAAAGCTTCCTACACCTGCTCTTCACATGCTCTGCTACTGTAGCTGTCCACAGCCAAGGAACATGCACTGCTTAGGAACTTCTCTGGAGTTGGACCATAAACACAAAAACGCTCCTGTGGTCCTCCTCTGGATTCACTCCAACAGCTCCATGAATTTCCTGTGCTAAGGATCCCAGAGCAGTGTGCCAAGAGGGGTCTCACAAGAGCAGAGGGGCAGAACCATTTTCCTCAACCTTCCTGGAAACCACACCTACACCACTTGAACCTTGCTAGCTCCACCTGGCATCCCAGTCCTGCACTTGGGATGACTGGCACAGTGCCAGTTCAGCAGCAATAGCTTCAGCTCTGACCACGGCAAGATAAAGTCTCAGGTGAGAGCTGTAGTTTTGAGCCTGACAAAGGAGGAAGGAAAAGATTTATTGCCAAGATAAGGGCTGTGGTCAGAGGATGCAACACAGGCTGTCAGTTCAGAGACAGTCACCAGGTCTCAGTGCACCTGCAGGACTGACACTGAGACCTGCTGAAGGGATGGGTTTCCTGAATGGAAGATAAAGCCTTCTGGGTAAATTGGCTGAAATGAGGATTAAGATCAAGCTCAGCAGAAGTGGAAGAACTGGGATAATTAAAGGGTTTTAAAATCCCTTCAGAACAGTAATACTGCTTTTTACTGGAATGGATTTCTTTAATTAGGTTTAGGGTATGTAGGTGTTGCTGGACTGCAGGTGAAGCCGGAGCGGCTGCTGGGGCCAAGGGAGGACCTCAGCCAGCAGCACTCTGACTTGTTTTTCCTAAGGCTGTTAATAAAATCCACAGTGCCAGTGGTAAAAATAGTCACTGTTTCATACTCTGAGAATGACTTAGCTTTTGGGTTTAGAAAACCCTCCCCTGTCATTACAAGAGGCAAAGAGACAAACATGCAAAAGAACATGTGCAGCACAGAAGAGGTAACTGAAATTAGGCCAGGATCATTTGTGACTCAGTGACCCTCATCTCAGCATAAACATATCAAAAAGGGACAGCAGCAAATCCTTCATGCTGTGCTGCACTGAGTCTGGTATTAATAACTCCACTAGAAACAAACACGTCAGAGCTTTCCAAACAAGACAATGTGCTTCCTGGAAGCACTTCTAGCCTTGATGGTAATAGGAGCTGTTGCCACGTTATTATAAAGGTTCCCCAAATGAGATCCAGTCCAATTCTGCAGCAGATGTTGAACAAGGATTGCTTGATACTAACCTGTGTCTCAGCTGCAATTTCACTGTTGGAGCGAGTAGCCAGCAAGGCCAGAACATGACACACAGCAAGATTGCTCCCATTTTCATTTGAGACATCAGGAAATTCCTCCAGAAGGCTCTAAAGTGTCTTTCAGTAGCTAAACAGAGCAAACACTCATGCACATGGCCCCTCCACCTTCACTGCTCAGTCACTGATATTACACCAAGAGGCACAGTCACCCCCTTTTTATATAAACTTCAGCTGAAGCCAAAACTCTGAATGCTTCCATCCCACATCTCACTGGAGCAGCCAGTTTTATGATTTAGGATTATGCCTCAGTTACTGGGCTTTCCAGTCCTGTGCTCAGGCAACTAAATTATATTCTTTGAGCTTTGCATAAAAATAAGCAGACATGTTTCAGTAAGAAAGTGCCTGTAATTTAAGACCTGCAATGTGCTTTGGGGTTCAAATAGTTCTGATTGCTTTCTATTCCACACAGAGCAATACCAAGAAGTAATTAAGTTAAGACAACACAACAAGTTTTTTTCATTGTCATCTGCAAACCATTGTAGTGTAGGAAAATGTAACATCTAGATGACACTTTTGAAAACTTTTGTTTGACTGCTGTCACCATACCTTGTCAGTAAATATGGTGAGAATGAGGCTGGATTGTCCTGCTCTGAAAACATTGGCATGGAACCTCCCATTATCCAGAGGCGGAAATACAACACGAGGATCACCTTAAAGAAGAACATCTCAGTTAGCAAGGCACCACTAAGAGCTAAGGCCTCCAGCAAGTGTTTTGTTGTGATAGCTCTCCATGCTGTGCAAAGTGAGTCAGCTCAGCAGTTTGGGCAAAATTCAAGTTTTCCACCTTACACAGGGTGCCAAACCTGCCAACCTTCAGCACAGACAGCACACTGTGACTTTGTGTGCCCCTCTTCCATGTCTGCATTACTGACAGCAACTGACACATCTCAGCAGCCACCACAAAGGCAGCATTCTGAAGGGCAAATCTGCCACTCTGCTGCAGTGTAGACTGCAGAATTTTGCTATTCACCTCTACCTGAAGGCAGAGGGG
Organism: Polioptila caerulea; assembly: GCA_013397295.1. Lineage (NCBI taxonomy): Eukaryota > Metazoa > Chordata > Aves > Passeriformes > Certhiidae > Polioptila > Polioptila caerulea. The sequence goes on from VYXF01009527.1 coordinate 278,544, forward strand.
AAAATCATGGGTGATGTGTTGAAAGTTCTCATTTATCCATGCTGGCACAGGTGTAAGGACAAGCTCCATCGGTGCTTGTCATGCTGTGCAATCCCAATTCCTGGAAGGATTTCTGCAAGCTGCCACTGCTTCACCTTTCTGGTAATCACTTGCCAAAGGACAAGCAAGAGGATCTGACTCCTGCAGCAGCACAGGGAGCTGCACACCCAGAACATTCCCATGGAAGTGCTTGTTTTCTCATCTGCAACATGTTGAGTCCTGTGTGGAGCACATCAAGCAGAAGTGTTTCTTACAACTCTTACTGAGCCCTGCATTGGCATTAACAGCACATGACAAGGCAGCCCAGGGCCACAGAGTCCGTGTATTTAGGGCAGGAAATACCTGCAGATCATTACATGGTTGCAAGGGCAACCACTATAAATCAAATGGTTTGAAGTGAAAACACAGTAATATTCTTGTTTCTGCCCAGTTGATGTTTCCTAGACTAATTCCCAAGCCTACCTTTGTATCAAGATCTACCATCTGAGCTTTCTGAGTCTTTTGGAATATCACTGTGCATAGTTCATTCTCATCAAATACACAGAAATACATGGTCAAGTCTATTCATACTTACATAGCTTATCACCAAAGCAGCTCTCTTCAAAAATGGCCTTGCAGTATACAAGAAATTCTGGTTGTTATTTGCAGTCAGGTAGCTGAAATATAAGGAAACAAATGTTTGTTGAAGTACTTTGGAACACTAAATCGTTTTTCAAATGGAGAAAAATGTGCACATTGATTTAACCACCCTAAAAGCAATATTAATGACATCACTCCAACTCTTCAAAGGTCTTTCCACAGAAGTAAAATATTGAGACTATTTCAAGTAGTACACACTATAATACATTGCAGTTTTGCCATCAAAATCTGGTTTTGGTGTGTTTGTTGGTTTGTTTTTGTTTTGTTTTGTTTTGTTTTTAATCTTCAATTAACCCGATAATCCTCAGAAAAATCCCAGGTGTGTCTCAGTGAGATTGCTGTCTCCAGACTCCCAAAAGACTACGCAGAGACATATTTTTAAAGGTCACCCAAACAGAGCAATTCAATTTTAGACAGTGATTAAAATGCAAAAACTCCTTGTTCCCAGCTCTCTGCTCAGCCTCTAGAGAGGAGAATAGCTATCTAGCAGAACTGATTGTAAGCATTTTTTGGGAGCGTATTCTGCACGCTTAAGTTTCATCACAAGTCTGCTGACAAAGTGCTATGATAATTAATTGCAAAGAGACAAACACACAGGTGGCTTACTGTTGTAGGAATGTTCATAAAACCCTTCCTGTTTCTCAATGAGTAAAATGAAACTGTATTTGGAGCCAAAACTATGCATTTATTTTAATATATAGTACAAGCACTTGCCAAAGTCTAAGGAACTTTCTTAATATAACAAACAGTGCCATATCCATGACATTAATTTAATGATAATTCCATTTCTATTGAACCTTACAGATGTTCCATCATTGTAATAAAGCAATGACAAAAAGAAATACAGAAGAGACAAGAGGAATATTTTTAGCATATAGAAGGTAAAAAACAACTGAAAAAAATGACAACTTATTTTAAGAAGTTATAACTATCAAGTAAACAAAATAAATTCAGAAGGAAAACATTTGCAGGTTCTTCTGTATAACATACAGTCACTTAAATTATTTACAAAAACTGCAGTTTGTATTGCAACACCTTCAAGCAAGCTACCTTTCCAAGCATGAAATCCTCATATGTTTCTCCTGTGAACACTGAGCATATAAAGCACATCTTATTTCCTCTCCAAATTCCTTAAGACAGTCTATCACCTGATTGCTTCCACCTTTCAAGTCTTTTGAAAAAACAAGACTGAAGCACTTCCCAATGCAACCAAGAGTCTTTAGTACCTGGGGTTTTGTTCAGATTTTCTATAGTAGGAAGTTTGCAAGCCTGGTCACCATGGCGAGATGAAGAAAAGATTACACTGCAGAAAAAAAGCACCAGGGCAAAGCCAGCAAGAAACAGAGGCAGCATTTACCAAGATGAAAGAAGTACATCTGGATGCTCTGTACAAAGGAACTGCTCTTCAGAAAACTTTCCCTAAGTGCCATGCCTAAAACTGAGGAACTAAACCACACAGTGTAAAGCAAGTCAGGCAACTTTCAGTCTTTGGAGTCTACTTATTGTGAAATGTTGACATTCAAGCACCAAACCTGACTTAAATGTCAGACTAGTCTTCAAAGGCTGAACGCCTCAAAGTGCAAAGTTTCTTGAGTTCCCACTGATTTTAATCAGGCTGCATAAAGTACAGGGGAGATGAAGCTAAGCCTTCATCTTTGTCTCCCCATGAAAGGTCAGGTTGGCCTTCAAGTGCTCACCATGGCTCGGCTCCAAAGCCCACGGAACCAAAGGGAAAGCCTCTCACTGACTTTAACAGCATTTGGACCAAACCCCAGGCTTTTGTCCCCTACTGGAACCCTTTATGAAACTCAGCCCCCTTGTGATTTGCAGCAGGAAGTGTTTGGTTGCACTTTGTTTACATTTTGATGTGTGGAGAGAGGAGAGCCCTCTATTCATCACAGTCTGACTCTTTTCAAGAACCTGTTTCCACTCGCTTTTACTTTTAACTCTCTGCAACAATTTAGGCAGGAATTTTCCATTACAAATGTTTGCTTTAGGTAGAATTATTCCAGGAAAAGTTCAACTAGAACAGTTCAGCTTTCTCCAAGGCTTCAATGACAGAGAGAGGAGCACTTTTATCAGTATCAGGAAGTCTGCCAACTTCATCCTTGAGAAGCAGGATCACCTCACACCAGTGACCCAAAACTTGTGAGGTGGCCATCACCTCCAGGCCGTGTGTTTGCTCTCCTCCAGAGAAGCCACCCGTGGTCAGGTAATGAATAGTTCAATTAAAAAGTGAAACTTTGCCATTTTGAGAAAGCTGCTGTCCTGAAGTCTGCCTGGAAACCACGAAAGATATCATGGTTTGATGCTCAGCAAGCCTGCTCTCCACCCACCAGATCGACCTGCAGGAGTGGCATAAATGGACAGGTCACACTCAATGCCCCAAAGCTTTACAAGAACCACGGGGTTTTCCAGAGCACCTCACTGGGCTGCCTCTGGTGTCAGGGAAGGTAGCCACTAAAACATCTCCCATCTGGTGCAGGTGAAAGAACAACACAGTTGGTGTATTAAAACCAAATGAACTGCAAACAGGACCTGGATGAGGAAGTTTGCTAAATGTCAGTGACACACAGCATGTAAAATACAGTAGCTTTTTACATGTAAAACTCTAGAAGCTTTTTCCATGTAAAATCTCAGCTTGCAAACATATCTAAGGTTACACTGAGCTTCACTCAGACAACCTTAAGAGCAGCCAAAGCTCTTAATTTTGTCTTTAGCTAGGACAAGCAAAGAAATTATTATTTTAACTGTTAAACTGCTTAATAGCCTTTTTTAACAGCTGTCTTGTAAAAAGTCATTTACAGGTCAGATCTCCATGCATTTGCCAACATCTCCAGGCTGCCAAACATCCCTCTCTTCATGGGAACCACTCCCTATCACCTGCTCCACCCCAATCAGCACAGTTGTGGTGCCAAAAACATGCCAAAACACACACGTGCCTTCACTCCCTCATGAGAGCAGGTGTGGGACATAGTTAGGGAAAAAATGCTGGTGGTAGCACCACGCAGCAATATGCTACCTCCAAAGGATGTGAACATTTCAAGGTGTGGGTCTTCCAGACCTTCCTAAGAAAATAATAAAATTAGAGGAGAAAATCCAGATCACCAGGTTTGCCAAATAAGTGCAAAAGGAGCCCATTTGGGCAGAGGTTGCACTTCTGCTTCATGCCAGCTTTCCCACAAAGCAACCCAGCATGTAATTGCCTGCTTGCTATCTCTTAAAAGCCTTTCAGGAATACATCCCAAAGCAACCAGAATCACAACAAACAATAAATCCAAGAAAAGCTTAATAATGCAGGGACCTCTCTCACGCAGTTCGAGCAGAGGCCAAGACAGATATTTGGCAGCCCCAGCTTCCTGAAAAGCAGGGCTCATCCTGGAATCAGTTACATCATCAGGGCACTCCGAGGTTTTATAATTGAAGACAGCAGGGTAGGTGGCCCAGTAAAATCCAATATGGTGCAGTTTACAGCAACATGCACTTTGCTGGTACCAGATGGACTCTGGGTTAATCAAAACAAACTTCTCGAAGAAGCAGGCAGCCTTTTTAATCTGCCTGTGCCATTGGAGGTACCTCGAACTTCCAGAACAGTGTGGGGCAGCTCCTCAGCTGCTGTTCATTGCCACGGCTCTGTGAGCTATTGCAGGCCACTATTGGAAACAGGTTTATCCCACAGTGCAGCTGGCTCAGCTTTGGCATAAAACGTGAGCTTGCTCTGTTCTCTCTTTGAAGGCTTTCTCAAGGGAAGCAAATAAACAATTAAGATCTATGATGGACTGTCCATCAGGAATGTCTAAAGACCAATATAAGCATGCAGCAGAACAAGTGTTGGTCTATCAAGAGATTGTTTTGGCCAGGTCACTTCACTCTGAGAGGATCATTGCTCTCATTTATATTCTTCTTAGGAAACAGATCCAGCTCCCAGCAACCATCAGAGTTTTGAACTAGCACTTTCACCCCCTAATATTAGAGGAAGATATTGGAAGGATGAATAAAAAAAGCAAAGCTGTTCTCTTATTTCTAGTTATTGATAACAGTAAGACACCTCTAATCAAGAACACTTTTAAACTTAGAAGGGCTATTTTAAGTGCATGTTAAAGCTTTAGGTCATTGACAGATGCACACTTAATCCTCAATCAGCTTGACAGACTCCCCTGCTGAGAATAAGCAAGTTTTACAGAAGCCATATTCTGTCTACAGAGATCACCTTACCTTTCCTACTTAGAGAGTACTTCCCTATCATCTGTCCAGACAGCTGCATCTTATACTGGAGAAGTATCTTTTCCACCTAGCTCATCCTATAGTCCTCCTTGAGGACAGCCCTTGAAGAGAAAGTGTGTGTATGCAATATCCCAGGGAGAAAACAAGAATAAAAATCCATCATGGATTGAAAAAAATTGAAATTTTTTATTTTAATCAATGTATTCTACCACAACTGGATATTTAACTTGCTTATAGTACTTGTCAATTCAGGGAAATGAAGTACCAGTCATAGCTGCAGGTTTTACAAAGGAGAAGAAAAGCCCTCCTGCTTCCTTCTTTATGAGTAGTCTCGACCTTCCCCACAGCATGTGTGTGGCATCCTTGCTCCTTATCTCCCTGGAGAGCCTTAAACCCCAGCTACCACTGCCCACGCAGACCTGGATGCATAAACACACACCAACAGGAGCAGCTTTACAGAGCCTTTTGGGAGCCATGGAGAGGTTTTATGAAAGTCACAACTGTTTTAACTCATTTTCACTGATAATGTCATGTATTCTTTGGGCATATTTTTAATTGTGACTGTATTTGGAATTCTTGCTGTTTATTAGCTTTTTGGGGGAAAGCAAGGGCAGGGCATACACAGCAGAGAAGGTGATCCCACTCATGGCTTTTAGTTATTCTCTTAGGCAGTACACACTTCATTCTGTGTGGGATGAAAGTAGAGGAAGAAAACTGGGAGGAACAGGGAGAGGAGGAGAGAGAGGCACAGTAAGGGATCAGGAATAGAAAGAGAAAAAAGGAAAGTAGCAAAACGCACTTAACAGATCAAAGATGTGACCACGAACATCAAAAAGGGTTTCTCTTCATACCAGACATTCCACTGATGTGAGGAGGAGACAAAGTGGAGGAGGACTAACAGGAAAAATAAGACCTAATCAAAGTATGGCCACCAGATCCACCAGATCTCAGGATACCAAAGGACCAAGCCTGCAGTTTAAAGCTTCCATTGATTTCAGCCCCTTTATTTCCTCTGCATCACACACACCTGAGGCACAGGCTCATTTTTCCCTGTCCCAGCCCAGTGAAGGGCTCCTATAGACATATTTCAAGTAACTGCACTACAAGCAGCTCTGATAGCAGCTTTGGCTGCTCCCCACATTGAGCTACAAATCCCTATTTACAGCTGTTTGTGCTTTTGATAAGCTTTATTCATTCAGGCTGAAAGTTTTCTCTTCCAGGAGTTTATGTTAAGCTGAAACTGCTTTCTTCCTCTAAGGAGTCAGGTAAAACAGTTCAGCTTTTCCTGGAAAAGCAATTGGAGAGATTTGCCCGTGTTCCAGTTTGAACTCAGTGGTTCCAGTTTGGAGCAGGGATTTGTTGCTCAGTAGAGGGACTGCAGAGATGCTGCTGGTTTTGATTTCAGTGACAACTGACTGTTTCTAGGCATGTGACAATCCACTGGGAAAAGATCTCTATTTGCAGTGCTCACCAGAGATCTGCAGCAATGCCCCAGGGTCTCCAGCCCCACCAAACACCATCTAGAAGGAACAGCATCAGACTCCCCTTGCATTGCTCCTGCACAGCCATTGAGACAGGAGACTCTCTCTCCTGCAATGCCTGTATCCAGCCTGGAGACCATTTGCTTGGACTGCAGAGGGATGAAAACATTTGTCTGAGGAAGAGGCTATGTGAGTATGTGTTACAAGGAAGAGAGGGGATAAGGGGAAAAGAAAGGAAGGCAGGCACTAAGAGGAAATGGAGAGGAAAAAAGGCAAGTCAGAAAAATACATAGGGCAATATTCAGGCCTCTGCTGCTGTCAGAGATCCAGTGGCAGTATCCAAAAAATCTGTTACCACTGGAGCTCCATTCACTGGTGTCCCCAGTGAGCACTCAGGAGCTGGACTGAAGCACAGCAAGAAGGAAACCCCTGCTTTCCCCAGAGCAGCTCCACTTGCAAAAGCAGCTGTGCTTTCCCTGAACCAGCCTAGCAGGAGCAGATAAACCCAAAACCACAGAGGACTCCAAGAGACTGACTGCTGCCCTTGTGGCAGTGCAGGGAAGATCTGGCAGCACTGGAATACAGCCAGCCCCAGAGTACAGCACCTCATCCATGGACCACACTCACTCTGCATGCCCAGGCTTGGTAAAGGGGCTGCTTGCACAGGCAGGGAGCACAAGGCCTGCACAGTGTCTAAAGCACTCCCTAATCACAAAAAACTATCTTACTTGACAGCTTTTATGTGAAGAAAGGAGGAGGTTATCCTCCTCTCATGCACAAGGCTCAGTTATCCTGAGTGTAAATTATTGAGGTGTCCCTGGGAATCAAGTGTCCCAGTAAAAATTTACAAACAAGCCATAAAAGATGTGGAAGCCTGCTGCATTGCTTTGATGCTGTCTGTAAAGCATTTAATGTCACTAAACACACACTGGTCCAGCTACTCTGCTAATTTACAGAAGGAACCATGGTAGCTTTAACATTATATAACTTTTTGCTGTTGACTTTGACAAGGATGCCAATAAGCAAACTTTATAAAGAA
>VYXF01009527.1:286001-329007 GCA_013397295.1 Polioptila caerulea
AAAAAAAAAGCAGAGAAAGGGTACAGAAATCAATGTCAGTGAGACTGTCACTGGTTTTGGTGATCCTCCTTTCTACTCCATGCATCATCCCTAAAAATGGGATAGGCACTGATGAGAAGCATAGGGGTAGGTAAGAGTCAGCTGGTCCCAATCCCAACCCTGAAACAACTTTTTAAGGAATTTAAAACATTTTACTGGTACAGAGTTTGACTTGAGGAAGGAGGGGAAGAAAGAAAACTTTTAAAAAACTTTTTAAAAGCAAAGCTGCTCTCAATCAGGGCAAATGCTCAGTTGTGGGTTGTTGTGTTTTTTTCTTTAAAATATTTGCTCAACTGAATTATATTTTATAAGTCATCATTTGGGGTCAGGTCATCCCCAAAAAAACCTTTTGGAGAGGCACATAATGTTTTAGTTGTGAGCATTTCTGGTAAATCAAGAAGAAGGGGTAAGGGAAAGTCTGATTTCAGAAGGAAATAGGGACACAATTTGCAAAGAAATGCAGGGAGATCACCTGAACCATTGGGAAATGTAGCCTGAGAAGTATTGCTTTATTTCAAAACCTACTTGTTTGGAATCTTTTTTTAATTCTTCCGTAATTAACTTGTAATCTGAAACTACTTGTAAAATGCAATTTAAATCCATATTTTGCACTTAATTGGGGGGCAGGGGGGGATCAAGCATCCACAATTTGGAACAAGGACTTTGAGATATCAGGATGAAGACAGGAGCAGTCATCACACTGCTTTGATGGGAGAGGAGGACTTCAGGACAATAAAACAAAGTGTGTATGGGGAGATTGGTCCCTTTTCCAAAAACTTTTCCCACTCTTCAGCTACTTTAAACACAGCTTACTGCATGTCAGAACTAGATACTTCAGGAAGAAGGTATTTCCTTTCCAGAAAACTCTCAATCTGACATTTTCTCTACCCTGTCCCTTTGCTTCTGTCAGATTAAACAAAGCAATCCGTAAATATGTCAAAGCCATCTCTAAATACAAAATAAATGGTAAAAATCTCCAACCTTCCTCACTCTTTTCTCTTAGGAAAAAGTCTGCCATTTTTAACATCCTCAAAAATAGCTTGTTCTTTTTGAACATGAATGACATGAGTGTTAGCAATATAGTGAAGAATCAAAATAACATTCTTCAGAGCTGATATCCCTTCAGAGAAACTTTTTGATGTTTGCAATCAAATGCAACTCAATGCCAAAGTTATACTGCAACACACAGAGAATCTGAAAGAAAAGAATTCAAAAATTGGCAGCCAATTACTTCTTTTGTAAGCAGCCCTGTAAGTAAATTGTGCCTGTGCTATTACTGTTGGCATGAAATACCAAACACTATACTTCCAACAACTTTTATCTCTGTTGCTTGTCCTTACTAACATCTACAAATCCTTAAATTCTTCAAATTAAAAATGGACTGCTTCTTTCATCACATACATTTGTGGTTCAGTTATGATAGGGTTCATCTGCGAAAAATAAAAATTAAAATCTGCAATAGCCGGTAAAGATTAGTGGCTTACTTTAAATGGATTTCCTCTGCAAAGCCATTCTTTATATCTCATCTAAACAGATAATAAATGGTAAAAGCCAAAAAGCACATCAATAAAAAAATAATTCTGAAACTTGGCAGAATTATAAAAAATAATTACATTTTATCCTATTTTGACCACGATTCAGTCTCATCTACTGCCAGAAAAATAAAACCATAAATGTTCCAGTCTTCTTTAAGTCACTAAGATATATTCACTTTGAACTGCATTGGCAACTTCCAAAAACTAAGCAGCAGCAAGACAACAACACGATTTTGTAGTCTCCATTTCCACAGAAGTGGGCTTAAATTCTGAAATTTAAAAGCCTGGCAAGCATGAAAGATCCTGCACAGTTTCTCACGAAAGTTTATGGAATATTGCACTCAGCCAGAAATACAAGCAGCTTCTGCCTTGGGGATTTTGCCACAGCCTGTACCACACCCCCAACCTTTTGCAGGATGGGGCTGGAGCTGACAGTGAGTAACCACACCTTCCCACCCAGCTGAGGGAAATCACATTGGGAACTTTGTTCAAGGCTTGTTACCTTCCAGTGCTGCAACAACACCAGTCCAGAGATTCTTGCTTGATTTACTCACAGGAAACAGGGATTTGCATTAAACTAAGAGATTCTTTTCCTTTTCTTGTTCTCTTTTGGTATTTGCACTGCATATGTTTGATCCTATCATTAAACACAAAAAAATAGCCCTTGCTGAATAACTAAGAGAAAAGTGCCAGCCAGCATAGACAAAATTGCCAACCAAGAAAGACAGAGAGCTGCTGTTATTTCTGTATTTGAGTTATTGATTAAATGTAACATCCATAAAGCAGCCATCAGAATTGCTATTCCACAAACATTCCTAGAGAAATAAAGACTTATTCCAAGTGCCAATCACATACACTCCTGTGGTTAAAATGCAATTAAACAAGTAAAGGATCAAACATACCTACAAGCCAGACAAAATTAAATCATGGGAAGCTGAACTGGGGAGTAAAAACGGAGGTAAGATTTTTAAAACATAATTAAAAAATGGGAAGTGTCAATACAGACTGTTGTTTGTAAGTCATTGAAAACACTTTCAGGTAACACTTATATGTATTATTTATATTCAGGCAAAAGGGCTCTTTTCCAAAATATTTCTCAGGGCAGGAGGTTGCTGCAGTGCTTTCTGAGGAACAGAGAAGCAGTGGAGTGGAGTTTACCTAAGTGGCTGCTGCCTGTCAAAGCTTCCTTCAGAAAGCACCAGCTCACCCGAGTGCACTTTACTTGAGCAAAGCTATTTCGTCTGCTTTGGTTTCGTTTCCTCGAATTGATAGCTCAGGGCTATGATGGAGAAGACACAAAAGGGCACTTTTCACAAGGGCCAGAAAGAAACGGATTTTACAAGATGGATGGAGTGAAACAAGGCAAAGCCTTGATGAACATATTGTGCTTCAGGCAACTTAATAAAACTCACATTACAAAAATCACTATAAATCGTCTGCATGAGTTTAAACTCCTGCCCAAACCACACGTGCTGCATTACCCCATGGGCTGCTCACCTCAGGGACAAAGAAAAGCTCTGCCCCACTCAGCAGTACTTATTACAGAGCAATAAAGCCCTGCTCCCCTTTTTTGGGTTATTGAGGGGTTTTTAACTCCAATGATCTTGGTTTAGAGCCCCGAGCAGACCCAGGAGTCCCTCCCTTTGCAAACAGCCACCTGACAGCACACCAGAGCAGCTGTCTCCAGAATTAGGACAGAGACATCCAAACACACAGAGGCAAATTGATCCGATCGATCTCTCAGAGAGTTGAGAAGCACACAGTCCTCAGAGACTTTTATTATTTCACTCTGCAATGAAAGGGCCTGGCAGTAAACTACAGAGCTGGTTTTATAAGCTGGGAGGGAAATTATTATAGAACATTATGGAACTGTAACAGTTCAGGGATCCTCCAGCTGGTTTAAATGATTTGGCTTCCTTACAAACATATTGAAAAGGGAAAAAGAGGAAAACTTCTGAAGGTCAGCCATGAGTGCTGTAGGTACCCCATGAAGCAGAGTTACCAATTTAATGTCAAGCATTTAAGGTACAGATGGGAAGGGAGAGGAAGGAAGAATACAGAGGGAGAAAGGAGGTTACTGCATCCATTTACAAATATGGATTAAGGAATACCTTACACAAATGAGCAAAACAGAGAGAGGGACCAGAGAACAACACTGAGCTCCCTGATCACTCTCAGCTCCACTGACCACAGCAGGCAAACGCTCAGGTATAAATTCATATTTCCCCAGGAAAGTGCTGAACTGACCCCACTCTGCCCCAGTTCAAAAGTAACTTTTGCTGCTGAGGGAAATACCAGCAATTCCCAGAAACTCCCAAAGGGAACAGGAGCTGATTCTTTGCCTCCTTCGTTTGGTTTTCCTGTTTTATTACACAAGCTTAACTATTATATGTGCCATACTGATAGTTTTGCAGGGAAGCAGTAATCTATCTAAAACACCCAAAGCAGAAAGAAGTGTTTGTTTCAGTTGAAACTTTTTTGTTATTGCAAGCCAGATTTGCAAATACCTTCACCAGCCCCACACTGCACTTTCATAAGCTCCACAAGAAAAATACAGAGTTGCATTGACCAGCCTTCAGCAACTCAGGCTGGTGGGAACAAGAAGGAACATCTTAACAGCTTCCTTTTTCTATTCCACCCCTGGGAGAAGTGTGACTGTTACTGAATCTAGTTCTTTTCCTACATTTCTTATTTAGACAATGTCCAAAATGGAAACAAAACATGTTGTTCACTAAGAAATGCTTTCTTTTCCTTTTCCATTTTGGGACAGGGGAGGGAGGAGGTTTGCAGATGGTTAGTGCTAATAAAAACTGGTGTCATTTAAGGAAAGCATTCTAGGATGTCCAGGATGGTTTTTTTTTCATTGAGATGAATCTAATAAATTAATATTCACCCTGGGAGTCAGCAGGAGCTTGCTCATGTTCCCTCTTTCCTCCAGGGACAGCAGGCCACCCTCTGCTTTGGTTCCCTGCCCTCTGTGCCCTGTGCCTGTCCCTGGGCACAGAGCAAGGCTGATGGCCAGCTGTGGGGATGGACCTGATGCAAACATGATCAGGATCCTGTGTCTGTCCCTCCAGTAACATCTGCAGAATCGGAACTCTCTTGTACCATATCACACCCCTGGCCTCCACCAACCATCTCCCAGTTGCACACAAGCTCACTTTAAAAATCAAACTTGCCAGACACCTCATTTACTTCAATTTCTCTTTCTCTTCTGCTGATCTGTCTTCCTGACTCTGCAAGGCCAGATCTGATAAAAATAATATCAGTATCCAGCAAGTTATGGTGAAGGAAGGCAAAACCTACAGACCCCATTCCACTCTCACTTCTGTCAACAGTTGGCTCTTGCTGACTTCACAGCAGGAACCATAGCTTCTTCCCCCTTCTTTATGATTATATTTTAGAACAACTCTTGGTGGACAGCCAGCACTTGATGAAGAATGAGACAATCCCACTGGGTGCTATCCATCAGTGTCCTGCCAGCATTCCTGGTGCTGCCCAACCCAGCATTCAGGATTTACAATGCTCGTGTGAGCACATCACTGCTCAGGATCATCACTCCCCACCCAGGAGGGGATGCTCCCTCTCCTGCCCTCTCTGCTCTGCTTTGGACAGCACTCAGTGGGATTCTGACAGATGAATCTACTCTCACAAAACAAAGCACCCTGAGCTACACACTAAAATCCTGGTGAAAGCTGCTCGAAACCCCTGCAAGAACACTGGCAGCAGAGGGGGTGTTCAGAAAGGCTAACTTTAGTCAAGGGAAACGAGCACCCCATGCACCCTTTTCCCTCAGCAGTGAATGGAGAGGATGCAGAGCCATCCTCCCCTCTGACTCGTCTTTCTCTCCATCAGCAAAAGAGAGCTCATCTCCTGTGGACTCAGTTCCCCTAAACCCCACACTGTCCAGATGCAGCTCAGGCTTGACAAAAATAATTAGAGTGACTACTGGAGAAAAACACCTTTTGGATCTGGTATTTCTTGTGCACAAGAGTGCAAGACACTTTCACCTTTTTGGCACACCTGCCTTTGAGTTCACAGCAACTGATGCCAGCTTTGATGGAAAAATATCTTGCTGAGCCTCAAAAAGCACAGGGCTAGCTTTCCCTCTGCTGCTCTGTGGGTCAGTCAAAGAGACAGATTCATAAAAGGAAAAGCTTCTGTCATCTCACAATACCAGCACACAGACAGGCTGCCTTTTGACAGGTAAAAAAATAAGATGACTACAAATAACGTTGATATGGTAACACGTGTTTAAAATCAATAATGAGAAGGCCAGGAGAGCTTATCCAGAATCCTAAGTGCTAGGCTGTCATACAGCACTTTGGCAGAGGCAGCTCTGGAAAAACAAGGTGGAGATACTTGCTTTATGGCCTGCAGCTTGTCTGTGTCAATGCAATCACACCTCTGCTTCAGCCAAAACCCAGGGACCAAACAGTTCCTGAGATGCAGAACTGGGACAGGCTCTTTGGGACCACTCATCTCAGGTCTGAGTGCTCAAGGAGCACCTGGCTGTGCCACAGCCACTGAATCCCTCCAGAGCATCCACCCCTCAATCAATCCACACTTCAGCATGAGCTGCACTGCTGGGCTTCTCCTCAGAGACACAAATTTTGGTAATTGTCACCTCTGTCTCTGTGTATGTAGGCAAGCTGTCCAGCCCACAGTCTACCACACTACCTATCCAAGGTCTCTCCAGGAACCTACAGACCATGGTCATTCTTCCCATCAGAAGTTTCACGGATTCCACCTCCAGAATGGCAGAGTGGATTAAATCAAACAATCCATAGCAGTGCCTAGCACAAAAAGAACAGCGACACCACCCCCACTGGAAATTAAATGGGAGGACACAGGACACAAAATTCCTTGTGCTCTCTAAAGAAGGAGCTAGTGTTTGTGCTTGGTACAACACACCTTCACCAGCAAGTAAACATTTTGTAACAAGCGGCTTTTCATCCCAAATGGCTTCCCTGCAATTTCCAGAAGCACCAGTTATCCAGACTCCCAAATGTTCTCAAGCTGCTTCATGGACACCTCAAAAAGTAAGCATGTGGACAATGCAGAACGGCTCCCATGATGACACCAATCATTTCAGAGGAACCACAGATGTGACTCCTAACATTCCTAACACTGGTTTCCATAAGGGTATTTTCTAAGCAGGTCAACCATGCCAAAAATTACCCAAACACTGCAAACACCTTTCTTACATTTGGGTCAAGATTGAGAAGTGGGTGACCTCTTCACCAGTTGTGTCCTGCTGCCGATTTAAGTCTCAGCACTGTGGTAACAACCTCAAAGAGAGACCTGCTTCAAAGTATTCATAATGGAGACTGGGAAAAAGGGCTTTCCCAGTCAGCCTGATCTGGCATAGTTTATACAGGATACACTCAGCATCTTAACCCTACTATGGACTGAAGGCAATCCAGAAGGTTTTGTCGTTTCCTTTCCTTCAACTGCTTAAGAAAAGGATGTGCTCCATCTTTTAAGAGAACAGCTGACAGTTTCCTTAAGAGTTTCCTTTTAATTTCTGTCATGAGAATAGAGGATGTGAAGGTTGTGTAAGTAAATAGTGTTTTGGAAATACACTAGTGCAATATGAACATTGCTCCTAAGATTTCAATAGGGATGACTCCCACCTTCAGGAACAAAGACACCCGACTCCACTTACTAAAAAAACAAACCCATGCTTTTATGAGACTAAAGTTTCAGATTATGTGAGTCAAAGAAAAGCAGGGGTTTTTACCTTACCAAGTTTGGGTTGCTTGCCTGTCTTTTTCTAAACCTAAAAACCTGTTCAATTATCCCTTTTCCTAGACTCCAAGGCATACAGTTTTCTCCAGGAGACTGAACCACTGCCAAAACCACACTGCTATTCAAGGATCTTAACATGCCTTGCAAAAACATTAATTAAAAATCACACAGCAAGAAGAAGGGAGTAAGGCAGGATCCTTTATTTCACAGCAAGGAAAACTTCATCACCAAAAAAAAAAAGAGACAAAAAGATTTGACAAAATACCAACCATCTCAGAGAAAGTGTGCTGCAGAGAACAGCAGAGGGGATGCTGGGAGAGCAGAGACGTGCAGGAGGAAGAGTAAAACCCAACATTTTGTCTCTTGGCAGTGCTCTTGCTAGACTTTGCTCCTATTACACAACATTAAGTTGGTCGAGACTTAAAATGGTGATTCAAGAGTTGGTTTCCTTACTCCTGGTCCTCCTCTGCTTTCTCACCACACCATCCACACCATCCCAAACAAAGCAGTTGCTAATCACCGTCTCTCATTACAAGGATGTCTCATCTGCACTTCTTTTGAGATTCATCACGCAACCATTATTGCTCTCTGCAGCATGATTTCCCACTCCAGTGAGGCAAAATAAGGCAATAGCTATTTAAATGCAATTTGCAACATGGTCTGTGTGTATTAATTTCTTAGTGACAACTGGGAAGATAGTACCTAATCCATAAATACACATCCATTTGCTTAACAGATTTGTGGACAAAAGAAAAGTAGAACTAAAGGGACAATGTCATTTCTACCAAATTTTACACACTCATTACTTCATAATACACCAGCACCATTCCATCACAGTGAACTAAGGTTAGGAAAGCCCTTAATACATCCTTACTACCATGACAGGGCTAGAAAGGAAAATAAAGAGGCTAGTTCACATCAGACATCATTTGGTGATTTTGTAATTGTTATTTCCCTTAAAGAAAATCCCCAAAGCAGGTTCTTAGTGACTGCTCAGTAGTCCTGCAGGCAGAAAATACAACCTGCAAAGCTGTGACTTCAGCAGAACAATGCTTTCCTGAAGGCAGCAGGTCAGGGAACACTGTGATTCTCTATGCAGGAGGCTGGCACACATCCTAAGCAAAGGTTCTATCCTCTTGAGCCACCCAGAGCAAGCACAGCATGTGGGCAGGAAGGAGGAATAAAGCAGGTGCAAGTGGGGAGCAGAGCTGCTATGTTATTTCTTAACATAAACAGCTCCATATAATACATTTTACTGAACCAGAACACCAGAAGAGTAAATAAGAAACCTGTAGAAATCTAAGAAACCCTCACACTTGTACATTTTCAGCTCTTTGGACCTCAGTACATAACTGACACCATGGCTGTTGCTAGGAGCAGGTAGTGTGGCATCCATGAATGAAGTCATCTACTGCCTGACACCAAAGGCTCCTCCTTGCAACAGAAGTGCTCAGTCTTCACATCAACTTGAGAGACTGTACCGCAGAGTCTATTTTTGCTAAAGAAAAGAATGTTTTCAGATCAAATTTGTTTCCAAAACAAAGGAATTCACCTCCCAAAGCCTGCCAGGGAGAGGGAAGGACAACATTCCTTCCTTTGCTCTCAGGAAATTACTTACCCAACTGCTGGGAGGTGTTAAGACGACTGAGTCTCTTCCTGATGCCAATACTGAAAGGTGTCAAATGCCTTCATATCACTTTGCTGTCAGAGCATGGTGAGGGAGCTGAGCACCACACATCCAAGCTCATGCAGAAACTTTATTCTGTCTCCTCTGATCCAGAAACACTTCAGACCACTAATATATGCAGCTCCAAGTTATTTCCTCTCTGGCTTTTTTTCCTTTAGCTAAAAAGGAGTTGGTACCATTGCTGAGTGATGGGTGTCTCTTAGAGCTGCAGAGCCACTCGCCTGAAGCTGATGCTCAGCAGCTGACGGACAGAACAACCCAGCCCACAGAGGACTTCCCTCACCCTGCAGCCCATCCAACAGCAGCTGCTGTATTGTCCACATGTCCATGGAGGCCAGCTGCAGCCAAGGATAGACCCCAGCTTCACCTCATGGCTGAGGAAAAGTCAGCCAGCCCTGGGTCAGCCAAGTGTGGGGATGACTGCCTACACATCTTCCAGGGGGGATAGAGATGAAAGAAGTGCACCCTTCCTCTGGAGATTTAGCATCCTTTTCAGACTGTCCAGCCAAAAAGGAGCTAATCACTCTTGTCCAGTAATGGGCAATCCTATTTTGAGGATAGAAATCCACAGCAAAGACAGAAGAAAAGGCAGATGTCTCTCTGGGAAGACAACCCTCTGGGACCCAGAAGTATGCTACCAGGAAGGGAAACACAATCATCCTTTTCTTAAACTATGACTATGTTATCTGTGCTTACAGGCTACATCATTTTCACAATCCTTCAGACTCTGACATAACAGGTAAGCAGCACCCCATCAGCATGGCAAAGGAAGCCTATCCAACACACTCATGGGAAGGGAGCTGGGGTCTCCAAAAGGCCTGACAGAATGGGAACCAAAGCCTCTGGGAGTTCAGAAAAAAACAAGAAACAGCAAGCTTCTTCACTAACTTGTGGGGAAAGCATTGATATTTATGTTTTGGTTCAGTTTTAAGTTTCAGTTCACAGCTCACTTAGACATGTTTTGCACTAGTGTACAACAAGGCATAAGCACGAGCCACTATACAAAATAGTTCAATGTCATTTTTCCTGCATGCAAGTTACCAAGATGAAGCAGAAAGCTCTCTCCAGTGCTTCACTCACCTATAAAATTACCTTAAAACGTATCTAGTGGGGATCCTGATGGCATTTTTTCCATCCCTCACATTTGCAGTTGATGTTTTTTGTTCTGTGCTTTCTCAAAATGGTTGCAAGTCAGAATGAAAAGCTTAAGTTTCTGAAACTGCTGAGATTCTCATGGCACTTGACCAAAGGACATAAATAAAAATGAAAACAAGCACTCCAAACATACACTTCTCTTTGGCAAAAGCAAAGGCAACTTCTCTGGAGAGTCCCAGCCATTGTCATGCACAAAACCTGCCTAGACAAAGCCAGGTTAGTAGAAGGTTAGGATGTCATTTAGTAACAAGAAATGGCAGTCCTGTCTCCCTTCCCCAGAAACACTTACGAAATAAAGAGTTGCTGCTGGATTCTCAGACTTTAACCCCAGTTTTGTACCTCAACAGTCTCTCTCTAGTTCTGTGTGCCCACACATTAACATGCAGGCAGGAAAAGGAAGGAGGATAAAAGAGATGCACAAACATAAGGATTAAGTGGGCAAAAATTGGCTATTGAAGCCTTCAGGCAAGGAAAAGAAAGCTTTCCAGGCAAGCTTGTCAGACAAATAGCCTTCCAAGGGGAGCCTTGGAGACAATCCAACTGGACACACACAGCACTGAGCTAGTCTATGAAAGGAATTACATAACTGGCTGTGCAAGATAAGAGGTTCTATGTTGGATAAGCCAAATAGTCCCTTACCACCTGATGTTCATTTGACAAAAGTGACCGTTTGCAGATTATCTTCTGGATTGTGTTGGTTTCCTTAGGTTTGGGGCTTTTTTCCTTTTACTGAATCAGAGTGTATCTCCCTTCTTGCTAAAGCCACAGCAAGTCCCATCAGAGAAGCAGTCCAAGAAAATTAGCATTAACTGACTGAGAAAGGCCTTTAAAACCAATGGCATAAAATTTACCAAGCCTAGTTTAAGAAGGTGAGAAGAATCTCAAGAGGCAGGTTCAGCAAGCTGGTGAGATCTGCCCTGCCAACCATCCCATTCCCTAAGCTTGCAGCCTTATCATGAGGATACTGGAGATGTGGAAACCTCATCTGTGCTGAACGTGAACAGAACTACAGCAATCTACACCAGCTGTTCTGCTGCAATGACCCAGTAATCATCATGATTATGTGTCCCACTTACTGGGGGACTCAGCTAGAGGGATTAGCAGACTGTGATCATCACACTAAGCTCTACTCAAAAAAGCATTAAATGTAAGGACCTAAATGTTCAAAATAATTTCCTGCTTAAGAACCTCAGTGTTTGGGGTGCCCAAGAGAAGACAATTTCTAACTGGCAGAGAGCATTACCCTGCAAGTGATTGCACAGGGAATCCCACATCTCACAAGCAGGCCCTGGGAGCACCATCTGGACTCCCTCAAGAGCCCTGCAACGTTATCCAGTTGAAAAGGCTTTGCTAAATCCTTTGACACTGTCTCCCCAGAGCATTTCCCTGGAGATAATGGCAGCCTATGGTTTGGATAGGTGCAGTGTTCGTGGGGTAAAAATCTGGCTGATGGCCAGGCCCAGAGAGTGGTGGTAAATGGAGTTATATCCAGCTGGGAGCTGGGGACTGGTCACTGGTGGTGTTCCCAGGGCTCAGTGCTGGGGCCAGCTCTGTTTAACACCTTTACCAAGGATCTGGACAAGGGGATTGAGTGCTCCCTCAGCCAGTTTACAGACACCACCCAGCTGGGAGGGAGTGTTGATCTACGAGGGCAGGAAGGCTCTGCAGAGGGATCAGGACAGGCTGGATCAATGGGCTGAGGCCAGGTGTGTGAGATGCAACAAGTCCAAGTGCTGGGTCCTGCTCTTGGGTCACCAGAAGCCCTGCAGTGCTGAGAGCAGGCTGTATTGAGCTGGGGGTCAGCTTCTTCTCCCAGGTAACAAGTGGTAGGACAACAGGAAATGCCCTCAAGTTGTGCCAGAGAAGGTTTAGATTGAATATTAGGAAAAAATTCTTCACCGAAAGTGTGGTCAGGCATTGGAACAGGCTGCACAGGCTGTGTTCAAAAGCACTTTGGGGCTATAGGTTAGTGGTGAACACAGTGGTGCTGGATTAGTGGTTGAACTCCATGATCTTGAGAGTCCTTTTCAATCTTATTGATTCTATGAAAACTAAAATAGTCTTCAAACATAACTTAGGGGATGACCACACTATACTGAATTCCCAGGAATCTTGCCTTCCCTGAAGCTTCCTTCATGTCCTGATAGAATTACCAGGGGGACAAGGACACACTGAATCACCACACTAAAGCAATATCAGTAATCACAAACTCTCATGTCCTCCCAAGGCAGGGAGACCTCTTTTGTCAAAACATCTGCATTGAGTTTGATATGAAAACTCTCAAACTCTCACATATGTTTTTTCTTCCTTAATGCTTTTTAAAGTAAGATACTCCATATAAAATCTGCCACCTACTAAAATATAAGCATTGAAGGCAGAAACCACTTCCAGAAATTATCTTAAGAATCTTACTGAACTTTATCAAACCTTGAGTCATCGTTCTTTTCATACAAGTGTGCACTTCATTACTTGGTAATGGAACAATAATTGCTCTTCAGTCATGCAAGATGCACCTCTAATTTATAAGGGGTTTCTGGAGAGGTAATGACAGATGCTTAAAAAAAATCAAATGTGAGAATATAAAAAGTCATTATGTAAAAGTTAATGGTAACCACAGAGTAGTCTGGCAGCTGGGTCACAGTTTCAGCTGCTATAAAGGCACAATGCAGATATTCTGGTCTTATGCACTCTAAAACACTGAATCTGAAGCCAAATTATTCGTATTACTTTGCACTTTAACTGAATATCACAAATGAAGCATCATCCGTGTAGGTCAACATCCCTGCTTTCCTGACAGCTTCCTACACACTCTAGGTAAGGCTGCCAGCAACTCAGCAGAAGGCATTTTTCCCCTCTGAAATTACGCTTCCTAATTATAAAACATATTGGCTATGAAACAAAGGTATCAAACTATCTATTTTCTGGTTTCTAAAAGTAAATTCAATGTAAAACCCGCTAGGAACTGTATTGTGAGGGACAATCTTGCGTTTAAAAGGGACGATCATTCCAAATTTTCTCCAGTCCCTTTTCTCCAACTTTTCCACGGTGAGCTGGGGCTCAGTGCAGCATTTCAAAGACCACGTGCTCACAGCCCTTCCAGACAAAATGTCAGCTCCAGACTTGGAGCACTTGCGTTTCCTGATGCGTGGCAGCGCTCCTTAGATCAGGAGCAGCACACCATCCAAATGTCATCTGTGTGTGCAGATGCAGGATCAAGTGCACCTCCTCATACCACTAATTTTCCAATTAAGATTGAAACACTGTTGTGCTAAAAACACAACCAGCACATGGGAAGAGCTTGTTCTTGCTCCACAGGGATTTGTTATCAAAGATACGCTAATTTTACTCTAATCTGGTTGGTTTTGCTCAGCAAAGCTTTTACAATATGGCAATTTTGCGCTGCAAAATGTAACTGTATTTTACTGCTCTCAAACAGTTTAGCATGACATCCAAAGGAAAAAATCTAAAAAACAAACAAAACAAAGATTGGCAAATGCTTAGAAAGCTTGCTTCACCCACTCTGATCTCCATGCCAGTGTAGACATATTATTAGCAGGACCCAACCATCTGATGTGAGACTTGTTCCAATCCAAACACATAAACTGCATCACAACAGCAACTGCTGAGTAGATGTACCCAGAGGAAGCCCAGCCTTTCATCTGTCTGGAAAAATGATAAAATAACAATCATAGATTGCAAAACTTTTAGCAAGGACAACCCTGTTTAATATACTGGAAAAAGACATAATGAGATGCAGTGCTTGGCAGCTGAAATTAGATAGATCAGACTAGAAATAGGGACATTTTTAACAGTGAGAATAGCATACTGCTGCAACCATCCACCTAAGGATTATTTCAAATACTCCCTCACATCAAGTCTTTAAAGTCAGGGCTGCTGACAGGTGTGTGACACAGCTCACAGAGAAATGCAGGCCTCCTGCAGTAATTCTTACATGGAGCTCTGTCCCTTGCACCACACTCTAATTCAGATTAGATGATCATAAACGGTCCCTCTTGACCTTAAAAATCTACAGTGACACTTAAGTAATGGTAAAAATTACTTCAAGGAGTGGCAGCTCTGCATAACCCAGAGAGATCACAAACTGTGTGACAGTTCTGCACCAATATCTTGTGTCATTTCCATCCCACACAAACAGGCTGAGGGCCATGGACAGAGCTGGGCTGGACAGCTGGCAGGCAGGAATAAAATTTAGTCCCTTGCTCTTGGGTTAGCAAAAGCTGAAAGAACTGTAAAAAAACTACCATGTACCTTGAAGAAGCACTTCCCCTCTAAAACACCAGCTGCATGAAGTGTCAAGGACTTTGAAAAGAAAGAAAGAAAAACTGGTTTAATTCACATTTCCCAGCAGAGGGTTGCTACAGTGTAGTCTTCATAAAAATGGCACAGGAAGAATGACAAAAAATCCTCTCTTCCTCAAATAACTGCGCAAATCTAAAATAGTTAATCCTGGAAACATTCTCAAAAGATTAGCCATGGCTCAACTAACTTTAACGATGATAATTTTTAATTTAATTTAAAGTTGAATATCCTTGTGCAATAATGGCAGAGATGAAGGACTGTTAGGGAATAATCTTGTTTACGGATCAGTGAACTCAGAAAATTGCCAAGGCACTGTGAAACATATTCCTTATTCACACCTCATAATTAACTGAGTATTCTGCTGCAATATTAAAGTCATCTTTGTTATGAGAAAGCTGCTCATTTGGGCTGGTAGGCCACTGAGGGGCTCTCATTCAGTCCTGGCATTTCCAAACTCCCAGGAAAAAGCACCTTCAATCCATAAAAAAAACCAGACTCCCAAAGTGTAAGGGAAGGGGCAGAAAAAGCCTTTGGTCCATGACAGAAGCACAGCTTGTGCAGAATAAAAACCCACTTCTCTCCTTCCTGAATTCCACCTGGGAGCATTTCTCTTTTAAAGGCAATTGAAAGAAGAAAATACAGTTCTCTTAATTAATTCACATTGAAAGGCACTTTGGATGGAGTCAAGAGGCCAAATCAGATCAAAGTAAATAATGCAACAAATTGTGACATGAAAGCCCTGGGACAGCAGCTCTCATGGCTTGCACTGTCTAGATCTTAGTACTCAAAAGCAACAAATGCTGAAGCTTTCAGCTTCCAGGAAAGCAGAGGATGATAGAGGGGCTCTATCCTTTTAAGAAATAAATTGTCAATTTACTGGGAGGAAGACTTTTGTTGAGGCAGATCTGCTTAAGATTTGGGAAATCCTGCATTAAGCCTCTGCTTTATGTCAGATTTTAAGTTTTTGAATCTGAGCAAATGCTCAAACTTTCTACCCTTTGGTTTAGAGAGGTAATGCTTCTCCCTGACTGATAGAGCACAGACACGAGGGGACTCTGCCCTTCTACTCAGCCCAAAAGCCTTGCCCAAGTTTTCTTTGAGATATTACTGATCCCCAACTAGCAGTTAAGAAGGATATATTGTAAACCCACATCTAGGGGTTTACAAACCTGAGACTCAGATACAGCAGCTACAGACTTCGATGGTGTCATCTCTGGCCCCAAAATCAGCCTGGCTCATCTTAGCTAAATTCAGCATCTCACTCCAGCCTCTCCCTTGTAATGGGGAACAGGCCAGTCAGATGCAGCCAAAGCCAGTACACACAATAGAAAACATAGTAATAAAATATACTCAGATTTTTCCATTCCGATTTTTACTGTACGTATTACCTAAAGAAAAAAAAGTGATGCCATAAATCAGTAAAAAAAAAAAAAAAAATTAGCTTGTGAAAAACAGAAGCAATAATACAATGAATAAAAATCCAAGTCTCAGCATCTGGAGTACTGCATGATATTCTGAGACCTTCCCTTCCTCTGCCCATTTCCCAAAGGATCTAATAGAGATCGAAGAGGTACAGGAAAGGGTAATAAGGCTCATCAGACACATGGAATGGTGTCTGCGTGAGGAGAGAGCCAAGAGAACAGTGCTCTCCACCCTGGGAAGGGAGTACACACAGACATACTATAAAATTCTGAATGGCTTGAGGAAGGGAACCAGCAAAATTACTTTCTACTTCTTATCACACAAAGTCAAAGGGCTCCCAATGAAATTATCAGGTTGCAAGCAAACAAAAAGATTCCTTTATATGGTGTGTAATTAAAATCACAGAACTCACAGCGACAAGAGACCCTCAAAGCCAGAGGAGAGAAGGGCTCTAAAAAGGAAATTAGGCAACTCCACAGAGGACAGGTCCACAGAGAGTCTTAAACACAGTGCTCTAGATACAGCATCCAGACCCATGGACTCTAAATCAATGCCTGGCACATGTTCAGCAGCCACAGTAAGGAAAGATAACCCTGTCCTGGCCCCACTCCCATTCCTCTCTTCTCTGTAAGCAGCTGGTAATGACCACAGTCAGAACACAGAGCTAGATGCATCGCTGGTTTGATTTGGTGTTCCCACAATGTTCTTCTGTTATGTTAAATATACTGATAGGGGTTCAACAGACAAATCCTAACTTAAAGTAAAAGGAAGTCTTTGTTGGTTTGGTTTCTTTCCCTTGAAGAAATATCATGCAAAAATTCCTCCATTTATATTAATGCATAGCACTAGACCAAATGCATGAACAAATGCCTTCTGGGTGGAAAGCTATCCATCATCTCCAAAAGCATGGGCAATGAATGAAGGAATTTCATTTTCCAGAGTGAGTAGTTCCATGATGGAGATACCATTCAGGACCACAGGCAGGGTCATGACAGTGAATCCACAGTATGCCAGCCAAGATCAGCAAAGGAATGCTGATCTTAACAGATTGATTAGAAAGAGCAGCATCAGCAGCCATTTAGACCACAGACCAGGTGACAGCTTTCTAAAGTGAAAATTCCTGATACTTTTACCAAACACATTTGTATTCTAAGCAATTCATCTGCTGAAATGAATTTATGACATAATTAACAGTGGAGAGAACAGGGCAGAAGAGGGAGAGAAACAATTAATTGAGTTTACTACCAGAAAACAAAAGAAACATCTCTGCTTCAAACTTCTACAGATAACTCACAGGCACAGTGATATAAAATGCTTTCATGAGATTAGGCAGAGATTATGCTAAAGGCAATTAAATCAGCCAATACCAAAATATGGCAATAGAACCAAGGCCATCATTTTACACCAGCTTGGTCTCTACAGAAATTCCTAGCATGGTCTTGAAGGATCTATGTGTGTAACAGTGGTGTATGAGGGGATAAAGTTGTGTTTAATGGGAAGGATATAAAGCTAATGTTCCATCTTCCCTCTACCTCTAACTGATAATTATTTATTTCAAACAATCAGTAGAAAACTTTCTTGTCAAGCTTTTCCTGCTAATTTTCCTCTTTGGAAGAACACCCAGAGGGTTTTTTGGCATCTTTCACAGATTAAATGGAACTATACTTTATTCCATGCTTTTTATACTAGCACAACCCAAGTTCAACCATAGTTAGTTTCAAAGCAATAATTTTATGTTTAATATTTCCTTATGTCAGAGCTGATTTGCAAAACCAAGGGATTTCACAGGTCACAAAAGGAGAGATTTGAGCAGACTTCAGCCCCCAGCCTGAGCAGAGGATCTACAGCAAACATGCTGCCAACCAAAGCTTTAAACAGAGGGAACAACTGCATTATCCACACGGCTAAAGAATGATACTTTAAGACAACTGAACCTAACTTTTAGAAAGGAGGTTAAAAAAAAAAAAAAAATCAAAACAACTACCACAGCATATTGCAGTGGAAGTTTATCATTTAAACCACTCCATGGTCAGCTGTGGCAGGCAGTGAGAATTCATGAGGCAAAGCAGGGTGTCACCAGATGCTGTGAGACCTGTCAGGCCTGGAAAGCAAACACTCGACAGCAACATTCCAAGAGCCCAAGCACAAACCTTGCCTTTCACGGCTTACTTTGGCTAATATCTGAATTTTAGCACGGTTGTTTGGGAATGTGGAATGCATTTACAAGAGTCCCTTCTGCACTGCAGTTTCCTGGATATTCACATTCTGGAAATTGCTTAAAAGAATAGAAACAAAAAATCTGCATTTCAAAGATCAAGAGAGAAAAGTGTGTTCCAGCATTTCCAAGCCAAGTAGAAGATTAAGGTTTCTAATGCACTCGTTGGAAAAGAATATTGGGATAACTGCATTAGAAAAGTGAAAGAGGATTTAATACTCTATGTAGATTAAGTTGAAGATTAAGTTTCTAGTCAGGGAAGAATCTGTTCATCTTGGAAAGCATACAGGGAGGATGGGAGAAGCATTACACATGCTAGCAGATTTTTTTTTTTTCTTTTTAAACCAAAAATTAAATCTCAACAGCTACTTCATATTAAAAAAATCAAAGTAAAACTTATCACACAACTGAAACCATCTACCTAAAGTCACACTTGATGAGATTGGTGTCATTGTGGTTTTGAGCAAATGATTGATTGTATCAGCCTGTGAGCACTTAAAGCCAAGTAACTTAGTCCTGAGAGTCTGCTGTCCCTCCCTTAATACATGCTGTGATTACCAGGTTCACAGAGACATGGACCAGCTTGGAAAGCATCAGTCATTAATGAGGTAGGTAGTTACAGCTGAGTCCTTTACTCCTGAGAACAACCTAGAAACTTCCACAAAGATGTCAAAAAACGTGTCTGGAAATCAAAGTGTAAGAGAGAAAATGTTCAATTAGATTTGCTATCCAGGGAAATACCTGCAATAATTTCAGTATCATCCATCTTCAGGTGTTGTGGTTGGTTTGTTTTTTTTTTTATTTCCTGGGTGACTGAAATACTGTTCTGTGCCAAACTAACCCAGATTTACTGCAAGGAAAATGACCTGGCAAGCCATTAAGGTTTGTTCCTGTTTCTCAGCCACTGTTAATTCCCTGACACTGGTTTACAGGGCTTTCAAAGAAAGCCAACGAACACGGGCACGCTGCTGTTTCAAACACTGCTTTAATGAGACTGCCATGAACTGTGAATAGAAAGGCAGTCCTGTGAAGTAAAGGGAATGAACAGAGACTCCTGTGAGTCAGCTCTGGGACACACAGGCTGCACCTTCAAATTGGGGATTTCCAATTAGCAACACGAGGAACAGAAGAGGCTGACGTACAATGAAGTGACTGCAACTGCAGAGCTTAAACAATTCCCATTAACGAGAGAAAAAAAACCTTCTCCCTCTGCACATGAATGAATAAGCAATCAGCATGTCTCAGAAGATGGGGAAAAAAGAAACCCAAAACCAGACATTAACTTTTCCTCCTGATTCTGTTTTGCACAGCACCATTCTTTGTTCCAGGCAGAGTTTCCACAAAAATAGATTTTCATGAACTAAATCAAAGTCTAAAGAATATTTAAAAGACTAAATAATCTTCTATAGAAAGGAAAAAAAAAAAAAGCTAGAACATGTTAAGTCATCATCAGCTAAGAAAAATAACATCAGACTCTGTCTTGTCCCTTTTTTCTGACATTCAATGTACATGAAGGCAAACTACTTCAGTTAATTTGCTGCTTACTGAAATAAACAGGGCCTCTTGGTACTGTCACATATAAATAGTCGAGGAGGAATTATTTACTTTCCTTTTCCTTCTAGGAAGTACTTAAAAAGAGGGAGAGAGCTGTTTTTCTGTACTGCAAGAAAAGCGCTCTCCGTAACAGTGGCTGAAACACAGATCCAACAAAGGGTGTCAATTTTAAAACCAACCCTCTTCTATTCAAACAAGTGCATGCACAAGTGCCTACTTTTCCAGCCACAAGGAAGCCAAGAGTGAGATCACCTGTGGCTCCATGCCACCCCAAGCACCAGAGCAGAGCAGGCTCCTGACTCCTGCCTGGCTCCCCACGCTCCCTCCTCCTCGAACCCAGGCAGCAAGCACAGGGAAAACTCCCAAGTTAGCTACAGGGCAGAGAGCTGAACCCCCAAAGCTGGAGAGATGAGGTCAAAAAGAAACTGGGGTTTGCAGCCCATGCAGCAGAAATGCATGCAGAGGGGAGGAGGAGATAAGGAAAGACAGTGAGTGCTGAAAGCTGAAAAAATCCAAAGGGACCTTGTCCCCGTGCTGGGCAAAGCTCCCTGGCAGAAGATTGAACCAGAGAGATGGGAAGAGTGGGGAGCACATGGAGGATGCAACAGGCAGTACAAGGACACAAATCAGGGCCCTTGAATTGGCTTGGCAGGGACTTAGGGGACAGGAGTACAGGAGGGACCCTGGGAGTAAGACTAACACAGTAGCTCTTAAAGAAAGCAACAAGATCCAAAAGGCAAATCCTGAGGAGCAAAGACTGGAAGCAATTAAATGACTAAGGAAAAGCAAATAAGAGAAGAGATGAGGACAGGCTGCAGCAGATAAGGCAGGACAACAAACTGGAGAGAGAGGAAGGAAAGGGCTGCCAGAAGAAGCTACACCTGCTGGGCCAGGTTCATTCCTCTCCAGGTCTGGAAGGGAACATCATATCACTGTGCCTCCTGTATCTGCAAATATCTAAAGGGAAAGATCCCTCATCTCTCCCTACAGAGCACAGTCTACTGCTGCCACCAGATAGTCTGCTGGCTCAACCAGCACATTTCCATGAGGTAAATACAAAGGTGAATCCGACTCTTAACAACCCTGTGGTTCCCCACTACAAAATTTCTGGCTATTCACTTTACTTGTTCTGAATAGTAAGGAAGTTACACATCCAGAAACTATGCCAAAAGTACTTTAGAAGATTACAGACTGCAAGGAAATACCAGCACTTGTACACAGAGGAATTACCGAGAAGTTGTAAATCTGTCCCAGAGCAGGACGTGAGTAACATGAAGTAAATAGGCCATGGGGCAATGCTCTGGACCAGAAAGAAACAAAATATTGAATAGTTACTCATTAAGTGAGCACCATCCATTCTGGGCAATGAATCGAGCAGGGATTGTGCAAAAAAGAAAAAGCTATGTGATAGTGTAATTAAAGACTGTCACAACAAAAACATGCAAGGAGGCCAAAGTTAAAGCAGATCTTTCTTACCTGGTGAGTGCATATTTCTGCAGCACAATGAGGTCTAAACAAGTCTTTTTCTGTATGCATGCAACCTTAGTCATCACCATAGCAAAGCAGCGCTGTTCTTAACTAAACTTCAGTCTGCAAGCAATGAGTTCAGTTACTTGTACTGAAACAGCACTTGAAGATTTCAAAAAGTAAGACACATATGGCACAAGAATGCCTAAGAGAGAATCCTTGGCTTTGTTTCTTTTTTAGGAGGGGGGTGGAAGACAACCACCACATCACACAAATGGAGGTGGAAAAGCAGCATGCATTACTGTGCCTCATCTTCCAGTGCACCCCATGGGAACAGAGATGTAATTAATTATTTTCCCAAGATTACACAAGGGTTCTCTGGAAGACAGTTGCAGGCCAGAGCGTGTAAATCCTTGACTGAATCCAAGGCTGTAAGCACAGGGGCACCCACATCTCACATGTTTTTAGACTCTAGCAGAGCCTCTGGTGGGCTCAGGTACCATCTGTGCGTGACAATAAATATTGTCACTGACTGCAGGGGAATTCATGGCCTTCAGAAAGATTCACTCAACATTTTCTACACAGACTGCACAGACACAGCAGTAGAGAGAGCTATTGCTCAGACTCACAATGGAAAAACCATCCTAAGAACCAAGTTCAGAGAAGAATAAACCACAGGCCAAATCCACCTCCCCAGAGGTGGCCAAACTTCATTCATAACTTAAGCTTACTAAATAGCAAGAATGGCAGAGCCTTAGCAAAGCTTCTAGAATTAAAAAAAAATTGCAACATCACAGAAGCAGCATCCCACAGATCCCAGGATAGCACTGACACTTACCTAATCTGCCATCTTTCAAGCACACACTGTGCCTCCCTCGGCCTTGGGACTCAGGGTCCTACTCCTCTTTTGGAGCCAACTTGTCCTATTCTCAATTCAATTTTAAATACCAATTAAGGAAAAAGAAGAAATCAGCCTACAGCCAGCAACAATGCAGCACTTCCTTTTCTCTGCTTTCACACAGAGGCAATCCATACCAACCTTTGCTCAGAGCATTACAGACTAGGAGCTTGATCCTTTATTTGTAAAATCTCAACCCTGAGGACATCATCAGTGAGAGAGGAAGGAAAAAGCCAAGGCTGGCTCTTGCTCAATGTTCCAGATTACTCATTTTGCTTTCCGAAAGATGAAAAGCATTTTGACTGCTAGGCTCCCAGACCTTTTTCACCACAAACTACCCAGGAATTTCCCCACCACCTTTTGCACTGGTTTTTACAAAGCCCTTTAACACTTCCTCACCATTTCGCTGTTGCACAGCAAGGAACTTTCAGGCTAGGGACAAGGATCCAGGTTTTCTGCCTTATGTTGGTCAGGAGCAAACAAACAAGATAAATAATAGTTACCTCCCTGCTGCTTTTCTCAGAGGCACACATTGCTTTTTGCTGCTGTGTTTTGCATATGAAAGCAAGAACCACTGACCTCCAGGGTGTGTAAATGCAACTAGGAACAACTTCTCAAAATTTAAGAAAGTTGTACCACATCTAACAGAAAGTTTTTTCCTTGCACTTTTATAACCCAGGCAGTTTCATACCCACACTTTCCTATCAAACATCCTCTAACAAATTCAAGAAAAGGTGAAGTTTGCACATATGAAAGACCACATCTGGGAAACTGGTCACATTACTCTGTCTATATCAGCTACAAATCTAGGACGTAGCCTTGCGCTGTGTGGCCAGGGGAAGGAAAAGAAATTCAGCTGAGACTTCTGCTTTTTAAACAGTAATTTCAGGTTTAAGCAGAAATGTGCTACACTATTATATTAGTCAAAAAAGAAAAAAAAAAATTAAAAACCATTGCTACACAAGGATTGGAAATAGGAGCAGCCAGTGAGGAAAAGCCAAGCAATTGCTACATAGTCCCACGTTGTGTGTGCCAGCACTTTCCCTCCACCTCTCCCTCTGCTCTTCCTTCATGCTGAAGGCCAGCATCTGTTTCAGCTCAAACCCTGACCACGCACACTGCACAGGGACTCAGGGAAGACAGGTTATGACCTCAACAGATTTTTCCTCACAGTCTATCAAACTTAGGGCCGGCGCAGACATCCCTGGAATGCACCACATTCTGCAGAGCATTTCCATCTTCTTTCCCTTGCTACTGTAAGAGGAAACAACAGCACTGCCACTTCAGTCATCAGATCACATTTATCCCTGCTATAGCCTTTAGGATTTCATTGGATTTTGGATCAATGGGGTTTTGGGCCTGGTTCCCACAATGCTAATGAGTAGTGAGCTCCCACACTCTCTTTTACATGTACAACACAGATTTAAAGTGATGCTGTTGGGCACAGCTCCAGGTACACCTGCTTCTTCTGAAACCTGGCAAAAAAAATTAAAGTAGAATACATAAATAAAAAGAACCCACAAAAAACCCATGCAACTGTTCATATACATGGAAAATAGCAGCATTAATTCCAGCCTATTGTCCACTTGAAGGGAAGAGTCTCAGCACCAGCAGACATAATAAAAATGAGCTTCTAGGACACAAAGAGAAGCAGTGATTTTGGTTTCAAAAGTTTTTTTCACAAGATATTGCGGAGTCCTATTTTTCAAGAAGCTTAGACTGCAGTCCCCAGCTATTTATACACCTCAAAACCTTCAGGGTGATTTGGTGGCTTGCAGGTGTTCATGGGCTGAACCACATTTAGCAATGCAGAGTGTGAGGCACACAGGACATGGCATAACCAAAATCAATTTTAACAAGAAAAAAAAAGGTAAAAAAATAGATTCCAATTTTCAGTGGCTCCAACAAATCATGGAAAAGAGGAGTGATGATTGCCATTGATACTGATTTTCAACAGGACACCACAGTGAAAGCACTGAGGCCTTCCCCAAACACAAGTACAAGCCTGACATGGAAGTTCCTGTCTGTCCTTCCCCATTTGTATCATGTAGAAAGGCACATACACTCACAAAACTCTTTCAGATTTTAAAACTCAGGGAGATGGATCAAACCCACAAGAGATTCTAGTTACCTCATTTCAGTAGCATATGCCAGCTTTCCCCAAAATTGCAATAAATTGTGGTGATAAAACCTACAATTTCCTCCAGACTAACTCATTCCTTACTCCTGAAGGCAACAGGGACTGCAACCCACATATTCACTGGATAGCTGAAGATAAGAGCAAGTGACAATAAAGAACAAAAATATCTCTGCACCAAGAATTTACATAACTAGCTCCAGTTACTGCTAATTAGACCAATTCCCTTAATTCCTCCATTACATCTTCCTGCACTTTTTCAGTTAGCTCTAGTAAGAAGATGTATAATAAATTATTATTAAATAGAAACCTACTTGATCACATTACAAGTACTTAAAAGTATACATCAGTGCACTACTACTTTATTCTAATTAAAACTTTATAATTAGTAATCCAGTACACTAAATAAGATACCTGAAGCTACTTTACTGTGCCAAATCTGTCCACCAATTTTGGAGCTTCTGAAATATTTAAAGCTTTTCCCCCCATCCTTTTGCCACGCAAGAAGACCTACACAAGTCAAGCAAATGTGATTTACAAGGAAAAATTGTGTAGTTAATCTTACAGACTTGACAGCAATTTATTCTTTTTTCTTCTATAGCAAGGATTTACTTTTCTTTTTTTAATACCAAATATATTTTAATAGAGAAACTGTCTTGAGTTCTTCCTACTTCATATCATATAGTATGGCAACAGCACAACTCACACAGGCACGCTCCCCTCTCAGCCATTGGGACCAAGCCAGCTCCACTTTGGGCATCTCACAGCTAACCCTCACACAGCAAGTTGTTGCAAGTGTGTTGTACACAGTCAGTCACTTGAGACGAGAGCAGCTGAGCAGCTTACACCACCATGAGAGCCCCTCTTCAAACAGAAAGCAGCTATGTACATGCAGGGCTTGATTTGCCATGTGCAGAAATCCTTGACAACACTTGAAGAGGCAGCTGCCAAAAAGCAAATGCCAATTGGCAGCGTGGAGGAGCTCACTCTGAAGCCATCCCACGTGCACAGGCTCTCCAGCACAGCTTCTGCAGTCTCTCCTGAAGAGGCTGGAAAACGAGAGGCTTTCCCCTTGTGTAAGAAAGAGATATTCCAAAAAGCGGGGGCAGAGGGAGGGTGACTGGAAAAAGTACAAAGCAAAGAAAGGAAGAAAGGAGCAGTAGAAAGAGAGGAAGAAACAGGAGTAAAAGAAGTAAGGAAAAAGATGCTGGAACAAGACAGGAGATGTCTTTTATATTGATAACCTCCTGCCCTCTGTTGTGGGCATCAGTCCCAAGTAGCAACTAACAGGACAAGAGGACATGGCCTCAAGACATGCCAGGGAAGTTTTAAATTGGATATTAGGAACATTTTCTTCACTGAAAGGGTTGTCAACAACAGACTGCCCAGGGAAGCAGTGGAGTCACCATCACTGAAGGTATTTAAAAGATGTGTAGATGTGGCATTTAGGGACATGGTTCAGTAGCAGGCTTGGCAGCGCTCAGGTAAGGGTTGGACTTGATAATCTTAGAGGTCTTTTCCAACCTAAACAATTCTATGATACTTCCCATCAGGAAAAACAGAGACAAATACAAGAACCAAAGAGAACAAAAACACTAACAAGTCCTCAGATATTCTCCTCCTTTCTCCCTTAACCCTCCTTCCACCTTCTCCTGTCTTCCCTCTGCAGTAGCACAAGAAAAATTACAGCAATTTCAGGGCAAGAACGGCTAAAACAAAGCGAACGAGTCGACAGCTGCAAAATACACTGGGATGGGGCAGGAGCAGGAGCAGGAGGAGGCAGCAGTACCTGCGGATGGCCCAGATGGCTCTGCTGGGCACAGCCAGGCCCCCGCTGGGCTGCTCCTGGGGCGAGGCCGGGTGGCAGGAGCTCCAGGCGCCGCGGTGAGCAAAGCGCTGCTTCCCGTTCTCCCGGCCGGACAGCGGCACCGGCGCAGGGGACACCGGCGGCCGGGCAGGCCTCGGGGGGATGCCCCCATTCCTCCTGAGAAAAGGGAGAAAAAGAAGGGGAAGGGGAGAGAAAAGGATTGAAGGACTTTTATTCTTTGTGCTTTTACTTATCGAAAGGTCGCACACGACGAAATCGGCACAACACGGTACCAAACTACAACAGACAGCATTTGTTTAATTCCAAACCAAGCCTTTGTGTGCTGAGAGGACAGTGTTTATTAGTTCCTAACTAGATCTAGAGACTTGACAGCAACAGAAGATGAGCACTCCTGTATCAAGCTGTTCTCTAAACAGAAAACAAGATGGGAAGCACTGTGGCATCGCTCCTAATTTTTTGCTCCAGAAAACAAATGATGTTCCACCACTTTTTAAACAGAAAACAAATCTATACAGGTTGGCAGAAGGAGCAGGGAAGTTTTCAGCAGCACACAGAAGGCTCTTTGTTTTCTGCTACCCCTTAAGGTCAAATGCAGTTGTAAAATCTTGAGCATCACAAACAGAGAGATAAATGCACAATACGTGCAACCAGAGGAGACAGGAAAACACAGCACATCTGGACTAGAGAGCTTCATTCCAACAAGTTAAGTAGTGCCACATCTGGGCAACTGGCTGCCACTGAAACAAAAAAATAACTTGAAGAGGCCCCCTGGAATGTGGGCCTATGGGAAGGGGGAGACTGAGGAGAGGAGGGAGGAGGAAGGCACAGATTTTCCTCCAGTTAATTAACAGTTGTGTTCCCTTTAGCCAGGCAGCTCCTGAAGCACGCCTGTCAGGGTGTAAATGCAAGTGTTAACAAGCAAGCTGGCTGTCAGTCCCCAGAAGTCTCCCTGGCTACTTGCCCACCAGTCACACCATTAAGAACTACTTATCCAGTGAAAAGAGGAGGAATCCCCTGCCGATCCATTGTACCTGCCTGATTGCTATGGCTGCCAGAGGGCAGGTCTGAAACGTGGTCTGTCCCCATGAGGGCCTAGGGAAAGGGCCACAAAGGGAGGGAAGCCAGGATGCTCCTGAGAGTCCCCCTTCTCCTCCCTGCAGTTGCTGCTCTCGCCTTGTGCCAGCTCTGTTCATTTAATTCACTGCAGAAACACAAATTCAGCGTCTTTTTTACAGCCCAGACA
The DNA here is from genome assembly GCA_013397295.1 of Polioptila caerulea. Taxonomy (NCBI): domain Eukaryota; kingdom Metazoa; phylum Chordata; class Aves; order Passeriformes; family Certhiidae; genus Polioptila; species Polioptila caerulea. The sequence continues at coordinate 313,253 of VYXF01009527.1, forward strand.
CACACACAAGCTCATGCAGGGTGTGACAGGTTCCAGAGCTGGTGGGGCAGCACCAGTGGAAACACAAGAAATTATATGAGGAGCGAGACCTCCCATTCTCAGTAGCACTGAGCTCTTACATTCACTCATAGAGCTGCATCAGGGATGTTTTGGGAGAGAAAAACCAGCTTCTAATAAAATAAGACTTCTGAATTTGAATGGAGATGGAAAATAGCATAGTTATTTGTAACACTAAGTGGATGAGGGGCACAAACTCCAAAGTATTTAATCTTTCTCCCATGACTTCTGAGAGCTAATTATTCCAATCAGAACTGGATGGGTATTTTCTCTCTTTTTCCATTCTGAAAGGATAGAAGAAATATCAAACCTGGTTTTACTACTAAACACCAAACAATATTTCTAAACTCATAACATTGTGACTCAATAATCAAGCAGACATTGTGAATGGAAGGAGTTAAGCCAGAGAAATTTTAAGATGTTGATGCTTCAGTCAGAACTCCCACACTAAAAATATGTTAGTTTTGCCAGGGTGAATTTGGCATTTTAGGGATCAGTTCTTCACATCTGGTCAATTTACCCAACAAAAGTTATCGGGCAGCAAGGTAGCAACAAAAAATTAAAAAACCAAAACCAAAACAAACTCAGAACCGCAGAATGAAACTGTGGGCCCCTCCAAATGTGCCAAATGTGCACCATCTTTTTTTGCAGGACAAGTCCATCTCCCCCCATGCTGTATATCATATTAATACATATTTTAGACTAACAGGTGAAAACACATGAAAAGCACCATGAGCATAACAAGTTACTTACAATTTGAGTCCATTGTAGGAGAGGGAAAAGAAGTCATAAACCAAGCACACACCAAACACAGTGACTCCAGTTTCTTTCACCAGCATTGCACAGGTCCCAAGGAATAAACTAAGCAGCAAAAAGAATGGGGAGGCAGTGGGAGGGAAATGTTCCCCAACATAAAGCTGATCCACACTCCTGAAAAACAGAATTGACACAAAATGTATAAACTTTTCTGTAATTTTCATGTTTACTACAGTCACACAAATACTGAGACACGTTTCCTTAATGCCTTAAGATGGCTGACACGAACATGTTAAGATATGAACAATCTAAAATGAAGAAAGGCTTAGCCACAGGACAGGAAAGGAAGACCCAAACCTGGGGAGCTGCTCAAATTCTTGGTACACAAGATGTGAAACAAAGACAAGCAGAAAAATAAAGTAGACTTGAAACAGACAAAGGAAAGCAAAATACAGAGAGGGCAGAAAAACCACCTGCTTTCTGTAATGTGGAACACACACACATGCTTAATTCTCCTTGTGGAACAAAAAGCACCAGGCAAGCAAAAATTCTTCCATCCCACCCACACTCCCCTGGGTCAGAGATGTGTCCTAATCATTAACAGACCTATCACATGGGAGGTAAGAAAGGAAGGTAAGGTAGGAAAGAACCGAAATCAAATGGGCAGATTCCTGTGGGGCCACTATGTTTCACACCTTTGAAACTTTCTGAAGAAAACAGCATAGTGGGTTTGTAGCAGACAGCCCCAGAGTAGTTTTTCCCTGTGGCTGTGATGACATGGTGCTATTTCTGATGTTATTTCAAACTGCAAATAATGCAAAAGGTGCAGAAACCCCATCCAAATAAGCTATTTCTGAACCTATACTTGCTCAGCTACAGTTTTAGAACACAAAGCAGCAGCAGTGCCAAGTTTTCATCTGAAGAGGATGACTAATGGTCTAGACACACTCCTTAACTCTCTCAGACCAGGTGTTCCAGAGCCCCACAGTCACAGCATGCATTTGAAAGGCAGGCATGTGTCTGTCTGCTCTTCATTCTACATAGAGACAATTTGCTTTCCATTGAAAACATTTCTTTGTAGTTTTTACAAGCCCTCCTCTGGTGTATGGTCAGCTGTAATGTCAATGAAAGAGAGATTGCCAATGCTGACTTCTGGTATTGTGGTTTTTTGTTCTCCTAAGCATCACCATGGCTGCAAGCAGGGGCCAGGACACTTCCATACAGCAGAGCTGTTGGAAGTACCTCTGCCAACAACCATCAAACCCTCCTCAGACCAAAGAATCTCACGATGCTATCACGTACCTATTATAGGAGAGAAAAGCCAACAGAAAGAGTAGACAGGCGAGGACATCTGCTCTGCCTACTATACCTGTTACCTGCAAGGAAAGGAGACACACAGGTGTAAAAACACATCTAAAAACGTAAAAACACTCAGTGACTGCCTCAACACTCCATGCTCACTGCTACTATTTTAAGCTTTTGATCTTTCAGTGTTATCCTCCCTCAGCATACCAAAATGTAACTTGGATAGTGTAGGATATGCTCAGTTTTGTCTGCTGCATTTCCAGCTTGGCAAAACAAATGAGTAAGCCAACAGTAAAGTCATTCTTTACTTAATAAAATATTAATAAAGTTACATTGAAAATGTCAATTTTAAGGATCTGTTTTAATTTTGTATAATAAGGCTTAGATGAGAAATGCATCCAACTCCCAGTACCGAAATTTGTTAAAGAAAATTACCTACTATGTAAGTAATATTTGAATTAACTTTATCACACAAAAGGGATAGCATTACAGAATTTATTCCTCCTGAACAATCTGAGTTAACAAGAGCTTTTTCTAGAGATTAATGAACAAAATCTTTTTATAAAAAAGAGAATACTGAAGAAGAATGGATAAACACTCTTTTTTACAGTTATTTCAATACCCTATTTCATAAAGATCTAAAAATCACCCAAAAAGCAAATAAAAGGCTCTTTGAAATTCTGCCCCTTTTGAGATTACATAATTAAGTTATATTCAGAGCTCTGGCATTTATTTTAACCTTTTAAAGTTTTGACCCAGACAAAAATAACTTCCAAGAGTGCCTCTTCTAAAACCTCCCTGAAAATATAAAGCTGTATTATCAAAAGGAGCCTAGCTGATTAGTTCACACAGCACAGGGAGTAACACCAAAGCTTGTGGCTTTCGTTATTAAGGTAATCTCTCCTCAAAAGTTGTTAGCCACAGGAGCTGTTTCCCTCTCTGATTTACAAAGGCTTGGAATGAGAGCAGAGTGATGTCAGTGCTATCTCAGCTAATGAGAGCATTTTTTTTTCTTATAGTGTGGAGAGCTGGACATTACCTTTCCTTCTCAAAGAGAGCAAGATTCCTTTTGGCTACAGCAGTGAGTCCTCATGCTAACAGACTGCAGTTTTGGAATGACTACGTCTTTAAATGTTTCCTTATAATGAACAGAAAGATTTCCAACACGAGCTCTTGTTCTGTAAACTTAGGCTGGTGCTTGTGAACAACTTTTTTTCTGAAGATGATTCTCCTAGCTTTTAATTGGAATAAATATAAATTGATCCATGGATCACATCACCTCTGTCTGAGAGGGCTCCTCCAGAATACACACTAATGCTACCTTCACTTTTCCTCCCTAGAATTGATGGCTATAGGAGATGACTGAAGGCATGCAACAATATCCCAGCAGGAGAGCACAGCCTCACTGAGGTCTTTGGTTTCAGAAAACTCACGACTGTCCATTTATTCCCAGCATGGCTGATTAGGACCATCATTTAGAATTCAGTTCCAGAGCACAAAGACTGCAAGTATGAATACACTTTTCTTTTTAATGACTCCCACAAATTATTTTAAATAAGAGAACATTCTCACCTTTGCTCCCCCACAGCAAAAAATCTCAAGTACCACAATCTGTATGACTCAGAGTTTTTCTTAATAAAAAAAAAAAAAAGTTTAAATTTTGAAGAATGAATGTATTTTTAGTTTTGGTGGCACATACTTACAGCCTCAGTGTGAATGGGATGCACAGCAAAGAAGAGCGCCGTGACAAAAGCAAGCCGACAGTCCTTGAACACAGCTTTGTCACAAGTATACATCAGCACAAGAGTCACCAGACAGTGTAAAATTACATTCACTGCGTGGAAATAGAAGGGGTTCATGCCAGCCAGCAATATGTTTAACCTGTAAGGAAATAAAACAAAACCATTGCTTGATTTGGGAGTTCTTCTAATAGCAAGACATCTTTCAAATACTCCAAATTATGCCTTTTGCCCCATTTGCAGTCACCTATTTTTAGTGCTATTAAACTAATTACTGAAAAGTGCTCTTAACTTCTGGCTTATTTGATTAAGGAGAAACCATTTCCCCAATTTTTTTATATTATGTGGTTGTGTTTGGCAAACTTCTAGACAGAGATGGGAGAGTCCTGTGCCCTCCCAGCAGACTTGACTGCAGTGAGACCATGCCTGTGCTTCCTTTGCAGCAAATCACCCTGGCCAACATCATGGCACTTGTCCTATTTCCCTGTTGGCACCTTCTGTGGTTCTGTTGGCCACGTGGCAGCTTTACAATATGGGCAGTGATCTTCTGCTCTAGAATAGATGCCTTTGCCCAGGAACAGCCAAGACAAGGACTTGGTAAGTATTGCTTGCTTGGCATAACAGGGGTGTTTATTCCCACTTAACTTTCAAAATAGTGTCACACACGGAAGGTTAAGCCTTTATTTAAATGCTTTACTGGCATAAAGAAGCTTGTCTAACAATTTGCATTATTTTTATAAGGACATTGACGGTAAAGATAAGTTAGCTAACATCACCCTAGACTCACTGAGACAATTAGGGTTCATTATCCGTGTCAATCATAAAAAAAATAAAATGTAACAAGCTGTTATGACATTTGTTTGACAGCATGTATTAACACATTCTTCTGGCCACTGTTTTTTACAGCCAGCTTGCTTAACAGCTGCTGACAAGCTTTGCCTTACATGCAGTTGAAGATAATTCTCCTAAGCACTAACAACATCTGTACATTTGGACAAATATATATCTGTATCTACACAAATATACACACACACATGGTGCCTATCTAGGGAAGACTCCATATATGAACAAGGAATCTGGAAAAATGTCCTTTAACTAATGTTGAAGGTTATTTTTTTAAAACAAATTACAAGTGACAACCAGTGAAAAGAAGACTCAATCTAAATATTTTACATGCAGTTGTAAATATGCTATAGGGTCAATAATCCTTCCTGTTGTCACTAAGAGACTCCAGGTCTCCCATGACAAGCATGATGCAACAGCAAGGCCACTGAGCTGTTGCTACTATAAAAAAATCACCTTAGGGTTTTTTGTGAGACAGAGGAGGTGTGAAGAGGTCTGTGAGAGCCAGACAACTTTTTTTTTATAAATAACTCTCTACATTTCTTATTCATGACCAAGGAGGTACTAGCTGTCCTGGGTTGAATTTTCCAGGCCAATCCAATTTTACCAGACCAAGAGTCTTGCTTGCACATTCCTGCTGTGCTCCCACTGGAGTGTTTGTGGAGGCTACAGATGAAACCCAGAGAGTTTGTGAAAAAGTGAGATTTTGGCATGACTTGACCTTTCCCTTTGAAGTATGGGTTGATGCAGTTACATTTTGACAAGACATCAGTCTGCGTGATTCAAGAATACATGAAGAGTTGAGGTTTTTTTCTTTTTTTATCCCATTTCTCTGGCAAGCCACTTCAGGACAGCAACATCCATCACTTTCCCTTATTTCTACCAGCACTGAATGACAAACCACAACAACTGGCAGTAACAGACATCCAGCCAGAGCTTCAGCTGCAAAGATGCTGCAGCAGCAGGAACCCCCAGGCTGGAATCTTGTTTTCAGCAAGCTGAGGGGAGCAAGGGGCAGCACAGGGCCACCCTGCCCCTAAAGCAGCCACAGTTCACTGCAGGACACCTGCAGGTGTGCACAATGATAGGGACCCTCTGCAGGAGACATTCTTTAGACAAAAGAATCATTTCTGGCTGTAAATCAGCAGGAGCACAGTCCACTGCTCCCCCTCCAATGCCAAAGTGTCACCTGGGAGGGGGATTTCTGGAGAAAGCAGGTGAGGACAAGTGCTCATATCAGGTGATATGAACTCATGCACCAAAGTGGGAGAGATTCTCATCTAGTTGGCCAAGTTGTGAGAACCAATCACCAAACCCATGACATCAGACAATACTCTTGAAAAATCTATCATTAGTCTCCATGGATCATGTCCAATCACTTCCCATCCTACAAAACAGGTCTGCTGGCAGGAGAGCCAGAACTTTATAGGCAAGGGATCTTCCTACCCCTATCAGGTCCCCTATCCCAGAGGGGGAGTGTGCCCTTCACACCCCTTCTTAGGGCGAACATCAAGTCAGTAAGGCTTGTAAGATGTGAGTTACCTGATGTAAATTATTGAGAACAGCTCTGTAAAAGCATCAGCCTCACAGCATGGCTGTTTCCCTGTGTGTTCTTTAAATAAATAAAAAACAGCAGAACAAAACATAAACATAACACCACGCTCTTCAGGTAACTCTTCCACTAAAGAGCAAAATCAGACTGCAAGTACATTTTAAATACCATCTTTGGTGGTCCATGAGCACTAAACAGGAGTGTGTGCAGGTGCTATATTCACACCAGTGCTTTTTGCTGCTAAAGCTCTTTGTCACAAGAAATTAGGCCACATGGCAATGAAGGAAACATTCTTTCGTCCTGAAACAATCCCAGCAGAATGATGTTGAAACATTAGCAGTGGTTAAATTTATTGTATGTCAAACGGGTGAGCAAATCTGGGTCTTCAAACAGCTCTAATCCAAGTCACAAGAACTTTGCAAAGCTCCCCAGCACACACAGCCATGGGGGAAAAAAGGCAGCCTACTACAGAATGCCAAATTTGCTCCACTGCAGAGGAACTGTGGAGGAACTTCTGGGCAAGGGAGCCAAGAAGGGGATTGGTAAATAAAAAATTACTTCTCCCCTCTTAATCTTTAATACCCTAACAGAGAGAGTCAGTCTTGTTTACTGGCAGCAGCATGCAGCAATTATACACAATAGACGGTTCAGCAAACAAAGGAAGTAAAACAGAGATAGGAATCTCAAAATTAAGGAAGAAGTGGTCTTTCTCCAACATAATGCTCATAAACAGAAGTTCTGGCAAGCAAAAACTGTACTACACTGGAGGGGGGTGAGGGTGATGTTGTCCTTGTATTTCCATACTTATACTGCCTCACAAATTCCATTTCTGCAGTCATTTCTGCATGAAGATCATAACCTCTGTCTGAGCTTAAGCACAACTTGTAAGACCCGTGTTACAGCCTTGGTAGAGCACGCAGTGAGGAGAAGAGATGGTTTGGGCTGGCCAGGCTGTAGGAACAGGCTGCTCCTCAAAACAGAGACGTGTTTGCAAACAGCATCCTAAAGATTTGGGGCTGAACACAGCAGGTGATAACACTCTATATTCCTAAAAAGGGAATAGAGACCCTTGAAAGAGGACACACAACCATCTCAGACATGGAGGTTTCTCCTCTGAGAAGCCACCTACGGAACACTTGGAGAAGAGTTTTTATTGCTTTAACATCTCCAATGGAGGAGTCCCTGGAAGCAAAGATTCTGCTAAATCTCCTGCAATGTGGCAAAAGGCAGTTCAAATGCAAAGGCTCTCAGAAGACCCAGGGAAAGGAGGAGAGCACATACACCGAAGTGCAGTCACTCAACACCAGATGACATTGACAGATATCTTCTAATAGACCTGACCAGCATCATCCCAGCCACCACCAAATCAAGAAACTGATTACAGAAATCTCAGCATTGATCACATGTCCCACCAGGGCAGAGAGGCTGCACTGAAACATGGATTGAAGCCAAGACTCAACACTGTTTTTGTGCCCGAGAGTTGCAGCACATGTGGCTCAGCATGTCACACCCAAGGCAGAACATTGCCCAAACTACACACCCATGCAGGAGGCACACCAAAATAAGAACTCCCTTGATTTTGTCAAGGCTGATGGATGTTTTCCAGGAACAGTATAGCTTGCTTTACCACCTGCAGCAGTTTTTCTACCATCCCTCCACCATCCAGTCTCGGAAAAGGAATTACACAGCTTCACCCAGAGAGACTTCCACAGGCAGCAGCTGCTGAAGGTTTACTGAGTAGAGCTTGTACAACAGCTCTTCAGAAGAAAGCTAATCATTCTATGTCTTAAAAGTAACCTCTGTCAATACCCTCAGATGTCCTCCAGAGAAGTTATCAGGGACACATCCATTCTGGGTAAGCAATTCCCCACAGAGAGGGCCTGGAAATGGAGTGGGACTCAGTGGCTTCATCCTCACAGACTCAGAATCAGAGGGGTCTATGCTGCAAGAGCACAGACTCACAGAAAAATTCCATACATACCCAGTTACAGTTTATAATCACCAGCACCCCTCCCACCAGCTCTAATATAGTGCTTTTCATCCACTTGTGCACATGAAGACTCATTCAACCTTTTTTAAGGCCTCTTATGATTTAACAATATTGTAAACCATAATTGAAGAGTTTCTCTTTTTATAGACTTTGTTATTATCCCTGGACAGCTCTTGTTTGGTTTAATCTGTTTTATTATTTTCAAAAGACTAACAACGAAACACAACATGTTATGAAATAGAAATGCACAGGATAATAATGGTAATTTGTTATAGCAAGTAACACTTAATGGAAAATCTCAGAGCATTCCATACCTCATAAAACCCCCACAGTTTTTATATGGAAGGCTCACATGCAGATTTATATAAATTAATTTAATACATAAGGATGGATTCAGTTTCCTGTGATGATGTTTTCCTGTTCAAATTGTGTGTTAAATATGGCAAACTTTATGCAAAGTAATACCCGCTTTCAGTGCATGTGGAATCTCCTTATAAACTCCACAGATGCATGTACTTCGTGCCAGGAAAATGAGCATTTGCACTCCAAAAGAGGTGCAGCTGCATCAGTGGCAATAATGGTTAAGGCTGTATGTGGAAACAGCTCAAAGATTAATGAAAAACCTGTAGCAGTAAACAGAAAATAAGCCCCTCTGCAGTGGTGTTCGTGCAATGGCCAGTTTCCACCACAAAGTACAACAGCACTTCATGCTGATTTGTGCTGATAATCTTTCCACAGTACAGTACAATGCCTAAGAATTAAATGGACAATAAGGCTTAAATGGTTTGGTCCTTGATTTGCTATAATGGTGATGGGTAAGAAGACAGAGGCCGTATCAATTCCCAAGCTACAGCAATTGCCTCAGAGCACAGAAGTCATCACTTACAAGAGCACTAGTTATGTGCAGGCATTCAGAGCAGGTTATTGCTTTCCAGCAGGGGTAGGAAAAGAAAACAGAAACCACAATTAGACTGGGAAGAAGCAGCACCTTGAAAGTGGCAAATGTGCCTGGGCAGAATTTTCTAGTGAAACCAGAGAAAGTGTGGTTTGATGATCATTCCTATGCTACAAATAACAAGAGCACCATTCACACAGCTTTAGGTTTGCATGCACAAGAGGCCGTGGAAAACTGGAGAAGAAAAAAAACCCAGATGATGGCAAGCAACAAAATGGCAAACCAGGTGTCATTTTATCTAGATAGTGAACAAAATGCACTTTGTCTTAAAAATTATTCTTGAATTGCATCTCAGCAAGAGCTGAGGAAATGAACATCTCATGAAATTCTTCAGCAGCCATCCATCAGAGTGAAGAGAGAGAAAGGATGAGACGTGATCAAAAACCAAGCTAGGACAGTCACTCATCAAGAAGAGAAAGCAATAGTAACCAAAATCTAGTATGAAGTTATTAGTCCTAAAGACAGTATTTCAAACTGGATGTAGCAGTTCTTCACCAAATTTGAAGTAAGTTTGAAATAAGCTGAAGACCGTGAAGGAAATGCCATTCTAACTTACAAAGAAGCAAAGAAAAAAGAAAAAAAAAACGTATAGTGAGTGAAAAGAGAGCGGCCTTTTTTCTTTTCCCTTTCTTTTTTAAGTCTGTGAGACAATAAAGAGAAAGCCCAGGAAAGCAGTCAGAAACACAGCAAGGAAATGCAGAGAAATGCCTTTAGCTAATCAGCAGCAGCCAGAATACTTTATTTTCATGGACCCTAAAGAGTATTGACAAGGATGCTCCTGTGGGTAAGAAGGCTGGTCGAAAGCTGAGATTTTTAGGTAAAAGATGGCCAAAGAAAATTAATGGTGACATTGGTGCAAGAGGAACAGAATGCTCGATGAGAAAAAAACCCCAGGAATTGGTAGGTGTTAAATAGAGACAAGACACCACTGAAGCAAGCAGCAAAGATAAGTGTGACTGCATTCACCTCAGCCAAGTCATTCAGGAGAATTAGAGAACTCTTTCCCTCATAAAAGGCTTTAAATTCAAGAGACAGGCAAATTTTATTCAGGGCTGAGAAAATGGGAAGGCAGACTCCTACATGCTTTGTACACACCTCTCCTACTGGGCAAATCCTCACCTCTGGGCTTGGCTGCAAGCAGCATGAGAGCATGGACCCCTAGTCAGGTCTGCACACCCCATCCCTGGGCAGGGAGCTTCCCCTCACCCTCCACAGGAGTCCTGTTCTCCTTCCAGGGAGTGCAAGCAACCCCAGAGAAACACAGCTCCAACTTAGGACCATAAACATCAGACACCTGCTACAAAACTTACATTTGTGAGGGAGACATCTAGTGCACCTGGAACTGGGGGGAAAAAAACCTAAGCTTTGAGGCACCAAGCGTTGGAAGACACCTAAAATGGCAGCAAGGCATTCTGCCCAGGGTCAGAAGAAAAGCTTATGTGCTTAGAGACGTGTCAATATTCTAGCTATAACACGACCAGTCTCACAAAAGCATCTGCTTTTCTTCACAAAGTCCACCTCATCCAGTGTGGCTACACCAGTACTACATCGATTTCATGGCAGGTATCACAGTAGCAGTGTGGAGAGTGACTGCCACAGCATGAGTAGAAATAGTAGACTAAGCTGTAAAAGAGAAATACTGACACAATCTTAAACATTGTGATGTACAGAGTGAAGAAAATACTTGTGAACTGTGTATTTAACCTGACACATTATAGCTCCACTATATTACCCTGCAATGTCAAGCTGTAATATAGCATTAAATCAATAACAAAGAAAATGTAAGGTCCTTTTTCCTTCCCCGGGTTGTTTTGGTTCTCTTAAGCTCCCTGTCCTTGAAACTTATGCCACTGATACAGCTGAAAAAACAGAAGGATCAGCTGTAAACAACTAGATAGATCAGAAGGCTGACAGTGAGTTATAGAATCAGTTCCCTCTTTGGCTATGTATTTACATCTAACCCAAGCTCACATTCAATTAAGGCTTTGATCCCAAGCCACTGGAGCCTCACATGAGGCTCTCGATGCCAACCCAGAATACTGAGACACTGCTGAAGGTCCCTATTTACTTCCCAGGCAGGTGCACACCCAAGCCATCACTGGCCAGGAGCCTTGGTGGGCAGACCTGGAACATTAACCATTCTGCAGTCAGCACCTGAGACAGCCCAGACTTTTTAGTCTATCTTTTACCCCAATTTTTTTTTTTTTTTTTCCAGCTAGAGTACTAGTAGGATGGCTCTCTGCACAAATTGTGTGTTAATATCTTTTCTGGTGGGAGAGCTCCATTCCCTTTTGTAGCTTCTTCCCCTGCCAGCTCCTCTCCTCCGAGGCCACCAGAGGCACCCAGCAGCAGCTGGAGTGGACACTCTTACACCCTTCCCACAGAGCCAAGCACATTCCCAGTGAGCAGTCACTCCCACCTCCTCTGAGGAAGACCTGGTATCTGCTGTGCTTCCCTGCCATGCCATCCTCCCAAATTTTGGTCATGGCCACATGTCCTAGACCTGTCACCAGCTTTTCCCTTCTGTCCCTGGTGAGCTGTTCCTTAAAGCATCCCTCACCAGCATCTGCCTTGGCACCACCAACGAGGCTGAGCACACAGGGCCTTCACTTGTCAGCCACCTGCAAACCAGAAGGCTCATACCTGATTAAATGTCTCTAAATCCTGGCATACAGAGGATTTGAAAGGCTTCATTCTTACCATTTTCTACCACTGCATACCTTCACTGTGCTGCTGACTATGCCAAATCTTCATCACCTGTTTGTTCCTGGGCTGGACAATCTATCTAAGTGGGGATTTGGCAGAAAGAAAGAGGGAGGGAGACAGCATTGAGGATTGCACCTTCTGCTTCAGCAGCTGAGAAACATTTCTGCAAAACCACTGGAAACAAGGAATAACTGGAGTGCTACTGAGTGAATAAATGATTCAGTGAACTTCTGTTAGTGGAGGCAAGGTGTAAGACAGAAAGCACCCAGTTTAAATATAAAATCCTGATTGAATTACAGAACTGGCAGTTCTCTTTTTTCCCTACCTTTCATCTTAACATTTTAGAAGGAAGACACCAAAAAATAGTATCTTCTGAGTTCAAAAAGTTGCCTTCTTTATAAAGAAGGGTATTTAATTACTTCTTAGAGAAGAAAACACCTGCAGGTAAATACCTCTAAAGGACAGCAGCTGGAGAAGAGAGCATGAAGTAAGTTTTTCTGAAGGACTAAGCAAAACCACTGCCTACCATCTCAGCTCCTGTGCAGATGAGTTGGGCGAGACCTGTCACCTCACAGTTACCCATGTGTAATAGGAATGCTTCTGAAACTACTCATTCAATATTCCTTTATTTTATAAAAGTCAAAAGAAAAGGTAAGAGAAGTTCAAAGACACAAAGCAAACATTATTTAATTCAACAGTCCATATGAGGTTTTTTTCCCCCCTTCTGATGTTAACCCACACAAAACAGTGCAGCAATTCTGTGAATATTTTAAGTTTTGCTTAATGGTTCCAGTGGGCCACTCTTTTTTTCCTCTGATCATTTATACTGTCAGATCCAGTGTGAATAATGTCAAATACTTGAGCTCTTTTCACTGTTTGGCTCCAGAGCATTAGTCTACTGGAATGAGGACTGTCACTTATGATTTCCAATTCATCAGGGACACTGAGCTACTGTTACACAATTTCAGCAATGTCTGCTTCAGATTTTTCTGACAGAAGGGTGATAAATTTTTTTAATTGAGATCATTTCAGGAATATGTAGCTTATATGTAGGATATGTTCAGCTAATGAAAAGTCCACAGGGCATTTTGAGTCCTGCCTCTTACTTTCACAGCCACAAAAGGCAGAAAAGCGACTGAGACGAAGTTTCTGTAGATTGATGAAATCTGCAGATATAAATTTCAGCCCACCCTTCACATCTGTTCTGTACAGGCAGTTTGGAGATCTCTCAGATTCTTTAATCTTAATACAGCAAGATGAGAAACAAGCCTTTACAGATGAAAGTTTCATGCAAGAGAAGTAGAGCCACTAGGCTGATACAAAGATTCACAGTGCTACTGAAATGCCTTGGATTTGACCAAATTAGTACAACAACAAGATAAATTAAATAAAACAAGCAAATCTACAAAAAATAAAGATACTAGAATATATCGGTCCTCTCTTCCCTCTTTCCTGCACACATCACACAGTTCTCTCAAGTACCCTAAGTGGGTGGAGTAAATTCTAACAAAAGTATTAGCAACATTCATTTCCACTCTGTTACCTATCAGTTTCTGCTGAGCTTTTTACAAGAATCAGGGTAAATCCTTTTTTCCTTCTGCAGGAAGACGGAGAGCAAGCAGCAACCTCCTGCTGGGCAAGGCAGGGGCGGGTGGCTCCGGCAGGCAGAGCACGGCTCAGCCACAGGTTCAGCGCCGCTCGGCAAAAGCTGCCCGAGGCTTCTCTGGAAGCACTGGGTTTGGAGGATTCACTCCACCCCGTTCTTAACATCTTCCTCTGACACCCTACTGGTAGAAATGAAATGGGAAGAATGTGGAAACTGGAAGGCTGGAAGGATAATTGGGACGCGGCGGATATAATCTCCCTCTGCAGCCAGGGAAGATAAACGATTCCTTCCCTATTCCAAATGCCATGCCAAGTGCTGAACAAATGACTCTGCCTTTGACCCAGTGTCTTGGCCGTATGGGTATTATAAGCATAGAGAATGAAACCTCGTTCACAAAATTAGTGTCACTTCCCTTCCAGAAAGGACTAGGCACAGACAGCACTTCATCCTTTTTTGACACACACCCCTTTAAATAGCAAAGGCAAAACCAGTTCAAACACATACAAATGGGAACTAGAACATTCAGTTTCCATTTGGTTATTAAAGTTTAAGTTTCTTTTGCTCATTAGCATCACAATCTCAATCCTGCAACCTGATCTAGGAGGCCAAGTGCAGCACTCCAGCGCAAACACTGCATGCATCGAGGTCAGTGGTGATACACACAGGTTCACTCCTCTCTCCAGTTACCCCCAGATGTACTGCTGGAGGAATGGATTCATTACACAGACCCCCAAACTACAAGAGTTTGGTTGGACTCACGATGGAGAAGGCACTCTGTGTGTATAAAGCCAGCTCTTCCTGCAACTACCTAGTCCCCCTTCACTCTTCATAGAGATGTGCTGAGACACCCTTCAAGGAGAAGGTACAAAACCCATTCTAAAAAATCCAGTTTACAAGGATCTGTGCTATTCAGCTTCCCTTATGAGGAGCATACCAGTCTGTGCCCAGACAGCCAATACTCATGGCTCTTGGCTCCAAGCCCACCTTTACAACCAAAGGGCAGCAACTGCTCTGTGGGAATGCCAAAGGGATGTTCCAATCCCCAAAACTGCTCTCGTTTCACAGAAATACTCAATTTCCACATATTCCTGAAATTCTGTTTATATATCCAGTGTGCTAATGACTTACTCAGTCAGCAGAGTGAACAAGGAACCAGCAACACATCCCCCGGCCGACCTGCCCATGTCCATACCCTTTATTCCCAATGCCTGCCATAGTTTGTAATGAGCATCTACCGATCACCCAGCACTAGACATCACTCAGCCACACCAGCAGCTCTTCAGCACAGCTCTCTGCAAACACATGTATCATTTCTAAATGCTAAAATGTGCTAAATATTCATAATCGTTAATGTTCCATCAGAATAAATTAAACAGAGAACAAGCTAATAGAAAGAATGACAAACTGTAGGGATTGTAACTGAGCTGATTTGCCACAAATTCTTCTCCGGGGGAGAGAGGCCAGCGAAGGTTTTCTTTCTAGGATTAGCGAAGGTAGCTGTCACTTTATTGCTGCTCAACTTCCCTTTATTCCTGTAAAACCGAAACTCCTTCTCAACAACTCTGCCCGGTACACAGAGAAGGAACATCTGAAGCAGGGAGGCTGCAACTCCGTGACTGACACGGGAGGCTGGCAGCTGCCAGGAGGGATGCACGGAACGGCGCGGTACCCGCGGGGCTGACCCCTCCACTTAGCGCTAAGAACAAAGGTAGAGATGACTACGGGTCTGTTCAAAACACAACGCGGGAAGTTTCTGGCACGATCACTCAATTGCGGAGAAAAGGTATTCGAGATAAAGCACAGGAGGAACTCGCGGGGAATTCATGCGAGCACCTTCCCCAGTCAAAAGCGCTTTCCGAAACGCTCCCTTTTCCCTTTTATCCCTCCCGCAGCCCGGGGAAGAGGCGCCACCTGCTCCCGAACGGCCGGGAAAGAGGAGCACTCGCCGGCAGAGCGGCGGACTCCTCCGGAGCGTCGCCTCCTCGCTTCCCTTCTCCAGCAAACTTGCCCCGGGCCGGACCGCGGGACCGTGCCGGCTGCTGAGCCCCCGCCCGCCCCCCGTCCCGCACAGCTCCGGGCAGAAATGCTGAATCACGAAGCCGAGGGCACGGGACCGGGGCCGCGGGGCTCCCCCTGACCCCCACCGGGGCCGGCCGCCCCGACACGGAGCCGGGAGAGGGTCCGTGCGGAGGGGGTGCCGCCCGCCCGCCAGGCGCGGCACCGACACTCACTTGAAGGTGAGGATG
>VYXF01009527.1:329253-411085 GCA_013397295.1 Polioptila caerulea
CCCGCCCGGCTGCAAATAAACAGCGGCCGCCTCCCCGCGCCATCCCTTCTCCTCCTCTTCCTCCTCCTCCTCCTGCCCCCCCCGCGCCCCCTCCCGCACGCATGCTCCTTGCCGCGCTGTCACACCGCCGCCACCTCCTCAGCCCGTCGGCGGGGTGGGCTCTGCCCGCGGTGGCCCCGCCGCACACCGGGGAGGGGAGCGCTGCGGGGCCGGAGCGCAGCCCCGCTGCGGCGCTCGGGTCGCCGCGGTCCCTGCTCTCCCGGGAGACGAGTGCAGCGCTGTCCCTGTCCTGCCGCCTGCTGCCAGCGCCTGCTCCGAGCCCCGCGGGCGGCCCCCTCCGCAGCTCCCCGGGGGACAGTGCTCACCTGGGCAGGGGCAGCGTCCCGGCCGGCTCCACGGCACCCACGCTGCTCCACAGCATCCACGGCGTGCATGCTGAGCCGGTGTCGATGCTGCTGCATCGTATCCGCGCTGCTCCACGGCATCAGTGCTGGCCCACGTCCTCCACGCTGCAGCGTCGGCTGTGCCAAACAGTGTCCTGTGTGTTGCTGGAGGAAAAAGCATTTAGGTGTCACAGAACTTGTTTTCTCTACTCTGGTCCACTTCCTGTCTTTTACAAAATCATTTGAGAGCTGCGGTGTGTCCATACCCTTCCACAGATGACCTTTCTTGTGCTGGTGATAAGCCTCAATAACTTAGGGAAAAGCCATGATCAGATCATCTATTCACCCATTAATGAAAACTACATAGTCACAGATTTTTCAAAAACCAGAAAAACAAGGACTCTATAAATGGGGTTTTACCCTTTAAAGAAAACCTTCTGCTTATAACCAAACAAAGCAGTAACACCACTTGGCTAAGAGGCTTTGATTCAATTAGGTGAATGAACATACTGGACACACTTTGAATTTGTTCTTGAGAAGAGATACACGGAGCAGGGCTCACCAGCAGCCTGTGCAGTTCCAAGCCTCTCCCTGTGTGCGTGTGAGCGTGTGGGAAAAAGAGGGGAGCGGAAGCCTTGGAAAGTTCATGCAGGCTGTCGAGGGCAAGCCTGCTCCAGGAATGCTTTTTCCCCCAGCGTATTTGGCACTTGGAGTGATCTGGTATTTTCCAAGTGCAACAGAACAGGCTTTTCAGATGCACTTTTGTCATAGCTAAAAATAGCAGTTAACTCTGCCTAGGACAGTGTGTTTATATCCGGGACAGAAGGAAACTCCACCACAATCAGAACCATTAATTCAAACTTTCTCTTTAAGCAGCTGATGACATTTAGACAGTTGGCTACAAGGAGTTTTCATCAGCAGTGGGAGACCACTCGTGATTGGTCTTCATTTTCACCAAAGTTTAAAAGCCTAGGCATGCAAAGCTAGACTGCAAAGTCAATGAACGGGCACAGGAAGAGAAACAGCCTGGTACCCACAGGCACTCAAGTACCAGAGCCCACAAGGACCCAGCAGCTCTGGAAACAACCTCACTATTGCACATGTGCTGAAGAGATGGAATCAGGACTTTTTGTTGACATGAAATAATGTTTGGGGAGGGGGGTGGTAGAGAAGAATGGACTGTAATGTTGATGAAAGCAAAAACAATGTGTAAGATTTAAAGGTTGAAATTGCCTTACAGTAGACTGCAGGTAATATTTGAAATTCTAAGTTACTCAGCTGAACAAAATCTGCAAGCCCCTAGCCCAGCTGGGCCTTAGCAGGCTGTCCCTCTCAACAAGACCCCCATACCTCTGGTCCTTCACCCTCATGGATCAGAGTCCTCACAGCCTTTCTCGTCAATGTCTTACAGCCTTCTGTCCTTTCCATCATCACAGGTTGGGGGCAGCCCACTGACAGCCTTCTCCTGCCACAAAACAGGGCCCAGGGCTGCCATCAGGCACCTTGGCATGGGGGCAGGGACAGGTCTTTCTATTTGATATCCAGGACTGTGGGATATGTCCCTGCTGTCCACTCCTTCAGCTTAATTAATTCTTTACAAAAAGCTCACCAAAAATGCAGAGTTCTAAACCAGTAAATGATGAAGAGGGATAGAAAATAATTTTCTCATCAAGGAATTTCCTGACTGTATCATACACAACCATCCATCATCACATAGTACAACAGGCACACTCTATGAAATAAATAACATTGCTTCTCATACAGATCTACAATATCCTGCTCTCTTCCATAACCTACCATGCTTGATGAACACCAAGAAGAGATAGATTGCAGTCCTGACCCACTCAGGACTCCTTCCCTTCACACACTTTAGGAGGGCACCTACACAGGCCATTGGCTTTCATCTGCCACAGAGACCTAGAATTTGCAATGGAGAAAAACCCACTTTATTTTTAAACTGTTTCTTATATGCTTATTGAAATGTTATGCATAACATGTAGTTAACCTTGATTTGCCAAGTGCTTATATTACAAGAAAATCTATTCTCACTTCTCCAAGACAGACCAGTTCTTACCTTTCTTTCCTCAAGCAAACAGCTGAAAGAAACAAAGCAATGCTCCAGCCAGCCATTGAGGAAGACCTCACATCCTTCACACCAAGATCCACTGAAATACAAACACATCATCTTCTGCTTTCTCCACAAAGGAAAACACTACCTTGTCATGCAGCAGTCATCATCACAGATTAAATTCAAGATGTTTTCTCTTGCTAGAAATCCTGACCACACATAAAGAAACTAACAGCATAAAGAATCGAGAGAGCAGAACACTGAACTGAACGCTGCTGTATTCTGGGTGTCAGATCTGTACATATACATGCAGGCATAGACACAGAGGGAAAGGAAGGAGAGAGAGAAAGAAGAGAATGCAGCGATGGAATGATTTGCTCCGAAGCTGCTTTGCCACTTCCAAGAATATGTTATCTAATAAGAAGTATCTCCTTCTGCAAGCCTTGATTCTTTCTCTACCTAAAGCAGCCATGTCATTGCTTCTGAAATGTGAAGCCAAATTGCTTCTCAGAAAAGCTGAGCTGAGTTCTGGAATTGTGTGTCGTTGAAGTACTCCAGCTATTTGCCTGCTTCCTTGTATTTGAATCACAATTTTTGTGCCAGCTGTATAAAAAAAATTAAGAAATGGCTGTTAAAACTAGAGACCTTGAAACTAATTATGTGAGATGCTCAAAAAATCCTTGCTCTGCTAATTGAGCAGAGTTCTTTACTGCTAAAGCAGGAAAGTTTTCCCTCCACTTGGAGTAAAACCTACGGCAGGCAATGCAAGGCAAGAGACACATTTGAGCACATACACTTCAAAGGGCTGAGCACTGATTGATCTGCTATTAGCTGACAATTGCAACTGCTCAAAGGCAGAGAGAAACCGCAAATGTTTTGAGTTTCAGGCTTAAACGTGAAGTTCTGAAGAGTTAAGCTTTGCATTGACTGATTAAAGTATCAGAATGCAGTAAATACAATTTAAAAGTTAAATTACCATATGGTCATAGCTAGAGGTAAATTTCAAAAGTAGCACATGTAAATAGTTTCTTGCTATCTGAGCAAATAATTTTACATTTAAACGAAGTCATTTGGTAACTGGTCCAATTGATTTCTGCTTGTAGTCAGTTACTGCAATTCATTTCAGTTGCCCCAGGATGAAACTCTGTATCTGCCACGTGTAGAATCTTCAGTGGATACAGATTATGCTCGTATGGTTAAAAACGAGCCAAGTTGGCATCTTAAATCCAGTGTGCTGCCTGTGCTGGAAGAGCTTTGGAGAGACAGAGAGCAATCCATGTGGGCCTGAACACCTCCAAGGAATTCAGTGCAGGCATAATTCGGTTTAGCCAAGTAGGATTTGCATTTTGGAGTTACTGGGAGCACTGCAACAGTGAAAGGCTGTACTGAGATTTGCTGGGAAAATCCTAATTTTGATCCTTTTTCCTTGTTACCGAATTGCTTCTAAGCCTATTCAGATGACAGAAAGGTTCTCTGGCGAATTCTTTGTAAAGTCCAGTCAAAGTTTCTATGTTTTTGCTTTCACTTTCAGCTGTGGCCAAGAGCCAGAACAAGCAGGAGAGGAAAACTTAGTACCTTGGTCCTTAAGAGACAAAGAAATCCAATATCCTCAGGATGACCTATCCTTTTCAAAGGGGATATAGTATTTCAAGTTCAGCCCACAACCCTCTAATAAGCCTTTCCACCATGGCAGTCACAGACTGTGCTAAATATTAGCCCTGAAAATTCCAACCCCTCAGTATTTATCAAGTGATACCAACAAGAAGGTATCACATGGCAAGCACTGCTCGATGCATCCTCATGGATGCTCATTTCCCACCCCTGACACAGATGGCAAGTAGCAGAGGATCCTCTGTGACCCATTTTCACATCCATTTGTCACCTGTTTCATATGCTTGCACAAAATGAGATCTCAAACTCAGAAAAAGCTTGCTATTGTTGTTAGTGGATTAGAGGGAATCTCTTTTTCAGCTCATACAACAAATGCATTTTCTGTCTTTGAAGAAACCTGAGTTAAGCCTTCGTCTATGGGCAGGATTGTTCAGAGTCTTTGAACACTGGCAGTAGAGGGAACATCCATGATTTTGACACTCTACCAGCAAATGGTAGAATGGCTTGGGTTAAGTAATCTCAGTTTAAAGGTCAGGGACAATACAAAGGTGGGGCAAGCCCCAAAAATGAGAATAATTGGATTCTTCATCTACTGAGAGGAGGCAGAGTATGGCACAGGTAGATGAGATTGCCCACTCCAGCAGGTTCACCTGTTGTTTGAGGATCAGTACCTTCCATTTTTGTGTACATGATTTGGGTGTTGCAAGATGAAATGGGGAGTGGAGGAGCAAAAGTATTTTTCTTTCCTTACTGAGCATGGATCTGCACTTTTTCTCTGCTGGAAGTATTGAAGAAGTTTCCCAAAGCCAAAGAAAGTCCTCAGCCTTGCCCTTGCCTGACAGATCTTTTTTATTGCAGCAGAGCAAGGGAAAAGTGCAGGCAGTAGGGCTTGAGTCATAAGAGTTATCTCTTGTAACAGTCATCTATTTATTGCTGATTAACTACAAGACAGTTTAAGCTGAATTTTTATGCACTTCATGGAAATCAGTTAATGACTCAGAACCACAAAAATTAAAAAGGGGAAACCCAACCCAAGGATAGACCCACTTCTTGATAAGCAAATGAGGGATTCTCAAATGACCCAACATTTTTTTCACTTACATTGCATAGTGCTGGACAACATTTTCACTCCTCCTGGAACATTGTTTCCAAGTACAAGCAGAATGTGTGTGAGGCTGTTTAAAGAAAATCCTGCTAGAGAGAAGTTGTTTTAAAAGGATAGCTGTGGACAAGGCTGTGCAAGGACACGTGTATTGTCATGTGGCTGTACAGCTGGATGCTGAGCTGCTGAGGTCAAGTGCAGGATAAGACACTGGTCAATATTTAGTGGTTGGGATTCATATTGCTTCTGTTGGGAGACATTGGATTTAGAAGATGAACCTGATTTTGTTGAGATAAAGGAGGCATTTTCAGCTTGGACTACACTGAAACAGTTAATTTGACCCTATTCAGTCTTCAGAGCTGGCTGTAGGCTCCCCAGTGCAATTGTCTCTTGAAAGTTCATATGTCAAAATTAAACCAGAGGTTGAAGACCCTGAGTCTGTTCCCTATTCAGATGCAGTTGGTTTTGTTTTCTGTGAATCTCTGGCCTGGAATGCAGCAGCAGTTCTCTTGTAAAAGTAAATGATTTATACAAAAGATCTTTTGGCATCCCCACATTTGATTGAATTGCATTCACTGCAAAAGGTCTGATAAAATCAGACTGTTGGATAAAATCAGGAAATCTCTACATTTATTCTCTGATTACCAGGCAAGCTCAATTTCATCATGGTGAAGTAGAAGCTGGTGGTTGCAATTACTTTTCTTTCTTTTCATCCATTTTTTAATATTTGGGTTTAGGATGGAAAAATTACAAATTAATAAATCTGCACCAAGTCCAGTCAAGAGTCTCTGTAATAATGTTGTTCATATCTCTATTATTAGCAACAGCTGGAATAAATTTTAGCACAAATATTAAAATCTATATTGTAGAATAAGCCACATGGAGTCACTGTAATTTGAGGAGGGTGAAAGTTTCCATAAAAGCTACTGCAAAAGGAATACGACATCTTTTTTCAGGTGACTTCTTTGGATTTCATTTTTGCCAGCAGCTACAGTTTTATTTTGCAATAAAATAACTTCAAATAAGCTTAACTTTCTAGTGTTTATGTTGAACAAACACTCCAGATAAACCAATGCATCAATCATTCCCCCTGGGCTCTGCTTCTGCTCGCTGGTTTTCTTACACTGAGGTGTACTGGGCAGCTCTGGCTGTGTTAAAATGAAGGTAGGTCCTCAAGCACAGTCACAACAACCTAAGCCAGCTCTGCTAGCTGGGGAGCTTTTGACTGGTCCTGTCCCTGCTGTTTTCCCAAGGCAGTTGAGAAATTATCAGCCAGCCAATAAATCAGTTAAAAATCAAAGCAGTAAAACCCTGTACAGCTTCTGAGAGGAAACAATTAGAAAGCCTGATTGAGGGGGGCAGCATCAGGAGGAAACAGGATGGAGAAGGAGGCAGCTGGGAATGATTGGAGTGGCTCTCCTCTGTTCCCTTTTCCCTCTCCACTGTTTCCACAGACCATGCATCTAAGTGACCCTCAAATTGGTGGTAGGATAAAAGGATCACTCCCCAGTGATCCCTGCTCTTCAGCACTGATCTGCACTCTTGGGAATCTGCCGTGGACAGGTAAAATACTTTGTAATACTCAAGGAATTTTTAATAAAAATATTAAGCCTGTTCTGAACTGAAGTGATTATTTAGATGTGGAAGCAACAGAAGGACCAGTAGAAGTGCTGTGAGAATGGTAGGTGCAGATGACATCTGAGGCATCAATGGGTAACTTATCAGGACCCCCCTAAACTGCAAACAGATGAAACAGAGGACAGACTATAGACCAAAGCCCTAAAGAAGTGATGAGAGGCAGAAAAGACCAGGCTTAGAGCCATCAAACACCCAGACAAGGAGAGAAAAACAAATCATACTCCATGAATGGAACAGGATGAAGAACACATGAGGGTGTGAGGGCATTTGCAAATCCTGTTTTGTTTTGGCTAAAATCACCTTTTCCTCTTCCATTAGCTCACTTTGAGATTTGTCACATAGTTACTGCACAGTTCTGGGCCTAGAAATATGGCAATGAAAAGAATTATGAGCTATATGTTCTAACAATACTTACACACCTTTTATCTGAGTGAATGCAAACTCTTGGCTCTCCTGAAATGCTCTAGTGAGACGTGTGTGACTTTCCCCAGTTTTCCCTAAGACAATGCACACTTATGAGCTCAGGGTTTCCAGCTCCTCCTGCTAAGGGGGACTGAAGAACTCTCTCCTTTCAGTCTCTCCACGGAGATGAGTCTCATGTGCTTTCTTATGCCCACTCACACTCTCTTCAATGTTTCAGATAATTTCTTCTCAGTCAGTAAACCTTCTAACTTTTGCGTTTCTATTTATAAACATTTTTTAAACATTTNCGTTTTCTTATGCCCACTCACACTCCCTTCAAAGTTTCAGATAATTTCTTCTTCCTGATTCCATTCCAGCCTTCTTCTCAGTCAGTACAACTTCTAACTTTTGCATTTCTATTGATAAACATTTTAAAAAACAAGGTACTGGGCTTTGCCTAGTTTAGAGCTTACAAAATTTCCCATGGCTTCAGCCCAAAGCCGTCTGCAGTTCAGCTGAAACCCTTCTAGGATCCCTCAATAGGTGTCTGGAAGCTTTCTGGGCACCATTTAGAGCCTGGAAGGTGCAGAAACCAAAACAAGTCACACTTTGGGAGCAAATCTACCAAATTCAGTGTTACTGAACTTGCCTGGCAGCACAACTCTGCAGGGTTTTCTGTCACCTCTACCAGACCACTCCTAGCACATTACATCTGCCTCTTCCTTCCATCCTTGGGATGTCACATCAAACTCAGGGGCCCATCTCAGGTTTGTCTGACCTCCCTGACACATCCTAGGTCCTCCTCAGTTTTTCCTGTGTGCTGTCCAGAGGCTTTCAGAGATGCTCCATGGCCCAGCACATTTTAACTACTGCCAGGTTCATGCCACAGCTCTGTTCCTCGGGCACAAGGCAACCTTTTCTTTTGTAGATTAGAGGTCACGTACACTGAGACAGAGCTTCTCTGGAAGCTGCTTCAGGAATAATGAGTGATGCTCTGCAAGGCCTAAGGATTTTTGTGACTCTCATCAATATCACCTTCTCAGGGCAAAAAGGCCAGCACTCTCCAGTATAAACAAAAAAGATAATAATAGCAAACAAACCATTCTACCAAACCACACTACATCTCTGTGCTCTTAGTCCGTCCTTGGGAAAAGACTGAGAGAAGGAAATTAATTACCTAAAAGCCAATTTCATTTGTATCACTGCTGCTTAAACAGACCTATTGGTAAAAAGGGTAAAAACACATGAAAATGAATACTTTTATGACAAGAAGGGCTGGAGAGAAGCCTAAAAGAAAACTCAGGCACAGCCCAACTTCAAAGAAGTGCTGCAGAGATCCGTGCTTTGTAATTTGGGCCTATTTCTTGTTATCTCTGTACTTAAATAGATTGACAATTGTGAAGAAGAGAAAAATCATAAAGATGAGGGTTAGTCTTTTTTTGGCATGAGGCTGGTGTCTGCCATAGGAAATTAATCCATGCTAAGCTGCAATAAGCTGAGCTGCTGAGTTTGAATTTGTGTCACTGAGACCACTTGTGCTCACCACTGGTCTATAAACTCTTATTAGTCAGACCTGACACTGGGTGATACCTTGATGAAAGGAGTAGCCTATGGATCACCATCCATTCACTAACAGTTTATGACAATGATTTTAAATGAACCATTTTCCCAAAGACCACATACCAAAACATTTTGGGGACATAAATAAAGCAANATTTAGAAGGTCCCAGAGTTCTTTGTCACTGAAATAACCACATGTGTCAGCTAAATTGGCAGAGCTATTATATTTAGATTCTAGAAAGGGTTCCTTAGATGTGGAGGTCTTGGATACCTCCCAAAAGATTTGCTTTCTGGACAGATGAAGCAAAATAAAATTAGAGGGGAAAAGTAGTTCACAGCCACAGCTAGTGTTTTCACTTTTTCTGAATATCACATGGTACAAGATGTTGATGAGAAAAGACAGGCTTATGAGGGGTGACTTGACAGGAATCACATTTTCATTTCCTTCATAAAATTTTGCAAGATTTTCTCCCTTTCTCCAGTGGCCACCTTGATGCTGTTGTCTTTTGGAGGCCAATATGATCCTCCCTAAGAGAAAAAGATATCCCAAGGCATTTCCTTTTTTTCTTTTTTGAGATGCAGACAGAGGATTCCATTAAATTTTTTAATTTGTTTAACTGGCTTCTAATTTTCCAGACTCCTGTCATGCCATAAAACTGCCTGATGAATGACAGGACCCTGCTAGGTTTAGCTGGGGTGTAATGTGAGCTCCCAGGGATGGAAACAATAAAACACAATTTTCTGAGAAACAGGGTTTTGCAAGAGACTGCTGGCTCTGACTTCACCACACCCTTTCATTTTGTTAGCTCCAGCTCAGTAAGCTGCTGCTGGATTTTGTTACATTTTCTATCATTATGAGCCCTCTGTTCACGAAAGTAGGAGAGAATCCTCGGGACAGCTCGGGGTCATTTAGGAAGATAGCTGATGTCCTGAGTGCCGTGCTAAGGACTTGCTCTGCATGTCTGGGAGCCAGAGGATGGGGACTGGCATGGCCAAGGCTCACACAGCGCAGTTCCTAAGAGAGGATTTCAGAGGAATCAAGAGGCAGCCTCTCACCTCCCACACTGACCTTCTTTGGAGCTGCCCTACTCTGAAAATCCTCTTTCTTTCCAGTTATCTACACATTTTCAGAGGACTGTGTGTTGAAAAGAAGAAACAAACAATAGATTTCATCTTTCAGTGATCATTGTCACATGCTGGCTTTGGAAGCCAAGTGACAAGATGTACACAGCACAATTCAGTTCACTGTCACTAACATGGTCAAGCTGTCCTGGAAGAGAAGCTTCCTCAGAACTCTAAACTGATTTCTTGGCTTTCTACATAAACCCAATCAGATCTGACTCATTCCTGCAGAATATCCTCCTCAACATCCAGGCAAAGACAGCAGTAACTATTTTTGCCCTGTCAGGCTGCCTGCAAGTAATCTAATCAGATCTGGAACATTATCATTCATAATGAATTGGTCCATCTAGCTGAAAGTGTCACTAAGCAACTGCAACAGCAAGCCTCCAACTTTGGGAGCCACCCTGCCAGCTGTGCCAGCCTGGTCTGCCAGCTGTGCCACCAGCAGCACAGACACCGACCTCTCAACAGGACTGTTGTCACAGGTCCCAGGAGTGCCAGCTATTCCTCTGCCCTGGCCAAGCACAGCTACAGAGCACGGTAGAGGCTGGAACAAGGCTTTCCCCAGTCTTTCTGAAGCTTTCATACAGACTTTTTCAGCCTTTGTGTTCCAGGGTTTTGAGACAGGAGTGAGACAGGACTTGGCTTGGGAGGCAAAATCTTGAGCCATTCCCACTAAAATCCTGTGCCCTCCCATTGCTGACCTCAGGACAAGACTGACTGCAAATCAACCCTCGAGCAAAATCCCAATGGGACTCAAATAAGACTCTTACCTCTCTAGAGCATCTTGCAGCAGCCTGTGCTCGTGTCAGAGTCTACAAAGCAGGAATGCATATGCCCTTACAGGGACAGCATAGGGGATTTTATTTTGGTTTTGAATAAGAGATTGATAGGGTAAAGGCAACTGTGGGGGACAGGTCAAACACAGCTAATGAAAAAAAGTAGACCCAGTCTTCATCCTGTTTTATTGCTTGCTAATAGAGCAGTGTTTGGCAATAGCTTGTGTGTTGTAAGGCTTAAGGTTATCAGCAGACTGACTGCAGAGAGCTAGTTAGAATTCATCCTGCATCTGGGACTGTAGTCTGGCAATTTAAATGAAAACATGTACTCTGCATAGGTGCATGACATAGACTATTACTATCATTAATACAGCAATAGTCATAATAAATCACATACTGAGTATGTTTGTTATTGCAAGGAAAACTTAATTATAATTTCCAAGCTGGCAGCATTTGATTTACTTTTTGCTATCTGTGTAATTAGTTTCCAAGTTACAACAGCAAAATCTGTCTTGGTGGGGGTAGGAGGTGTGGAGTTACAGCTGCAGCCATCGCTCTGGCAAGGACAGCTTTCTCTTGAGAATATTAATTTCTAACACAATAATAAAACCCAAGTAAAATTCCCCTAGAAAGGGGGGACTGCTTGGAAGGAAGGCGCCTCTCAGGGAGCCTCCCCTCGCACTGCTGAGCTGTTTTTGGTACAAGGAGCTCTCTAGTGTCCAGCTGGAATAGTGCAGCTCGGGAGAAGGATGCTCTGAGCGCGTCCCCTGATCCAACTTGTGCCAGTCGAAGGCCTGGGTCTCTTTCAGGTCCCCAGTGCTAAAGAGCAATGTGGAAAGTGCTACTCAACATCACCATTGTCCAAACCAATACCGTACCCAAAAGTTTTAAGGCACAGCACAGATGTCTCCTTCGTTCCCACCTATCTTTCTCCACCTGTTCCTTAAAGGAACTTCTGTTGCACTGCTGAAGAGCTCCTGCTCGGTCTGTGGGGACAGGGTGTGTATAGATGTCTGTCTGCATCCAAGGCATGGAAAAAAGGTTTAAACTTCTACTTTGCTCCTCTCCAGGGACAGCAAAGTGCCTGCCATTTGTGGGTCTAAGCTGTGTGCTCATACTGGTTTGAGGAAGCCTATTTGGTATGAGTGAGTGCCTGAGTGCAACCCCTGACTTTTCATTTATGCACCCGATTATGTGAAATTGTCTCATGCCAGAAAAAATATGCTCATGATCACTAACCGTAGAAAGAAAATACAAAAATATATGAGGATAGTAGTGTCTGAAGGCAGATCACTTTCCTGTGTTTCTAAAGTGAAGATCTTAACATTTTAATTTGCAGTTGTGCAGGTTTGAGCCTATGCTGGCATAACAATATATTGTCTTCACACTGTTTTTAATGGCTGCATTTTGGGTTTTTTCAACAAATTCATTAGGAACTCACTAATATTGATAAAAATGGATTAAAAATCTCTTTGGTTATCACTGGGTATCACAGATGGAGAATAATGACTTGACAAATTGGCAAACTGAGATTATCTGCAAATATTACGAGAGGCACTTGAAGCCCTTGTAAAATATATCATCATTTTTAACAGCATTTTGCTCTTATGGCACCTCCCTTATGGATTCCGTGGTTTAACAAAAAAAATGATGCCAGAGTTGAAGCTTTCCAATGAAAAGCACCATCTTGTGCTTCCTATGCTCTACTGCCCACAGCAAGGTTCATTCCATAATAAAAATACATTAGGATGTACTAATTAACTAAATGCATTTCAAAGGCGAGAAACCCCACACAGGGCTGAGATGCTGACCTTTAATCACTGCAGACAAAATGATGGTAGCTTTCCTCTAAGCTGCTGTGAGCCAGAGGTCCCAACCTTTTTGTCTTCAGATGGGTTTGCAGCAGGTTTTCCTTTCCTGCTATTGACCTTCCTTGTCTGAGCTCAGCTTGCAGAGAATCCATCGTTCTAGAAGCTGGAAAACAATTTCAACAATATAAGCCACAAGCAACAAAGAATCCTGCCAGATTCAGGTCAGTTGTGACAATAATATTTTTTTCTCCACTTAGCATTTTAGTTCAGTATTAAGGTTCTTGATAAATGCAAAACCTATCATTACATTATTATGTCCAAATACCCTGTGGAATATCTGGGATATGGCAGCTCATTTTCCCTTAATTTTTGCAAACCTGGAGGTATGGTGGCAATGGTTTTACTATTTTCAAGGCATCATTCTTTTTTCTTTTTTAAAGGAAACAAAACAAAACCCTGCTGGTATTTTCAGACCAGAAAATTAAAGGAGGGGTCTGCCTCCTCAGAAAACTTTTTGTAAAAACATCTTCTGATGGTTAATCTCAAAAATGTATGTTCCTTTTTCCTCAAGAATTTGGTTAAAAGCAGCTTTTAAGGTCTTATTGGAGCTCCTGCATAATGCAGGATCCATGACTAATTTCAGTTTTATTTGCAGTGTTGCAGCACACAGAGCCCTCACTCCCTGCTGATTGAATTCAGTCCCCCTCAATTGAATTCAATTGCTATTGAATTCAAGAGAACTCGACCAGAGCCTTGGAAAAAAAGAGCAGTTCCTGGAGTCCCAGCACCATTTGTCAGATAGGACTTGGTGTTTTACACTCTGTCACGTTTGAAAATGATAAACTAGAAGATGTGTCAGATGTGTTTTAACAAGAAGAATAAAATCCATAATTCAGGACAGCACAGAAAGCACCTGGTTTTATGCTTCGTTTCCATTTGAAAAAACAGAAGAGGCTCAGAGAAGCATCTGCTGAGCTTCTGAATGGGTTTGGATCAGCTGCAAGTGCCTGTCTGCCAAAGGCAAGTCCAACTCAGACATGAAAGCAGGCAAATCTCAGTGATGCTGGGTCAGTTTCACATTTACAACCCAAACCCATTGCAGAACTGGATTGGTGACAAAAGGATCTGACAAAATGCATGTCCTTCACAAATATCAGACAGTTGCAGAAGGGACTTAACCATTTGGGGATTCATTTCTGTCTTCCTCTGCATTTTTGGATGCAGAATTATGGAAATCTCTGTCTGATAAAGATTTTCAAGTGGAAAAGAGTATTGTTGTTCCATGAATAATTCAGTCCTGTAAGGTAAGTATGTAGCTAATGTAAAACTTCAGACTCTGGGCTACCCACAGCAGCTACCTGAGCTCTCTTAGTTACAGCCTGAGGGCACAACAATTTCATTGGAAACTCCAAGAGCAAATCAGAGTTTTCAGACTGGCACTGACTGCATAGAAGGAATGTCTTAATTTGGTTGGTATAGAGGGCATCCTGAAAAAAAAAAAAAAATTTTACTTGTAGTAAAAAACTAATTAAGTGTTTACCTTGCTCTCAGCTCAGCCCAAATCTGAAGGGAATCACTCCAAGTGAAACCATCACGAGGAGCAGGAGTCTTGTGGGCTTGGGTTGACACTGCTAAATGCAGCTCCTGCTGCCCCTGGACTCACCATCCCCCCTCACCATGGCTGCTTAGGGAAGGCACTGAGTGGTGCAACCACAGCTTCAGAGCTGGCTTGGTCTCTGCTGCTGTGACAGAGTTGTCTTGCAAGGCTTGCAAGGCATCTCTGCCCAACACTTCCCACAGCTCCTCTTCCCTGGGTGACAAATCTCTGCAGATCTGTAACAACTGCCTCTGCCCTGAGTGACAGTGATGCTTTTGAAATGGGCTCTAAGCTCCTTTTACACTCTCATCCCAATACAGGGCTGTGCACATAACACCTAAACAACATTAGCAAATCCTAAAACAAGTGCAGATGCTTTATCATTTTTAATAGTTAGGAAGCCACTTCATAGAGCAAGGTAAATGTGAATTTGTATGGTCAGACCAGAACATTGGAGAAGAAATTCACAGGTTTAAAAACTTAATATCTACTTAAAAACTAAATAATCATAATAATTGATTAAAAAAAAAAGGATATTCCACCTAGCTAGTTGACAATATCTCTAAAGAATTGTGGAGGCTTTCTTTTGCCAACAGGTTAGACACAACAGCACACCCTTTAAAGCTTCTCCCCATCACCTTGCATGCTTGCTTAGATTTTCCTGTGCTCTCACTGGGAGCTGGTAGGGTTAGAGTGGACATCACATCTGAATCCTTGGCAGACCTCCTCCAACCAGCAGCACTGTGGTGGCATGGTAAGTGTCCAGGGTGGGAGACACAAAAGGCAAAGGATCTGGCCTTGTTGCCAGTGTTGGTGTTGCCAGTGTGTGTCATTCAGCTGCTTCTGCTGAAAATTAGTGTCTCTCTCTCTCTCTCTCTCTCTCCCCAATTCTGATGAATATTGATGAACTTCACAGCATCAAAAGAAGCAAAGGCAGGACAGCTGTTTGAAGGGACAAACACTTCAGTTCTAGATTGGAAGAAAAAGAAGAGACAGCAGAGTGGTTGTGATGAGCCAGGCCTTCTCCCTCGCTTGTCAAAATGTGATTTACAGACACACTTCCATTCACCCTGTGGCTGCCAGTTCCCACATCCTATGTCCACAAATCTCTCTTGTTAATTGGATAGGCAATATGTGGGCTGCCTCCTCTATAAAAAGCTTCTTTAAACTGGGACGCTTCCCAGCTCATTTTAATAAATCATGACTATAATTACATTCTTTTGCTGCATATTTCTGCAATAAAATCTGTATCATTCACTTACCGGCCTTCTTTACTGTCCAGCTATCATTTTGTCTTGCTTCTGAAGCTGCTTTTCTTGCCTGGTCATTCAAAGACTGCCATTTGCTTTGAACCCCTGATTTAATTCAGCTGCTTTTTCCTTATCTTCATAGCCTCTCCTCATTCATTCTGTCTCTCCCAACAATCCCACTTGTGCCTCCAGCCACTTTTTGCCATCATTGACCACTGCAACTTGCTCCTGACAGTCCTGCTCACGAAGGCTGTCCCAGTGCCCCAAGAGCCATTCCACCAGCATGCCAAGTGTGTCTGAAGCTGCCTCTTCCCAGTGGCCAGCTGGCAAAAGCTCTTCTTTACAGAACAAGGCCCCTTGGCCAATGGAATTTGCTTCTCATCTTTTGGGAAATGGCCGTTCTCCCTAAGGGGCTTTAACACACGACCAGCTCAGCCTTACTGCAAAGCCAACAGAGTAATCCCATCCCCATCCAAGTGAAAGAGCTTGGCCAGACTCTGCAAGAAAGTGCAATCTGGGACTGCATTGCCCTTGGGGCTGGTAGGGAGGGGAAACAGAGCCGCTGAAACATTTGTGTCAGTTGCTATGAGAAGGAAGTAGAGGTTTGGTTTGAAGATCCTCATAGCTATAATTCCACTTTTACAGGGCCAGAACACAGGGAGGATGCCCTGAGCCAGATAATCACGCTCCTTTTGGCTTTGGAGTGAGGTCTGGAGAAGTAGCCAGGAGCTCCATCCCTCAGCTTTAAATCTCACTCAATCATCACAAAGCTTCTCTTGGTTTTCCTTTTCCTAAAGCTCCTACCAGTTTAATGTGTGGAGGTGACAAGACTCATCTTAGGAGCCATATTCTGGAAAAAGATGCAAAAAAAAAATTACAAAGGAGAACAAAAGAATGCACAAGCTGGATGGGATGTGGGTTAGACGAAACAGTGTAAACATTCAGCTTTGAAACAACCAGAGTTTTAGACATGAATATATGAGGGACCATCTTGTTCTATGGTTCTCAAAAGAACTCATCAATTTCTTTTTTTAAGATGGAATAATTTTTTAAAGTGAAAACTTTGTCACTCACCACCTCAAAAGCACAATGTATAAAGTTTTAATGTGTAAAGTTATAATGTGGGGTTGGTTTTATACTGACACTTGGTTAGTTTCAAATTCAAAACAGATCGAGATATGCCTCTTTTTTGCATAACTCCAAGCTCAGCTTCAAACATGTAAGTGGGAAAATTAACATTAAAATGAATCCTTAAACTGCAATTACTTGGAAGATGCAGAGCATGAAGCATTCAAATGGCTCTCACTCAGTGACCCAGTTAAATTATACAGATGAGTACTGCAATTTGGTTGCAAGCATTTCAGAGGCTTGAGGATGTGGGGGGCTCTATCCTGCTCCCAGCTTTACTCTACCCTTGGTGCTCTAATGCAGCTCAAAGAAGTGAATACATGTCCAAAACACTTTTGCCTTGAATACATTTCCATTAGGTTGAGATCTTCCTCAGGCTTTATTAGGGAACACCAAAAGACTCGAGAGAGCAGGTGAGCTTAAGAGAAGTGTCAGAGTATCATGTAATCTCTGGTATTATGAGGCAGGAACTATTTACACTGGCACTGAAAATTCAATTGCTGTTCTGCATTATTGTGAAGTAAAAATGTATTATATGAGATAACAGAGAAATAAAATCTCAGTATTTTCTATTATATAAGAATGGCTTTGCTGAAGGAGGCACTTGTCAAATTATCATCTAGATTCTGAGAGAAAATTAATTTCTTTTTTTTCCCCCATTTATTAGAAGAGACATATTCAAGATACACCAAGAAGTGGAGTGAGATAGTATAGAGTTGTTAGTGTGAAAGCAGAGTGTCCTTCCCCTGCAAAAGGGTAGCAGAGCACACAATCAGTCTGAAGGACCTCATGAAACTTTGCCCTCTAAAACCCCAAGCTGCTTGACTTCCTCCTAAAAAATTCTCACACCATTACCAAGGAAGCAGAAGTGACCAAGCTGAAATTTTTTCTCCCCTCTCTTTCACCTCCTTGTCACCAGCCTTGCTATTTTTAAGGGGAAATGTAAATGAGGGAAGCTTACGGCCACTGTAACACCCCTGGCAACACAGGGTAATACAGGCAAGAAGGGACTCCAGGAACTCCAGCCCCAGACTTCTCAGTGGGAACCAAAGGAATAACCTCATCAGCTGACAGCAACAGCAAAGGCTTGCTTTCCCTGTGGTTTATCTGCTGGTGGAAAAGCAGCAGGATGTATTTGGCAAACATTGCATTCTCGGTGCAGGAACACGCTGTGCCTGCATTCCCCTCTTTCCAAGGCTGGCTTCGGGTTTCATTTCTTTTTTTTCCTTCCACATCCACTTGCAGCTGCTGGGCAGGGCCTAAAGGAAGCCTAATGCAGCAATGAGGAGTGTGACCTTTCCCATAGCTCAGCAAAGATGGGCTGCAAGTGAGATAAGCAGCCTGATGCTCTCCAGGCACTCTCCCGCTGACATCATGCGGGGACCAGCGCCAGCACCTCCGACAGCTCCTGGTGACATTGATCTCACAGAGCCTCCTCCCTCTGCTCAGCTGAGCAGGCTCTTGGGTGCACTGTTTAATTGCCTTTACAAACGACAGATTGTCTGAGCCGAGGAGAGCTGTGAAGCTGTAACCTGGCTGCTGATGCTCAGGTGGGAAAGGATCCGTCGGCTTCTCCTTTCGTGGTGGTTTGAAGGCGTTCCCCCCTCTCCTCCAGCCACCCACACCAGCCCTCACCACAGGGCTTTGCCCTCTCACTTGTACCAGGGCCAGATGAGTGAATAATCTGATGTTAGGGGTGGGTGAGGGACTGAGAGGGTTCTTCAGGAGGGCAGGGGGCTCACAAGGAACTGGCCAGAGAAGTTTCACACCCCCACTCCTTCCAATCTTCTGAGTAGATATGTACCACAGTCCTGTCTGCTGCTACAGGGACTGGGAGACAAGTAAAGGAGTGGGAACCACTAGTGAGGGAACTGGAACTGTACAAGGGTATTTCTTCCCCAAAATCCATTTTGGGAGTCAAAGGGTAATTATGATTACAAGGCAAAATTAGCACTCCTCCTATGAAATGTGGATTTAAGAAGCAGATGTTCAGTATAAAGCAAGTGGTCATGTCTTAAATCACTAATTTCTGTCAAGAGTTAACTTTTTAATCTGTAAGAAATCCCTAATGACATTAATCAAATATAAATATTAAGAGTGATAAAGCCAATCTCTCTGAACACAGCACTTGCATTCAGTGGGGACAGGGTGAGACACAATGCACAGCCCCAAGACATACCCAGGTGTTCACAGGCTTAGGTCTAAATCTGTGTTCCAAGAGTTGTAGGCCACACACATTTCCTATGTAGGAGACCATGAACAGCTGTAACTTGAGTATCTAAACAGTCTTATAGACAAAGCTCATAAACTAGGAGAAGATTTAACACAGAGACACTAAAAAAAGGGGAACACAGGATAATAGGGAGAACAGTTAGTCCAACCGTTCCATTAAAAGCAGGACTACTGTCAACATTTTCTCAGGGTCTTACAGAGTCAAATTTTGGTAATATTCAGGGCCTCCAGCCTCTCTGGGCACATCTGCGTCTCTCTCCAGGTGAAAAACTTTTTCCTCAGGCACAATTTCCCCTGGTGCAAGTTTTGCCTGGTGCCTTTTGTAATTTCTCTCAGCACCTCTCAGCAGCTCTGTTGTCTCTGCAACCCCCATTACGTAGTTCAAGGTAACCATAAGATCCCACCTGAGCCTTATCTCCTTAAAGCTGACCAAACCCATCTCCTTCAGCCTTCCCTGAACATTGCAACTCCTGCCTACTGACCACGTTACTGGCCACTCACTCACATTGTTCCAGTTTATCAATGCTTTTATCAATACCTTTTAGGAGCCAGAACCAGATGCATTTCACCAGGTGTGGTCTCACAGGTTCTAAACAGAGAAAAATCCCTGCCCTAACCTGCCAGCTGTGCTGGCATTATTGCACCTCGTGACTGGTGTGGTTGGCTCTCCTTGTTGAAATGGCACATTTTTAACTCAGCTTCAGCTTCATGTCCATCAAGACCTCCAAGTTGAAGGTGATTGCCAGCCAACCAGTCCCCAGCTTGTATTTTTGCATGAGGTCATTATTTCACAGCTTCAGGACTTTGCCTTCTTAAATTTCATGCCTCTGTCATCCAATTTCTCCAGTTTGTTCATGTCCCCCTGAATGACAGCAGCCTTGCCTTCCAGCACACAGTGCTCTCAATATACAAAATAACTGGAAGGAACATCATGGAAGAGAAGATAGCCAGCTTAATGGTGCTGTATTAACTCAGAAAGAACAGGACTGACAGCTCTGTTATATTCATCCTTCTGCTGGAAAACAGCCTGTGCTGCTGTCCTTCACGGTGTAGTTGATGCCCTTACTTTTCAAGCTGAAACCAAAGGATGATACAGTTTACAGAGGAAGTTTAGAAAATTCCTCTTAGAAGTTTTAGCAAGGACTAGTAGAATTAAGGTGCCTTTTTATCTCTATCTTCTGTCCCAGAAATCAAAATTATTAGCATAGCCCAAAGCATGAAGCGTATCATGCAACCTGGGAAAAAAGATGCACTTTCCTGTGACCTTAACTCAGTCACAGAGGTCAGGCAGCAAAAACGAGCTGCTTAAAATAACATCTAAGCAGAGCTTTCCTGCATTTGTCCACAGGAAAAGAAAGGGAAAACACCAAACAGCTGTATTTCCTCTTCAGAACTACTTACCCATTCAAATCAAAAGACAACAACTAAGTAGCAACAAGCAAGAATTAAGGAGAAGATAATGCTGCATTCTTAGTCATGCAAAAGCTAAAAATCTTTTGCTTAGGGCAAAGGAGAAAGTGACTCCCCTCCATGAGCTGTGCTGACAGCACTATCTACACTTTCCCCATGCACACACAGCAGTGGTTTTGACTCAGCCCATTTGGACTGTCTCACATTATGTTGAAACATCATGCAGGAAATCAATTCAAATCAATTATTAAATCCATTAGAAAGAGTTGAGCGCATGCTTGGAAAAATCCAAAGATAATGAGAAGACACTTACCAGCTCGAAGGGAAATGGTGCAACTTCCAGAGTTGAGACCTGGAAGGCAGGAAGAGCAACTGTGAGGACTCACCCACAACCTGGAAGGTTGACAGCTTTACTAAGCAGCCAGAAATCACCTTGAGGGGCAGCAACTGTGGATCCTTTGCTTTCCTCTCTCCCCAGCCTTCACGCTCTCACAGCTGTTGAGCTGAGCTGAATAGATCAGGAAAATCCCACCACTTTCAAAGCAAGATTACAGTTTTTCCTGAGCTCAGAATAGAGTAGGCTCTTTGGATCCAGGGTCTTGCTGCTATGAGAGAACTGGCAGCACAATACCAGCTCCACCAGAGACCTTGACTCCACAAATGGCAGGGACAACCAACTGTGGTACTCAGGAATCTGGGATACCCTGCAAACTATGTGTGAGAAACCCTTTGCACTGCCCCAAGTTAGATCTCATCTCTGAGAAGCAAAAAACAGGTTCCTGACATCCATCTCCCACCAGTTTCAGGATTCAGCAGATTCCTGTCTCCCATGGCATCTCTCTGCTGTGAGGAGAAGCTGCTTTTGGCCGCCTGCTCCTGAGAATGTTCCCTGCTGAGTCTGCAGCCACAGCCCCTCTCCAAGGCTCCTCATGCCAGAAGCACTGCACAATGCAGGGCAGGATGCAATGAATAATTTTGCTGATAAAAAAGCAATTTCAATTTCCTTGAAAACCCAGGATGTCTGCAAGCAGTTTTCTCCAAGGAAAAAACCATGACCATAAATCTCATCTTCATCAAAATGGACTTTTTCCTTTTGAGGATCTCCACTTGCAACAGCCCTTGCCAGCCTAAAGAAAAGAGATGCTGCCACAGACCACTTCAGCGACCAAGTCTTTGGCAGTCAGGTGGGATATCAGAAATCCCCCTCTCTAAACTAGGGCTGGGCTGACTGACTCCAATGTCCTTGCACTACCCTGTCAGGTAAATAGGGAGGCTTTGGAATCTCCCTGTTTTGTGGGACAGGAGAATGGCTGCTGTCACAAAGCCCCATGAGCTCCTGTCCTGAGATTTAATAAGGAGGACTGGAAGGTTTCTGCTGACTTTTGAGAGTCTTTAATGTTCAATTGCAGGGAGTCATTCCCACAGTAGAAAACAGGCCTTCTGTTGGAGTCAGGATCAAGAAGTTTTGCTCCACTATTTACCCTACAGTGTTTCATCAGAATAATCCTTCAGCACATGGCAATTTCCTTGGGGTTCCTGCTTCCTTGGCTCTTCTTTGTTTGCATATAATCGGAGCATCTACCTTGCTTTCCAAAGAGCATCTTTTAACCTTCAGAGGGCAAACTAACCTTCTCATTTCTTCATTTTCACTCAGTGAGCCATCAAACCCAGGGAATACAGTCTGTGTAGTGGAAACTCACTCAAGTGCTGGCAGCTAGACCTGCCTGAAGGATTTTTTTCATCCTAATTTAGCTGCTGGGTCCACATTACTCTTTGGATGAAAAGTACACCATGCAAGTGCTATTGGTTTGTTGTTCCTGGGACAGAATAATAACCACAGGGAAATGACATAGATTGGCTTGTCAGGCATTTCCTCTCCTCAGCTCCACATCTCCTTGTGTTACCAAAAAAATTTAAAAAAAGGGAATGCCAAAATGGGACAGCAAGCCTTTGTCTTTCATGCACAGTGAACCTGAGCTCACTTATCTGCCAAATCTGTAAGGACACCAATGTGTTGTCCCCTCCAGAGTGCAAAGCCACTGCCTTTGCTTGGTCTCTGCCCCACAGCCACCCAGAAGGATCCAGAGCAAGTGGCAGAGGCTCAATAAAATAGATGTGCCTCACTCTAAAAGAGATATGGCAAGATGAGCTGGCAAGGAAGAAGGAGCCAATTTGTCTCCAGCCCCTGTAAAATCCCAGACTGTGTTCTCAGTAATATGATCAGATTTGGGGCTAGGTGATCAGATTTGGCAGTTCTAATAGAGTCCATCTGCCAGCACTGTAATTGTAAACACAACCAACATCTGAATACAATAATAATAATGATAAAAAGTAATGTTACCATGGCCCACACCCACTGGGACATCTCATTTTTGCTTTGGCTTTAGGATAAAGGATGATGAGGATGTTTGGACCAACAGCTTAATTTCAGCCAGTGTTTCTAATAAGTGTCACCACATTTGTCTCTGGAAAATATTAAGCATAACATAGGGTTCATTCCTAGATGATATACAAGCAGCTTGTTTTTTCTCATTTCACCACAAATCTTATTTATATATACATTGCAAATAGAGTGATACCACACACAGACCACATCCATAGAGCCTGATTTTCCAATGTTGTACTACGTTTATGATCTTGTAATTCCACAGACTTAAATGAGTTTTACCAGAATTTGTTTCCTAAAAAGAAAGGATATATTATGGACTTGCACATATTACCTATGCATCCAGCCAGAAATATTAGTACAGGAAGATACCTGGCACAGATGAAATAGTTAAATCTGTCTCCTACTCCCTTTCATAAGACCTGATTTCAGTTGCTTGCAACTGTCAAACATTCAGTGTTCAGGCAGAAATTTTCCCTCTAATATGCTTGCCTCAGGCTAAGTATTTTTCAGAGTTCCAGCAAAATTAGCCCAGCCATTTGGAGGATGAATTTAGGGAAAACCACAGTGTTTCACTAATATTAAGAAGGCTCTGCCTGCCTCATTTAGAAGTTCTGAAGCTTTGAAGCAAGGCTTTCAAACACTGAAAGGAAGCATGGAGCTATATCCCAGGAGTGGATGTGCTCCTGCCTTGCTTGGGAATCTGTCCACAATCCAAAAGAGACGTGCCCAAACCCAGCAGTTCACACTCAGCTGTTTCTGTGCACCAGGCCCTCGGTTACCCACGTGTGGAGAGGAGATCTCTGTGCTCACTCAAGGCACCATCACACACAAAACCCCCAGTGGGTGTTTATGGCACCATTGACAAGGAGTGATCAAAGCTGAAAGGGTTCTGGGACACAAGCACGTCGTGTTTGCTCTGCAGGCTGCAGTGAACAGAGGCTGCTGAGTTCAGAAGGCCAGAGCTGGCAGCAGGACAATATGGACAACTGCAGACTGTGGAGAAGGACAGAAGAGGGGAGTGAGAAAGCTGCCCTAAGTTAAGGTTGTGTGGTTTTTTTTGTTTGGTTTGAGGTTTGTTGTTCTGGATTTTATAATAAACAGCTACCAGCAATGCCCTGGTTAGCACTGCCAAAAAGTCCCTTCTATTGTCTTTGCTTAGGCAGAGCTACATTAATTTCAGCTGCTTGTCTCTAAGGGAATACAGAAAACCCTGCAGAACGATGTACTTGATACATGAGCAGTCTTTAGACAACAAAGAAACCTCATCAATGTAAAATTTCATCAAGATCAGGCCTCTGGAGTTAAAAGGTCTAACAGCCCATCACCAATTTAAAGCAGAACTAAGGGCCAAGCAAGGATTTTCTGGAACTCTCTGCTTCTGGGGTCACTGTGGTATAAGACAAACCAGCACAGATGGCACCTCTCCCTTGGTGACAGCACCCAGAGAGTGCAGGTGGAGGGAGGTGACCACCTTCACAAGAAAGAGAGTGATGGACAGGAGCTGAGACAGGAGGGATGTCTGTGGATCCACTCTTTCACAGCAACTGGAATCAAAGCTCATGTTCTCCAGAAAAGCTCTGAAGAACTGATCTGAAGAATCCCTAGCAAAGAAGGTGACTCACCTTCTTCCATCAGCTGGCCACAAAGACCAGCAGTTCCCAAACCTTGCAGCCCAGTGGTTCACTGTAAATTCTCAGCACACCCTCTACTCTTTAAACAGGATATTCCACCTTGAACTTACATTTAATTTGATGTTTAATACATCTCTTGCAGATGAGCTGCTGACCACTCACTACAGCCACTGACAGACATGGGCTGCAGACCACCCTGCCAGAGAAAACAACTTTTCAGTGCTCTGGCTGCACACTCTTAACTCAAGTGGAGGTCTCTGCTAGATAGTCTAAATAGCTCAGCCATTTTGCTGGCCCCTGGCAGGGTATGTATGGTTCCATATGCTGGGAAAGCTGGTTTTTTTCAATTTGCTCCTAATACTAAGTGTATGAATTTATACACAAACCAATGTTAAAAAAAATATTAAGACTGCAGAATCAAGCAGTTAAAAGCCAGGAACTGGCTGACAATGTCTTGGTCACACACAAGAGAGAGCTGACTAAATGTGATTTGATAGCCAAAAAATGCTCTCTTGAAGACAGGCTAGATAAATAGAAATAAAAGAATGAGGCCACTTTGTTTGAGAACAGCTTCTTCTATCATGATCATTTTTCCAGAACATTTCATTCTCTCCTCCCTAAACTTCTGCCAATTCGCAGCTAGGTTTAACATGAAGATTTCACAAAATGTTCATCTTAGCATTTGAGAAGTAAGCAAAGTTTGAGTTTCAGAGGTGTTTTTCTTAGGTCATTTTAAAGAGTTATAATGGTGTAAATTGAATACCTTAAATTTACCACACTGGAAATCTGTAGCACTACATCATTCTTCCTGCAATTTTTCTTCCTCTATAAAGATGACATAAATCCCTGTGGTGGATCTGCTACAGTTTTAGATGTATCAAGGTGAAATCTGGTTTCAGCAGAAGAAGGAAAAAAAGATTTCAGAAGGAATTTGCTTAGGGTTCTGCAAACAACCCCATTTCCCACTGCTGCCCCCTCTCCTCTGTCATCAGACACACTCCAAATAAGTAAAAGATATGTCTAGAGGCACTGCTGATAATCCATTAGAGCCCAGCCTACAGGAGACACCAGTGAAAAGGCTTTGAATACTGGGCAATGCATGGGAGGTTACAAAAAAATAAACCTCTGCAAAAAACACAAGCCCAAGCCCATCCCCCCCCCTCAAAAAAAATTAAAATGTGGTAAAAAACACAAAGAACTCATATGAAATCAAAACAAATTCAAACCTTTCTGAGAAGAACTCCTACAAGCCCTGCAGCAGCCTGTCTCCAGCAGGCTTCACAGAGGCTTACCTGTGGGTCAGAATGGGCCACTGAAGCAAACAACCTTGAAATCTGGTGACACTGCTTACACAGATCCTCTTGGAGGGTGAGCAGGATTTCCAAATCCCCGCCTGGTTGGAAACTTGTAGAGGAAATGAGAACAGGAGAAGCACAGGCTGCCAAAGGCTAAACGTTAAAGGACCAAACTGTAGGACAGCCACAGCTTGAGGGAGGGGTGGGAGAAAAAAGGAGAGCGTAATGAGTAAAGGAAGGCTCATTTAAAATGGGAACAAGTCTCAGTCCTATCTGTCAAGTTCTGAATTTCACCGGTAAAGGCTGTGGCTTTTTTCCTCAGGAGCATTTTCATTAGACCCCCAAAACTGCAGACAGCAGTGCAAGCAAGATGATAGCTCTGGAGAAGGGCCAGCAGAGTTCAAAGCCCCTAGCTGGAAACCTAAGCAACACTGACAAGTATTGAGGGAAAATTTATGAGGCCCTGATTGCTAAAAGCATATGTTTGGGATCTAAAAAGTAACAATTATGCCACCCACGCTGCTTATTCTTTTCTTGTCTGAGGAGTTTTGGGCTAACATGCTGAAACGTAAAACAACCTGAGCACATTTTAGATAGGATTTATGGCATTCCCTGACTGACATTTAGAATCATGGCTTGCAGTTGAGCATACTATTCAACAAGCCACCTGCCTCTATAAATGTCACTACTTGGGCTCAAACTTGGTTTTCATATAACTCAAAGCAACTCCAGTTCTTTCAGCTCCTGCCTGTTTATAGGGATGTTTCATAGTATACAGCACTGAAAAAGGCAATTTGTAGAAAATAAAGGTTAAAGTCTTGTGTGATTTATCTTGTTTGAAAGCAGTGGAAAGGGGCATGTAAGCCTGCATGCCAGTAAAGACACAGGACTGAGCCCCAAATTAATTGGTGCTGGCTTGTGCAACCAGCAACTCTGTGAGGAACCCAAGGAAAAACCCACCCAGAGTGAGGAGCAATGGAACACCCGGTGGGGTGACAGGTGGCATTAGCTTTTCATACCTGGAGGTTCCTGAGCCTTTCACAAAACACATGGGGTGCCCAACAGGGCCCTGTTTGGCTGTGTGGATTCCTCTTCAGAGTTAGTCCTGCAGAGAAGCAATCGTCCAGCCACATCCATGGGAGCAAGCAGTGAACCAGTATTTGGGATGCAGGGAGGCAGAGGCATGGACTGCAGTGCTGGAGTGTTCAGTCATCACAATCCCTGCACAGCACGCCACAGTCCCCAAAAACTGGCTCTCTTGAGTGCCTCCATGCCCCTCAGAAGAAACGAAGGCAGCACTTGGAGACAAACTTCTGCCCAAGAGCAGCTGCAGCAGCAGTGGCTCCAGCAGTGCTTGTACAAAGCACCTTTGATTCTGGCAGCATGCTCAGGCAGCTTTATTGGAATCATGGAATAATTTAAGACTGAAAGAGAGGTCTGCAGGTCATCCAGGCCAATGTCCTGCTCCAAGCAGGGCCAACTACATCAGGTAGGTCTTGCCCTTGTGCATTTGGATGAACACACTGCCACAGCTAATCTGTTGTCTCTGAAGATCAGAGAGACATTACCTAGACATGTTCTCTAGAAACAGAACATTTGCTACACAGCCTTAGGGTGTGGATTCTGTTGGGCAGCAGAAGCCATTGGCAAATTTACTGCAAAACTGTATCACAGAGAGAGCTCTCCATCAAACTCTCTTTCCTTTGATAATGTACAATTGGCAATTTCCTGCTTTGCAGGGAAGCAAAAGCACATAAGATGTTTCCCTGCAGTCTAGGCACACCAGAGACCAGTGAAATTAGGTGGTGAATAGCTCTGGAAAAGATATGTTGAGACCATTGTCTCTCTAAAATCTCCATACAGAATAATCAGGTCAGAAAACTAGTATTTCATAACAGAGACATAACAGATATTGCTCTGCTTTAACAAAGCTCTCTTCCACTTGACAGAATATGCTTGCCAGACAATCATATCTTACTTCATTTAAACATTGTGATGTCTGAAGGTATCAGGTATCTTCCTGCAACCACAATCAACAAGGCTTTGAATACTGCAATGAAGA
This sequence comes from Polioptila caerulea, assembly GCA_013397295.1. NCBI lineage: Eukaryota > Metazoa > Chordata > Aves > Passeriformes > Certhiidae > Polioptila > Polioptila caerulea. The sequence continues at coordinate 356,724 of VYXF01009527.1, forward strand.
GGGAAGGTAAACCTGTGCCTATCACCTCATGCAATCAAACCTAATAAAAAAATTAGCCTTATGGGACTGAAAAATTGACAAATTGGTGACATTCAGAATGAAAATCATCTTGTCAGCTAGCTGAGATCTGCCTGACCTAATCTTCCTAACATGATCACTATTAAAAAAAACCAACAAAAAATCATGTGTACATCATTATTGAAGATCACAGGATGAAAAATTATACATTAGGCATCCTCAGGCACAACTTTTAATAGGAAACATGTTTTGCATTCTGTCACAGGTTTATAAATGGTTGTACTCCACTCTTGGAGTTTTTCCTCTACGGTTGACTCCCCCATGCAGAGTCCTGCAGGCAAAGATTGGGTGATAGCACATCAATTGCTGAAATGAGTTCTTGCTTGCACAGGCAAGATGAGTAGCCTCTTTTGTACAGCCATTACTTGAACAGGTGGGAAAAATGAAGCAGAGATTTCTAGAATCACACAAAATGTAATATATAACACAAAAACATGCCATGCTAACAACACTCCTGAGGACAAGCCCTTATGTTGAAAGTAAGATTGTTGTAGATGAAACATCACCTCCTTCCTGCAAGTGCAAGGAACAACACATACAGAAATAAAGCTATTATATATCAAAGTCTGCAAATCAACATTGTGACTCTTACAGCCAAGGCTTTGCCATTTTGAATAAAGGCATTCTGTCACTCCCTGAATCAAACTGAAACAGGACCCAATGCAAGATAAATTTCGGAACAGAAGGGAAAAGTGTCCTAGACTACTAACAATGGCTTTTCAGAAAGGTGCCAAAAGGGATGATTGACAGAAGTTACAGCATCAGAAAGCATGTGTTTAGAGATCTAGTATCTTCTCCTTTCACATACTCCTTCCTTGGATGCTCAGTTGGCCTAGGAAATCAAGGTGATGCTGAGTGTTGAGATTGAGCCTGACTGCCATACATACTCTGTCAGAAGAAATTCAACACATTCAAGTTAAAATAAATCTATCTTATTTTAAAAAGGTTAAATCTCTAAATGCCATTCACCTATAGAATGGTACAGCTGAGCCCAACATGGAGCACCATGACAGAAGTATGTTACAAAACCTATAGAACTGTCTTTTGCTATCAGCTTTCCTAGGAACTGCTGGACTCAAAGCAACACTTCAACACCATCTGAGAGACTGCACTCATGTAAACAATCACACCTCATAAAGAGCTTTTAGTACAACAAAACTCTGAACTCTAAACAAATTCAACATGTTCATTAATGAGGGAGACTCTTCCTTTCAATGTCACTCCTGACTGTCTCTCTCCTGCTTTCTGGCTCCTGTAGAAAGTCAGGCACATGGTGAAAAAAATATTTCAAGCCAGTGGGTGGCACTCAGAACTGTATGCTGGATGTGTTGCTGATAGTTTGAATATATTAGATATTTTTAGGTACTGTGAGCAGTTCTAGGCAATCAAGTATTGTAATCAAGAGCATACAGAAGCCCAGCTACATCAGGTCAGTCAGGACTTTAAGGATTCAGGTTCTGTCAGTTGATGTGCTGGGGTGGTACGAGAGGAGTTGCTCCTTGCTTTGGTATAGCCATTTTCAGCAGAATTTCACAAGCCTTTTCAGAAGAATCACCTTCCTGAGAACTCCCCACTGTGCTCAGCTTAGCAGACAGTTATTTCTGTAATAGCAGCTTTCTGTGAGAAAATAGGAAAGGTGGCTCTAGGTGGAGATATTCAGAGTTACCTGCCACGGTGAAAATCCCGGGGTTCCAGCAGGCCACACCATTTGCGAAATGACACAGAGATGTTATAGGCAGCAAGATTATAGAGCAGCCCATGTCTTTAAGACGAGGCAAGAAGACAACAGAGGCAGCTCTGGTGCGGCACGTTCAGCACCACGGACAGCGGCGCGGCCGCTCCCGCGCTGCCCACGCGTGTCCGGCACCCACCTTCCCTCCTTCCCTCCCAACTTCCTTCCCTCCATCCCACCTTCCCTCCTTCCCACCTTCCCTCCCTCCTTCCCTCCCACACAGCTGGCACGAAGGCTGACACTGCCACAGCCCGGGACAGGCTTTCCACACTGCCCCCCACGCGTGTCCCGTGGCTGGACCCACACGTGGCAGGCTTTGGGTTTGTGGTGATCTCGGTTTGGTACCAGAGAGAAAGCCCTTCCCCCACAAGTGACGCCAAGGATTTAGGAATTACAGATGTGTTTTAAACTGCAAAAAGAACGGGCACTGTAGCTATATTAACAGCTTTCCCATAACCTTCTCCCTAAACTGGCCTGTACCTGTGTATCCCCTCTTCCTCAATGCCACATTGTTATCGAGACCCTCCCACAGCCTGGTCTCTCCTATCTGGCTTTTCACTACATCCATAAAGAGGCAATACATTGTACAAATAAACATTATACCAACTATATATTGTATAAGTATACTCAGTATGTATCTGCACCTCTCATGGAGGGTTCATTGCAACGAAGTGAAGTCTGATAGCAAAACTGGAGACTGCAAAGACACAGTTGTGCTGCCTGTGCATCTCTATGCTACATTTTGAGCAGTTTCAGGGTCAGGAATGTGCCTACGCTTTCCCTGACAGTAACACAAAGTAAATGCCTGCAGGCGCCTTTCACAACCCTCAAAAGCCGGTACTTCCCTGTCTAGGCTTCTCCCCTTCACCAATATGCTCAGTCTTCTTGGAAAAGAACATGGGGGTCACAACCCATCTCCTTGAAACCTCCGGAGGTCCCTCTGTTCATCAGGTTCTCCCATGCTTAGATCTTTTGTCAGAGATACTCCTTTTCTCCTGTGAATAACAAGCCACCTGCTTCCCTCAGCAAGCAGAACGCAGCAGACACCTGCTGACACCTTGCAGTCCAAACAGCCACCGGTTTCTCATGTGGGTTCTCCCTTTACACCTTCCCTTCCCCCACAGCTCCACAGTTGCTGATGCCACAGATCTCTACAGTTCATGCTTCAGCTTTTGGCCTGTTCTGAGGAAGTGACATACCCTTGTGATTGAAGCCAACACTCCGTGAAGCAAGCTGTGGTTTCCAGAGTTAGACACTGCATGGTAGTGGGACCCATGCCTAATGCTTATTGCTTTTCCTGCTCATTTCCTTTCAAATGCAAAGGCTAATTATCCTCCGCTGGTGGCAGAGCCACTTCATTCAAGATTATTGCCATTATCACACTTTGAACAAGTCAAGCACCTGCCCTCCTAATGATCTCTGCCCACACAGGCCAACCAAGCTGTTCTGCTACTCTCCAATTCCCCCTGCCCATCCTACAGAAAGAGCAGAATGACTGGCTGGATAAAATTCTGAGCCATCTTCTCAGATCTCTGAGCTGGCTGTGCTTTGAGCAGCAGATTGACTAGGAACCTCCTAAGCTCCCTTCTAACCTGAACTAAGTTCTGGTTTTAAGTCTTCAAGGAAGGATAGAAAATTCAGCTCTGTAACATACTCCTTCAAGGGCTCTGTTTCCTTTCTTTAGGGCTTTCCCCTAATTCTAAAAGACAGATCTGGATGCCACCTGCCACAGGGCTCAACACCTTCAGTAACTGAGAATCAGAACCTCATGTACCTTTAGGTGCTTCTGTTCCAAGAAGTTCCCAGCTCTTCATGTCAGTGGCCTTTTTTCAAGGTCCCACAACTTTGGTGTTCATAGATTATCTTTCAGAGTACTGATGAAGTGCTGACTTGAAAAGCCCCCCGTTTCCTGAACACTGTAGTATCATTTACTTGGGTTAGAGAATCCACAGTAAAAAGCACCAAAAAGTCGTGATAAATGGTGCAATTAAGGCAACATAACACACTTTAAATCAAGAAGAGCTACAGCTCAGCTCCTGGGTAAGGAAAGGTTCTAATTTACCATGGCAAGACAAAGCATATGCATCAAATTAGTCATGTTTCAGAATCTCTCTTATGCACAAACATCAGCAAAACTGACTATCCATTTGCACACAATCAGCAAACAAGATGTGGAGACTTTTCTTCTCTACTGTAGGTTATAATCCTTCTCCTCAAACCCACAGGGGGTGCACTCACTTTAGCAGAATCCCCCACCCAACATGGATGGGTAATTTCCCTGAGCTTGCATTATGAAAAGGAAGCAGGCTTTGCCAGAGGATGACTTTGAGCATCTGGTGCCTTGGGGAGCACAACTCTGGCTATCCCTCATCCTCCTACACAAACCTAACAAGGTAGGTTTCCTAATCTAAATTCAGTGCCTAAAATTAGGTAGTGTGCTTATTTTTTTCCTTATCTACCTATTAGCATTCCATATCCTAGTGCTCATCTGTATCTCTTCAAAGGTCCACAGTTGCCAACTTTTACCCTCTATTTTTTCCTCAAGCAAAAGAGGGATATTTTTTTAAAAAGTAAGAAAATGTTACTGTACCAAGTTCTGTTGTGAAACAGAAACCATTCAGAGAAGGATGAAATGCTTCCCTGTGCTTTAATATAGCTTCAAAAATTCTTTAGATTATGAACTGTTAGCGTACTTTTAGGCAATCTCCTGCAGCAGAATAAATCTTGGACTCAGGTGTCCCATGACACAAGTGACCTTGGATGAAAGCCACAAAAATGGCAACAAAATAAACTAGCACACACTCTTTGACATTAAGTAGCTGGGGCTATATTTTCCTGCAGCCATACTGTCGTAAAGTAAAATCCAGAGTTAAAAGTCAACTACAGTTCCATACCCAAATAAAAACTAGAAGCAAATTCACTCTTCCCCTGCCCAAAACTGGAACAGAGCAAAAACATGGAGATATTTCAAATAAAAATACTGAGATAAATACTAAGTATTTACAGTTTATAAGCAAAGCAATACTCTCATTTTCTTGTCATAGTTCATCTTGGATATGTTTGCCTCATGTTTTTTGTATCTTTCCCAACCTGCAGTACAGTTACAGAATTTTATCATATAAGGATTTGGGCCTTGATTCAGTAACTTGGTCCTGAAGCACTGAAAAAAAAAATTGCAAAAAAAAATCTATTTGAAAACATTTTACATGAAACTGTATCTAAAGAAAGAGAACAGTAAGAGAATCTCATGATCTATGCTTTATGGGAGTATCTATTGACAGAAAAATCTAGCACTACTCCACAGTTCTTCCTAATTCAGCAGAACACAGTCACAAACCCCCAAGAGGTGTACGTGGGAGAAGAGGATGGAGGCATCCAGAACCACAATTAAGTGAGAAGATTTCTGTGTTTACAAAAAGCAGAAGTGTGGTGGTGTAGGTTGACCCAATGCCAAACCAAGACAATCCTGATGCCCTGAAAGATCACTGCATTGTGAAGCTACAGAATAGACAGCAAAGTGAGAGGGTAACAAAGCCTAATCAGAGCAGACAGAGAGGAACACAAGCACTCCTTCTGCGACAGGCAGCCAGGCATGATTTGCAACCAAAAACAGCTGCCACTACAGCCACACAGTGGCAGTGGTTTGTGTATTTTATTAGAAGAATATTAATCACTAATAGAAAATCTCATTAAACAAAAATCAACTGAGCCTTCACCAGACTTAGGAAGAAGCAACCACAATTACAGAGAGAATGTGCAGAATTCTCTCTTATTGACAGAACAACCTTTGGCAGCCAGAAAAGTTCCTTTAGAGCCTCCAGCCTGGGGGATCAGACAGCCCCAGGTTCCAAAGTACTTACAGATCAGGGGAGCACAATAGGAAAGTATTGGCAACATCTTTACCTCAGTCCTACCTTCCTGTAATCAGTAAACCTTTTAATTAACAATGCATTGGGATAAATATTCTGTAACTGAACATCTGGAATAGTGGCTCTTCTTTGCAGAGATTTCCATGCTTGCTGTTCCAGTGAAATCAATGTTTAGAGGATTTCTTGTGCATGGATTCTCTCTTGGTGAGGCTGGATTTTTGTTTTCCTTCCATCATAATGGTGCAGACAGATCCTTGTCAGTTTTTCTTCAAAACAGTAATAGAAACTGAGCTAATCCTGCTGTTCACCCTGAGTTGATTCTTGTTTGCCAGAATTATGATCCTTGTCACACTGAGGAGCTAGGCTCCATGTCTCTGTTTAATCTCACCTCACGCTGACACGTTTCTGAGTGCTCTGTACACAGCAAAGGACAGTGATAACCAGTTCAGCTCAGTGCACAGCCAGATGCACTGCGGTGTTCTCCGATTGCTCTCGCTGCAGTTTTGTTTAACCCCCTGCGTGCTCCAGGAAGATCCTCATGGCAGGAGGAACATGAGACACAGGGTGTGCTCTCCCTGTGAGGACACAGCTCTTGCAGAGCACAGCCACAGCTGCTGCTGTGAGAGCCCAGTGGCACAGCCCAGTGCCCCATGGCTGTGCCCAAATCCCTACACAAAGGTGCAGACATTTGGCCCCGTTACCACACTCTGCACAACCCCTCAGGGCAGGCAGGTGCAAGGCAAGGTATGTTGTGTAAAAAGGACAGTATGGAGTATTTCTATTTAATAGAAACTGCTTAAGGCACCCTTAGTTGTTGTAGTTGCACATTCTGCTCTACAAGGTGCTCACAGATAGAAGGTCAATGTATTTAACATAAAAGGAAAAAATCCATTATTCATATACTGATACGACCTTTCCATAACTCTATTTTGCTTGGAATCTCATTTATGTGACTAGGGAGTTTTCCTGATGTGCATAACATACCATGTAGCCTGAGCTCTACCAGAAAAAAAAAAATCAGCAGGAAACTGCATGACATTGGGTAAAGTCCCAGTAATTTAATCAAATGGGTAATTAAATTATTCAAATTGTTCATTTAACATACTTGGCAACAAGAGAAAGCTAACATTGAACCTATTTCACCCTTGCTGGGGACCAAATGAAACAAGCTACCATTTTAAGAGACTGGGAGTTAGAATTCAGGTCAAGAATGTGATTCTAATCCAAAAAAGATTAACACTGTCAGAGGGCAGAAGGCAGCATAGGAGCCAAATATTTACTTCAGTAACAAATGCACTCTTTAGAGCCTGTTAGAAGGGGCAATCACAACCTACAAACTCACAAGCAATCCAGGATGTTTGTTAATACCTGCAGAGGGGCTTCCCAACCTGCACCCTCACACATGGCACACATGATACTGCCAGGCATTGGGAGCTCTGCTTCCAATCCATCAGGTTCACTTCAAAGCCTCAAGGGGAATTAGCAATTGGGATGTCATTCATCACCTTCCTGAGAATCATTTTTTCTCCAGGAGAGCTTGTCATATCAAGCAACCCACACAAAATACAATTAAACAGTGTCACTGCTAGACAGATTAAAATTGCAGTTCAATAGTGGAACTTGCTGTTGCTGAGCAATTTCATAAATTAAGTATGTTCTGGCAGAGCTTCTGTGGAAGGTATTAGCAGTGAGCCAAACACCAGGACCTAGCAAACTGCTGGGTAAAATCCTAGCCCGATTAGAGCCAATAGCAAAACTCCCAGGCACTTATACAAAGCCAGAATTTTAATTTCTCATGCCAGCTGCAACATGTTGCTGTGTCTTTGGGCAAACAACACTAATTCAGCCTCCCTAGTTAAAAAACATGGACCACTAAGCACTGCTTTTAGAGAGACTGTGGAGGATACAGGGAAGTGGCCCACACAGTAAAGAGCAAGCATTATCAATCAATGCAATTTAGCAAACAAGCTACTTCAGCAACTCACCACCAGAGAAATATCCCACGGATACAAATACCAGGCTTGCAGTTCCAGCCTGGAAAATTCATTTCTTGTCCTGTGAAAGCCTGGTAAAAGTGTCTTCTTTATGAATTCCACGCACAGAAGAGTGGCTGAAGCCCTGGTACAGATGATTATCTTCACTGGTTTGATATTTTGAGAATGTGTTCGGGTGTTCCATGTCAAACATCAGGTATGTTCTTTCACAGCCATTGTGTGGAAGTGAACAGTTGCCTTCACGAGTCAGAGATTAACAAACACTGCTACACAAATGCACATATTAACTCTGGATAACACACACATTTGTTTAAAATTAATTCTCGGGTGTTCTTGCAAAGAAGTTTTATGGTTGTATGAAAAGCAGCTATAAAATGACATTTGGCTCCTTGGTAGGTGGCATGCTACATTTTTTTAAGAAATATTACTCTTCCAATATAAATGCACAACAGATGTAACATTCAACCTAAGCAATAAGATTTATTACTGTTTTTAAAGCAAATTCAGCACAGCTTAAGAGAAAACTGTACAGAATTCTTTAAGCTAGGAAGAAGTTCTTCTTGTCATCAACGCATGCTTTGCATTTGTCAATTCTTGCCCTCAAAGCCAACCCACAGTTTAGTATTTCAGGCTTTTTACAAAGGTGTTGATCCTGCAATTCAATCTGCTAATGTAGCATATAGCAGGCTGCCTCCAGTCACAGCAGTCCTGGGCTCATCTCTTTGCTTTTAGTATCAAAAGAAATGTGAATGGTCTCTTTGGTCTCTTTTTGAGCCCTCAAAACGTTTCATGTGATTTACATTAGGCATTATTCCAACAGCACATGCAATCCAAAGCAAGTGTCACACATTGTTTGGCAATGAAAAATAAACATTGCAGCTGTGATCAAAGAATGTGTCTTGCTTATATTGTCTTACATTAATTTCTTTACCTCATGCACTTTTGTATAAATATTTACAGTTTCGTATTTTCTTTAGAAGTCACAGTTCTTCTGTTTTCTAAAAATAACCTGCTTATGCATAATCTTCTCTTTTCAAAGCACTTTTCTTTCTTTGTTAAGTTCATTTCCAAGATCTCTGTGCATGAAAATTGGTGAAAGATTGTTATGTACAACTCCACTAATAAACATGTTGGAAATACCTAAAAATGAGGAACAATTCTTGGATAAACAACTTCAATGGTGAACAGTTCTGTAAGAAATTAATAGGCCTCTATGTTATGCAGTGATTTTATATTTTGTATAAGGGCACAAAACGTGAAAATTAAAACATACCTGAGAATAATATTAAAATCTCATTTCAAGAAAATTTTTGTTGCTCAACAGCTTTAACTATCAAGTAATTTTACAGTTTTTGCATCTCACTTCATGTAACATAATCCAGATGGTCCAGCAGGCAGCCCCTGACCGACACAATCTCAGGTGAATGCTGCAGCTGACCCTGTTGTATTCACATTGGAGAAATCCATGTATCAAAGTTCAACACCTACTCCACCATGAACAGAGCCAAACTTAAACTGTGAACCTCTATACAGCCTACACAGAGAATTTTAGCATTCATATACCACTTCCACCTCATTTTTCTGTTATGAACAACTTGTAATCAAAATCGTTTTCTGATCTCAAGTTCAAAGCATCACACCAAATTTGGGCCTGCCCAAGCATATTCTTTTCCCAAAGGCAGGCATGGGACAAAGTTCTTGGATGCTTCTCTAGAAGACCTAGGCAACACTGGGAATGCTGCAGATGTCAGATCATATCAAGCATCCCCTCAATTTAGATGGATCCTTTCCCAATTCATCACAACCACATATGCCTGCAGATTCTCTCTGAACTGGTGAGCCCCAAAACTCTTCTAGTCCAAGAGCAGTTCATCTGCCAGCTCCCTAGACAAAGAGCACTTTCAGTAGCCCTTTAGGAGGCACACTGATAATCTTCAGAAAAGATTGTAATCCCACGGACTGTCTCATGTTGGTGGTTGCGTATCAGTCAGGACAAGCAGCTTCCAGACTTCTTAAAGGGATGCATTTGATTTCTGCCAGAGAAAAATCACATTAAGTCTTCACCTCTCATTAATGGCTGTCAGTCAGGGTACTGACATCCATCCAGATGATGCATATGGTATTTGAAGAGTATCTGTGTGTATCTGCAGTGAGTATCAGAAATAGATCCACAGGCCAGGAAAGTTTCTGCCCAAGCACCGCTTTAATTTTCTTTCATTTTACACTGGTTTTCCCTGATTGGTTTTACAAAAGTAGTAGCAGTGGAAGAGGTGCCCAAAGCAAGCAGCTTAGCCTGTTGACACATCCTCTTTATGATACAGTTTTATGCTGAGACTTTCTGGTATCTGGAATAGTGTCTGGCTTCCTTCAACACAATGGGAACGTGCATCTCTACTGTATCCCACCCACCTGGGTTAAAACCTGATATCCCAGAGAAAGGAATGCTATCTTCTCTCCTAAGATCAAGAAGTTCATAGCCATGCCTGCTCTATGCTGTTCTGCAGTGAGGCAAAATCTATTCTCTGCCTACCTGCAGAGACAGCCTCTTGGACTTGAAGAATGTCCTCAATCAGAAACAAGAGATCCTTGAGGAACTGACCACCAAACTGCTAAATATTAACAGAAGATTGACTGGGGCATATCTCAGAACATGGATTGGGTATTCCATTACATAGTGCATTTTTGCCTAGCCTTTGAGGAAATTTCAGTATCAGGTGTGGGGATTTCAAAGTGCTCATATTAAGGAGTAAATCACAGAGAGGCTCATCAAACCCCAGGCACAAGTGAGGGGCTTTTGAAGCTCTGTATCATCTGTGTATGTCAAATGAGACTGTTCTATACTGAGAAATGCAATTGATAAATTGCATTGCTTCATGAAAAAGATTTTATAAAAAATTTTAAGGTTTACCTTTTCAGGTATTTTGAAAACTCCCTGAAATACCCAATAACATTGTGGCTGACAAAAGAAGGAGGGAAGAAAAAGACAGAAAAGTATTCTGGAAACCAGATAGTTAATCATTCACGTTGTCTGCAACTCCTTTGGCTCAAGACAATCTCAAGACTCTGGCTTTGTAGGGAGAAAAAAAAAATCTTCTACTGTCCTACCATCTCTCCTCTACAATGTATCATTATCCAGAGTCACAATCTGCCAGGACTTCCCAGGCAAAGGGCATGTCCTAAGGCAGAGCATTTCATGGCTCCCTGACACTCCACAGGCAGCCTTTTTCTCTAAAGCAAAGAATCTCACAATATCATTTTGTGTTACATTCTCAACATATTTTGACTTAACACTCCCAAAGCACATTCATTTCAGTCAGATTGTGCACATGTGGGTTTGGGGGGAATTGCTCAGGTTTGGGGTTTTTTAACCTTTTCCTCAGCTTGATATTCTGCCCTCTTTCTGGAGCTGGCCATTGTGATTAAAGACTCTGCTTTATAATGAAAGCAAGCAATGTACTTCAATGCTGAAAGAGAGACAGCAAAAAGAGGCAGCCAAAACATGTGGTGATTCTTATTTTCCTTTCACAAGTGACAAAACAGCATATGCAGTTCAACGCCCAGGATCAGTTAATTTTATCTGGAAAAGCAGCTTATGTAAGTTCACATTTGCTATGATTATAACCCCCATAACACTAATTTCCTGTGTAAAGCCACTGTGGTGCCCACACAGATCATCTTCACACTTTGGGAATACGGGCATGGGGCAACATAAGTCACCAGTTATCAGCCTTTGTTTTATTTTGCAATACATTCATGATTCTCTGTCCTTCCAATGGCAAATCCATCTGCTTGATTGGCAGTGCTGGAATCTGATATTCCACGATTACCTCGGCTTCAAAGTGAGACAGTAAATGCACATTTGTATTACTCTCCCTTTAATGTAGTACAAAGCTGGACACATCTCAGAAAGAAACACCTAAAATCCATTGCCTATTTATGATCATGTACAAATGGGTATTTATCATGTAAAAAGAGAACCATATGTTAAAGTGGAGGCCAGAGCCCAATAAATCTTTTTGGATGAAAACCCTTTTCAAAAAAAAAGGAATAAAATAATTAACATTTGCTTTTGCCAGTAGAAACATTTGCTCATGAATCTTCTGGGAAGGGAAAGGCATTTAACCTTTTTACATGCCATTCCCTCAGACATCTTTGACCCCACTGCAAAATAGACAACAAAGATTCCCAACTCCACATTGCTGATTAAACTCCTGTATGAAACATCTGGATGAAATTTTCTTGGCAGTTGATTTGAAAAGCATACAAGAAGCAGAACTAGGGAGCAGCCATAGTTCAGCTGAATGACACCAAGATGATTCTATGCAAAAGCAGATTTTACCTTGAATACATCAAATCCTAAATATTAGCCTGTGACTGTGCAAGCAACCTCATTAGCAGAAGAAAAATAAATCCATCTTCTACTCTGCATGCCAGTATAGAGAAGGCAAATGGGCTTTGAAAGAAACCAAACTTGACAATTTTGTTTCTTTTAATAAAATAATAAAGGGCTTAAGCAGTTTACCTGCCTAACACCTAACTTCATTTGACAGGTAAGAGAGAAGTCATCAGTGCCCTTAACTTTAAAAAAAATTTCTTAAATTTGTGAGTTATTTTAAAACTTCTGTGGTTTCTGATAAACTCCCCAACAAACTGGATGTATTGCTTTCTTACTTACTGTCTCAGTCAATACATCCCCAGGCCTAAATTAGCAAGTGACATGTAATTTTCATAACCTGACATTCAAAATAAAGGATATCCTGGCCCTCTGCTGCTTGACCTTAAAGATCCTGTGCAATGCAGCTCAACAAACTGATCCCTTTTGGAAATACAGACCCTGGAATTCTCACTATTTTCTGCATGTACAACAGGTCTAAAAATGAGACATTTTCACTGTTGCTATTAACTAAATAGCATCAGTGAAAAACTTACATGAACCAGGACAACTTTGCTCTATAGCTGCTGGGGAGAGGAAGGCAAAAAAAAGAAAGAGGAAGCAGCAGCACAGAAACAGCCTTAGAGTCTGACATAAAGGTGCAGGAAACAGGAAAGTGTAGGGAACGTTCTGCCCCACAGCTGCCAGGCTAGGAAAATTCCAAAAGGAACAGGCAGAGATCCTCTGGCCTTTTCCAGAAGCCAAGGAACAGAGTGCTTCAGATTTATCAGACTCAGCCAGAATGACAGATGAAAACTTCAGCACTGCACAGTGCCTGCAGTCTGTAATTTACCCTAGTTGAGGAAAATTTGATGGGGTATGGGAAAGGGTTTGACTTTTTATCTGGGACCCTGCTGTAAAGAAATAGATTATTAGTATGTGTTTAAAATTGATTGGTGAACATTTTTAAATCATAAAGAAATTAATACATAGAGACAAAATCTGGTCTAAACATTTTATCTCCAATCCAAAGTTCACATTCTAAAGCACCCCTACTGCTTTTTGCTACACCACTGAGATCCCAGTAGACCTAAAGGAGGGGCATCTATTGAAATTAGCACTGCTATCACTTCCTCTCTAAATGAACTTCTCCACAAAAACCTTGTTCTATAGAACCCTTTAGGTTGGAAAAGACCTCTAAGATCATCAAGTACAATTGTTAACCCCGTGTTCACTGCTGAACCCTGTCCCTAAGTGCCACACCTACGTGTTGTTTAAACACTTCCAGGGATGTTGGCTCTTCCCACTTTCCTGGGAACCTGTCCCAATGTGTGACCACCCTTCCCATGATGAAATCTTTCCTAATATCTAGTCTAAACCTCACTGGTGAAACCAGTCTTCAAAATTTAGGAAAAAAATCAGCTAGATAAAGGAGTTTCAGCATGGAACAAGAATAACCAACTGCAATGCAGACCAGAAATACAGTCACAGAGGTTAACAGTAAGAAGTAAGTTTGAAGCTGTTCTTTTTCTATCAAAATAAATAAAATATTGCAAATATTTTGTACCACATTATTCAGTACTACCACTGGAATGGTAATGAATGAATAAAAACAGAAGAGATTATCTCACATATAATCCAATAGCCATCAACAGTAGCAGAAATAAGTTGTCATGTAGAACATCTACATGAGAGGGCCACACCACTTGTCCAGGCAGGAGTTAATATTGATGTAGATTTAGGGTAGCCACCTGCCAGGCAAGCCATTGTAACTCAAGCAAGTTGAATTCATGGCTAAGAGAAATAATTTAAGACTACTGCATCAAGGGAAAATCTGCCATTTTGTTAAGACCATTTGACATAACCAGTGTATGCTCTGCAACTCCAACAGACACCTCCCTCTACACATTTGGTCTGCACCAAACAGGGAAGGTGTGCTAATATTCTGAATCCAGCAATTTGTATGCAACCAACAAACAATTAAACCGAGTAGTAAAAAGCAGGTGATTGGAAAATATGGAACCAAGGCTTACAGTGTATCAAGAAATGTCCTTACACTTAAAAAATTATAATGCACTCCAAAATCCATTTGTTCAGGCAATCCATGTACAACAGAAGGCACTGTTATCCATATGAATCTATCAATTCTGCACAGCAAAAACCTGAGAAGTGCAACTCAATTAGATGCAGCCTGGCCCCTCCCGGTCATCCAGGTTCCTTGAGGACGAACGTCTCCTTTCAGTCCATCAAATTATAAAAACACCACAAGCATTTGTACATTACAGTAGCTGGTTAGAAAGAGCATTCTGGTGGGGGAAGCACACCGCTATTTTCCAGAAAACCTTCAGCAGCATTAAATTACCCTCCCCTATCACTCAGAAGTCACGATGATTTCAAGAAAATGTAATGATGAGACACTTCCCATTGACCTTTGTAGGTGATCCTTCAGTTGCCACCGGGAGTATTTCCAGCAAAATTAAATGCTGTGATCAGTCCTTTGTTGTCAAATGTGTAGCCACTTTGTTGTTCTATTGTTTTAGTCTCTAGAATTCAAAGAAAAAGGATATGAAAAATAGTCTATAGACAATATCTTTGTCAGAGACAATACAGCTCAGCTAAGAACACAAAGTTATGGAAAAAACTCTCAGCTGAGTCAAAATTTCATTCCCTAAATGCAATGACAGGAATAAATTATACTCTAGGTTTTCTCTAAAGGCATAAATGTGCACACCTCTATAACAGAGTTGAGAAATTAATCCTTTACCAAATCAGTCTATGCTACACTATTCTGCATTCTTTTTGATTAAATCTGAATTTATTTCCCATGATGCAAGCTTTCTACACAACTAAAACCTCACACTAACTGAAAAGGCAATATAAGTAGCTAAAAAGTTAGAAAACTGTTAAATACATAGTACTAGATAGTAATCTTCATCAAATGCCTGGCTGCAGATAGATACTGTCTTAATTTGTTTTTAATTTCAAATGTCAGGCCGTGAAAGACTAGTTCATACCCTGGTCAAACAGCAGCACAAGTCAATGAGAATTAATTAGAAACAACAGTAAACTTACTCTGAATAACACACATTTCCAGGCAAGGAATAATGTAATCATGATATCCTGCTCACGCTTCCTGGAAAACGTTAATTAGCACAGAGGTTGTTACACATCAGAAACAGCTCCAACATCTCTGCAACAGCTGACAGGGGCCCAGGGAAGTGACTCACCTGCAGCAGTTCTCCGGTGCTCTGCTAATGTGTAAATCTCCTGCAGCTGCTTTTTCTGATCCTCACTCAGCGGCGCGGTCAGGGAATGGTACCAGGCTGCATCCCGGCTCTGCACCGCTGTCAGGGCAGCAATGGAGGCAAAGTGATCATCAGCTCACACACACACACGTCCATTTCAGAGCAACAAAATGAAACACATGGAAATCCTGCTTGGTTTTAAAACAGAGTCTGCACTGCAAAACAAGATTAGTATTCCTGGCGGTTTTCTTTGCACAGAACTCCCATTCTAACAGAGGCAATCCATTTGGGGGAACTGAATTACATCCTCTGCTTCCTGAAACACAAAGTTAACCACGTGGCCATTATTCATGGACAATGTGAATTGAATCTTGTCATTTAAAACTCATGAAAACTAAAAGCGACAGGATTAGTGAAACAGGGAAGGAATAAAATAATTTCTTCGGTAACATCTAAAAGGTAACAAATATTTCTCTCTATAGGAGCCCCTATAGTGACTAAGCCCCACTTATTTAGTCTGGGATTGAAAAATTCTGGGAGAGAATGTGAAGAGAATTCATCTCTGGCTGTATTTGCTACCATTTGTTTTTTGCAGCACTAGTAAGCCAAACAATTGCAGGACTAACATTAGAAAGCAAGATCACACTTTACAGTTTCAGTAATCTAAACTACTACTCGAAACAAAGAAAAGGGTTTTGCCCAGTGATGACCATAAACATCTCCAGATTATTTCATCATGTTATATCATTCTGCCAAACAGCAAACACATACTTAGAAGTGCTTGTGTAAAAAACTGGTATTCATCAACACCATTTTCAAGGTCAAGAGGTGTGCTGAACCCTTCAAGAGCAGTCTCTTCCAATGCATCTTCATCCCAGTCATCATCATCATCATCATCATCTTCTTCCTCTCCACCTCCAGCACTGCCACCTCCTCCTCCACTGTGGTTCTCTTGCATTGCCTGGCTCACTTCATTTGTCTCATCCTCATCGCTTGGTATCTCTTCTGCAAAAGCATTGATATGTTTTGTAAAACAAAGTTTAAAACTGTAAGGAAACGACTTATTCATTAAAAACAACCAGTAAATCTAGGTATTGGCTGGAAAGGGAACCATCTGTTAACACCCTGTCTCCAAAACCTTCAAAGTCTTAGAAAAACAAAGCTGTTAAAACATTTCCTACATTTGAGATCAGTTAAACTTTTGTTTCTATGCAGGCCTGAGGAATGTGAGACCACCATCTTTTTTCTTCTTGCATTTATGCAGTCATTGTGCAATTATAGGGTCCAAAATTTTTGAGGAAATGTTTTCCATTAAATGGTCCATCACTCTTTTTTAAATTACAGACTTGCACAGAATTCACAAATGTACATAAGACCATGAGAAATCCATCTGTAGACCAACTGTCTGCCTTCTCTTCTTGAGTGTACCTTATCTGAACAACTTAACCAACATGTTAAGCTGGTGTTACCTTCCATTCTGCTTATGAAACTACGACCCCTTGAATCAAATGCAACTACAACCTGCAATTCTAAATACCGCTCTTTCTTACTTAAGGAAAAGTATTTTTGACTAATAATCAAGATTGTAAAAACCCAAAACCTTCACTTCCAAACCTGCAGCTCTTCCTGCCTTAACAGTTTAGAAAGAATAAAGATGACTACAGATATAGCAAGCAGGGACTGAATCACAGCACAGAGATTTGAACATTCCCATGCTGATTCCAGGATGTATTCCTATGTATTGAGAAGAATTCTGTGATTCCATTACACAACAATCATGGGTGAAATGTGAGTGGATTACATAATCTGCTTACATCCAATCTAATTTTCAGACCTCAAAACATCTACTCCTTGTCAAACACATTTGCCTGCATAATTCTCTCCCCACAATTCCCTCTCTAAGGCATTCTTTGATGTTTTTTCTCTTCTGGCAGACACAGAGATTAGAGGCCTGTGCGCTCAAGGAACCTCAGCTGTCTCAAACCCCACTCTGCAAACAACTTTCCATTTGGATAAAGAACACCTGCCAGGATCTCCTTCAAAATTCCATCAAAAAGGTCTTTCAAACAGCTAGGTAGTGGAACAGCTTCTTTCCAGGAAGTAAGAATATACCTAGTGGAGTCCTGGCAAACTCCTGCTGCCTGTGGGAGTAGACAGGGCATATTCACAACCCAGAAGAGAAGACCAGCAAGATACTCTTGAACCAATGCTACCCTTTCACGAAATGTTAGCTGTTACACCTTGAAACATTTTGATTACACTTTGGGAGGAAAAATCAACTCCTAAAATGGTATTTCAAGCACCCAGTAAGCCGAGCTATTTTCAGCAGACTAATGAGTCTTAAAAACGAACTGCAATTTCTTACCCCCTTTAAATTAAATCCAGACAAAATCCACAATGTGAAAAGGGGAGATTTTACCATTATCTTCTGCAAAGTGTTTTTCATCTTTAGCATGATCCTCATGTTCTGTGAGCTCTCGTGAGGCGCAAACTTGTTTTAAACCCAAGAAGAGGAGCAGGATTGAAGGAACAATCTGGGCAGCCACAGCATCCACTGCAGGTGGTCGGTTCTGCAACTCCATTAGGATGCTCAGTCCTATTATACACATCTTTCTGTCATGGATTCTGAAACAAGACACAATTGTTAGACAAAAAACAGGTTTTCACTGCAAGGATGTATAGAGAACATTAAAATCCTGGTGCCTGACATGGCAGAAAATAATATCTTAGAGGCTATGTTCAAAGTCTATGTTCAAAGACCCTACATGAACTAGTTTCTTCGTTCTGAATGCAAGTTTCCCACAGGAAAGTACTCATCCAGTAACAATTAAACATCTTTCAAGCACTGGTCAAATTCCTGGAGCAACTTTTTCTGATTACGAAATGCAAAATTTGTAATGCTAAATAAATACTGTTTAATAATTATGTAGACTATCGTGTCTTTAATAAAGCATTTGATACAAATTATCATTACTAAATAGGATGGAAAATTAATTTGCCTTGGCATTGATAGCAGTACTGTTTCAGAGATGGAAATTGGCAGAAACTATCAGTGAAGAGCAATGATAAGTGGGAATGTATTGAATTGAGGAGTGCATTTATGAAATGCCCCAGGGATAGCTGAAGTTAAATTATGAGAAGTCCATCAGAATGGCTGTCTTACACATATTTCAATAACAATTTCTAATGCTAACTTGAGACACGTTTCTAACTCTGTTGAAAGCAGGGAAATAATTCCATCTTATCAAGCATAACTGGCAGTATACTCAAACTGAGAACTTTCAAATGAGTAGACTTCCAGTAAAACATACAGCAGACAATTGAGGGGAAAGAAATTCATTGAATTAGTAGCAGAAAGATTTTTATGTGGCCATAGTCAGGAAACTAGGTAAGAACCTATGCTCTTAAACATAATTGATTTTCACTTCCAGAAACAGAAATTTCTGCAAACAAGATGGAAAAAAAACCTCTAAATGCCTCTGCAGATACTCTTTGGTTCTCCGTTACTGGAAACATCAGAAGCATTCAACTTGGAGCTAACATTACAGTATCTGTTATTATGGGCTTGAGAGGAGCTCTTTCTTTTGAACTATTCAATTTGATGTTGACAGCTTCTGTGCAAGCTTCTGCAGGACAAGTAGTGCCAGCAAAACCTAGAGAAACCAAGTAAACCTCCAGAGCTGGAAGAAAATAGCCATCCTTTAAACTCTTGGGATACTTCCATTACTGAACCAAGTTTTACTTTGGAATGAAGAGGATAAAAGTTGAGAGAGAAGAAATAAGATGGGCACCATAGGCTGCAATGAAGCTAACTGGGGGACAACCAGCTCAATCCACCACTTCAAAAATCACTACAGAAATACAGCCTTTAAGTGCTTAGCATTTCATTACCACAGTTCCTATATAACATGCTACTGAAGCATTATATCCTTTAAGTAACACAAGTGATCCTGTATTGCAGCTTTCTAAACTTTACTTGTGCTTAAACAAGGTTAGAGATCTCGAGGGATTTCATGACACCTCCCACGTTGTTAGTCCTGTTAGGATTTACTGAAGTGATTCATTCTCAAGAGTAGTAGACAACAAAAATAAATTATATATGACCATGCAGAACATTATGATCCCTGCAGACCTTCCAAGAACAACAAAGTGAACCAGCATATCAAATGACACACTTTGTCATGTTGGGTTTGGCTCCTTGGTCACACGTGCTGAAAAAGACACCAAAGCACAAGCAGGAACAAAGTGTTCCTGTAACCATAATATTTTCTTTTCAGATGGAATGGGAAAAAGAGGGCATACAAACCAGCCAGGGAGACTGAGATAGAGGAACAGAGTCTGCTCTCATGGAAAAAAAAAACATAAATCCCTCTCTCCTCTCAGCTGAAATTACTTCCTCCTGCATGTTAAAAACAAGCTGTTTACTCTCATGCCACTTTGCAGACCATAAGCCAAGCTAAAGATAATGCTACCTATAAATGAAGGATAGCTGTTATTTAGAGAGTTGTCCTTAGTGCAAGCACAAATGGAAAAAAATTTCTCTACTTCCTCTTTTTGTCAGCACTGTCATCCAAGTGTGACCAAAGCTCTGTCATCCATGCACAAGATTTCTATCCTGCATCTTGACACTGGGATGCCATGAAATTTCTTCAAGACTCAAATGTACAAAGAAGCAATTTCAGCCACATGCACCAGATTAAACTAACAACTCTTAGCACTATTTTTTATCATACATTTGAAAAAGCTACCATTGCACAATGCCAAATGCAAAATGCAACAGTAAAATGTAAAAAAAAAAATCTTTATAATTAATGGCTTAGCTTCATAT
The DNA here is from genome assembly GCA_013397295.1 of Polioptila caerulea. Lineage (NCBI taxonomy): Eukaryota > Metazoa > Chordata > Aves > Passeriformes > Certhiidae > Polioptila > Polioptila caerulea. Next base: position 376,842 of record VYXF01009527.1, read on the forward strand.
TAAATCATCATTTTGGGACAGCAAATCAAAGTACAAGAATGAAGTCCTGCTGTTTGAAAGGGAGTCCTCTATGGGAAGCAGCCCAAATGACCAAAACCCACAGCATATTTGTCATGCTCCACTTTAAAGCTGCTAAACAGGGAAGTTGCAAGAATGAACATATGTCCTCAGAATATGCAGGTTATTAGAAGACCCTGCAGGACAGCAGAAATTCAGGCATCGAGCCATATTTAGTGAACCTGAGCCAGAAAGTGACTTTTCTTTCACCTGCCAGCAGAGACAAACAGCAGGAAAAGCATCTGCCTTGCCTGAAGTTCAGTATTCTACTATGCCCCAACTGTATTAAGGACCCATAGGACTGAACAAGCAAAATAGAATTTTATATATTTTCATAATAGCAAAGAATGGCTTCAGGACCATTCGGTTGCTATCAAAAGGCTCATTATTTCAGCACCCTTCCATCTGCTCAAGGGAGCCTGGATATGACTCTCCTCAGTAATTTGTGCTTTGAGATCTGTACTTATTTGTTCAGAAGCACACAATGGCCCTCCCTAACAATCAGGGACTCTGCTTATTCCTCAATGGTTTATCAAGCCTTAAACACACAACACACAGCACTGCAATGCACAACTCCAAGCCAAGTCTATTTTTAACAAGCTGTGTGTGGTCCTCATAATCTGCAGGACCTCTTCTTGCTAACACACTTTCTTCTAATACAGCACAAAGGATTTAAAAATCTTTTGTATTTTAAACCAAGCTGAAAGTATTTCAGAGAAAAATAGCTAAGTCTTTCCTTTTACTGGTTTGCTGTGCTCCTTTATGTGAGAATCAAGTTTCTTTCTATTACCTCAATCCTGTTCCTGTACAAACTGCAAATAATTAGCCATTTCCTTCTAGTTGCAAAGTTGGAACCAACATAAGACTGGGACTTTTATATAAAACCCTGAGAAACCTAGGATTTTTAACTATTCAAACTCCTATCAAATATACAACCACATTCAGCTTCAAAAAAACCCAAAATCACTTACTGAGGGCTTTTTTGAAGCAAGTAAGATTTTCCTTTCACTCTAGTTTTCATAGAAGAATTTTTGTATGAGAATAAGCATAAGTCATGCAGAAGTTTCACCCAAACCTCAGCTGTCAGGAAAGAGGTGGTAAGGAGCAAATGTTTCTGCAAAAGGCTTTCCAGTGTGAAGTTACTGTAGAAAACATTTAGAAATAAATACAATATCCTGTGGCATATAGGTACTATCAGCACATAACCACGGATATATGATATCTACTATGACATACTGAATTTATGCAGTCTTACAAGGAATTCTGAGTTCTCCTTGCCTGGCTAATTTTTAATTTTAATGTCAACTTCGTAACACTTTTTAAATAGTTTCCATGATTACTTATCTTACCATAACTGCTTTTCCCCTCCATTTTTCCCATGGATTCCACCTCATGTGTTCACACATGCTGCATTCTTCTGGCAAACACCATTGGCTCCAGCCTGAGCATGTGCAGCCATGCACAACCCTACTGCTGGCAGAGCAGGATCTATGGGGACTAAGACTTTACAGGAACAGAAGAAAGACATGGAATCATAGAAAGGTTTGGGTTGGAAGGGACCCTAAAGGTCATCTAGTTCCAATCCCTCTGTCATGGACAGGGACAACTTCCACTAGACCAGGTTGCTCAAAACCCCGTCCAGCCTGACCTTGAACACTTCCAGGGATGGAGTGTCCACACATAAGAGTGTGAGATTTACATGGATAAAGCATCTTCAACAGCCACTGTCACCATTATGTTCCAGATTTCCTGCATGGTTGACAAAGAAATGACAGCAAGGTTCACCTGAGTCCTTCACATTTGGAGGTTGATCTACTTTGATCTTGTCCAGTTTCTCTAGGATCTGTGACTTTACCAAATGATTTGAATCTGGGCCTATAACTGTGTCTTAATGGAAAGTAAGCTAAGTGCAAACCAAAGTAGCAAATGGTAGCTGATGAGATAAAGGACTGTACCAATAAGGGTGTCCACTGCTTTCTGATGAAGACATGAACTTGTTAGGGGATCCCAAGAAAGGGTTTCAAGAACACCAGATTTTTTTTTGGCATTTCTGTCTTTTCCTGTTCAATTAGGCCTCTGAATCTGGGGCTCCTTTAATAGTCCAAAGAAAACAAATGTTCTGCTAGAGGAGCTCTCCTGAGGGAAAGGGAGGAAGTCCCTTACAGCACATCATAGTGCCTCACCAGCAGTACTACAGGAAAAGCCATACCTTACACCTGGAAGCCACAAAGTGACTTTGTGATAGCACAGAAGAAAGAGTGAGTTTTAGATTTAAGCAATATTACAGATAATTATTTCTCTGCTGGTAGCAGCAGATCAAAGAGAGAGATTTTTAATCCTCTGCTGCCATTCAAGTGCAGTCTGGGTAGAATGATGGGCATGACAACTGTGTGTTTAACTTTTCATTTTCACAGGCTTTGGTAACCTTTGTCTCAGCTCCAAATATGAGTTTATTTGAACAGTAGTTTCAGCAGCTGATTCTTTTTGAAGAGCAACACAGAAGAACTGAAAATTAGGCTGTAGCTCAGTACTATTTGAGATTGGAGCCTAGTCAGACCCTCAAGATTTTTCCTTTCTGAGTCTGACTAGTTTCTCACTGAATGCTCCAGGATGAACTGTTTCAGCCTATAAATCTCTTTCAGTTTACCATTTGCAGGGAATATCTTCTTTCCCACCATCTCTGTATGCACTCAGCATGTGATATGTAGCAGACAAAAATGAAAGCACTAAGAGATGAAGCTCAAGAACTTCACTTCAGCCATAAAAGAAAACTGGTATGTGGAAATCCTAAAATGTCTCGCCCTTTTCTAAAGTTGGTAGATATAAAAATAAGTTAGTAATTAACAAGAATATTACCACAAGGTGTGGAAGAAGCAACTTAAGGAAGACACAGCCTAAGCCTATCCATACACCTGCAGGCAGATGTCAGCCTCCAGCAACAAAACAAAACTCAAGCAGGAAGGTGAGAGGTAGCTGTGAGCTACATCTGTCTGCTTTGCCCTTAAGTGAATTTGAATCTCACCATTAAGACACCATATCTCAGCTGAGAGGCAAGCACTGGCCTTCACCTCTGCTCAGCATCAAGTGCCTGCTTTGCCAGGTGATGACAGGCTTTGTTCCCCTTCATTAACTTTACAAATGCTCAGCTCCTGCCTGAGTGCACACTGGTGCAGCATGAACACATTCAAGGGAGGTCACAGAGAAGTTTAAGTTCAGCAGTATGCTAAGCAGTCAATGGCACAATGATAAATATGCAAGGTGATTGTGAAAATTCATTTAAAGTCAGAGGTGGGGTTCACTGGAAAGAGAAATGCTTTTTTAAATGAAATGGCACAGTTAAAAATAACGTACAAAATACAGAACAGAAAGTATGTACACAGTGCTTCAGATAAAAAGTTAACATGTTATTGAAAACCAGCTGATCAATTCCAAATATTAAAAAAAAAAACAAACAACCCAAGCCCTCAATACTTGCCCAAAAAAACAGTCTGTGTCATTCATCCACTGGTTTATGAACTGTGCAGTGATGGGCTCAGGATTGTGTGGAAACCTGATGTTCTCCAAGGTGTGCAAAAGCAGGTCAGGATTGTAGTAGAGTGCAGCTATAGCAACTTGAAGACACATGGTACGAAGCTCACTCGTTTTAACTCCTCGGGTCAAGCGCTCCAGAACAGCCTCCACAAAGAGGGGAATACACTGGGCACATAATGAGGAAAAAAAAAAATACCAGTCATTAGACATGTTGCCAGATTATACAAAATGTTATAATCATTTTACCAGAATTATGTCCTGAGTTTTCTGAAGTTCAGGTATAGAACCAAGGAACACATTCTATTCACTTTCCAGCCTCTGATCATATGCTTACAAATCTTCCCCAAACCAGCTCTTCTCTGAGCTAAAAACTGCAATGTTATTCTGAGTACAGGGGAGAATATTTGGGGGCCATTTAGTGGAGTTTGTAAGTAGAAAAGCTTTAGAAAAAAACTCAGACATTCTCATATTTAAAGAAAGATACCAAACAATTTCAACTCTTACAGGCATTAGAAATTAAACTACCTAAATCCGTAACTTAAGAAGTTTTTCCTAATAAATAAAGTGATGTTTTTTATAAAAATTTTTTTTAAATTATTCAGATAAAAGCAAACATGTACAAATTTCTAAACAATGAAATAAACATCTTCTAAACAAATATATATTTCAATGGGCAAATCTATACTTTATAAAAATTTGGGAAGCATTATGAAAGTTTTAGTTTATGAGTTTCAGTTCAGTGTGCAACCATTTTAATTCACAGAGTTGTACAGCTTAATTAAGCCTTCTACCACATACTTATTTCAATGCAAGTGCATTGAATTCCTTTAAAACTCTTCAATATTTCCTTTAAAAATAAAAATTTTCAGAGAACACTTTTATCTTCAATTACTTCAGATTTACTCTAGTAAAGTTGTATCCATTTCAGTGAAATCAACTGAAAATTTATCACTGAAGTCCATGAATTGCACTGTGGCAACATCAAACACGTGTCAAGGTAATTTAGGCTCATTACATGAGTCCAGAATAGGACTTAATAGTCCCTTAATAGGAAAAAGACTACTCTCTAAAAAGGTGTTTTAAGAAACTCTGGAAAATTGTGATTATGCTTCTCCCTGCAATCACAATCCAGCTATGCAAGAAAATCTGCATTTCCAAATGCACTAACTAATTTAAACCATTAAAAATTTCCTATAGCTTGGAGAAACAACAGCAGTTGGAGATGTACAGTTAACCTCTCAGCCACAGTAGTTTTAACTATGTGTTTTGCATCAAAAGGGAAATTCTATTAAAACAAAGAAGGATAATCTTGCACAACATACTTTATCCTTATAATTCAGTCCATATCCATTTTGTGACCATGCCCACTAATATCTTGTCTCAAAACCAAAAAAACCAACCTTACAAACTTTCCTGAGTTTGTTCACTTTTTGCTGTCTTTCTCCCCACCTTAGATTTCCCTCAAAATCTGTAATTCCAGTTGTTTCTCTCAGGAGTCATGGATCATTAAAAAACAATAAAGAGAAAACCTGTTCAATATGTATCACCTGGTCAATACCCCGTCCTTTGCACTGAAGAACAATCACTTCTAGGAGTTTGGCTGCATGGCACTCTGCATCTTCTCCTGCATCTCCTGTCAGTACCTAACAGAGTAACATTTTAATTTATCAGTAAACACTCAAAGCAAGTGGTCCTGTACCTGCATCCATCCAAAAATCTCCACACAGCATATACGTAAGCATTCATGCTAAATTTTGTGAGGAATTAAGACACATAATTCATCTCTACAGGACATAAACAAGGATAAATGGCTAAAGGTGAATTTTAAAAACCAGAAGAAATTGCTGTAGTTCTTAAAGTCTGTTATATTCTTTATATGTCCTCACTTTTCCTTTTGTAGAAAGAAATGTCACTTATAAGAATCACCGAGGTTTTCCACATTGTGTTTCAATTTTTTCACTTCAATTCTAATAGTCACTGGCAGATTAAGAGCCTGGTAAAGTGAAGTGCTATGTCTAGGCTAGTTTCTGATTAAGAACAAGATGTATGCAATTATTCTGTGTGTAGGCACATACATATGAAACTGAGTGCTTCATCTCAGCACATTTCAACCCCATGGTCACTGTCAATCAAACCTGACAAAAGAAGCAAAATTTTCACATTCAAGTACTCTAAGTTTCTTCAAAATAAGCAGGCAGCTAGATGCCTAACACTCTCTAATGCCCCACATCAGAGGAGGACTGCAGCATGATCTTATCCTTTATTATACATGAGAGACTCAGCATAAAAGAGAAAGATAAATGTAGGAAGAACTTCAAATGAGTTCGCACCTTAGCTGACAACCAGAGAGTCCAACTGGAAGACACACAACCCAAGGAAATCAGGCTTCATTAATTCCCTACCTACCAAAATAGCTCTCCACAGAAGAGAGTCAAGACAAACAGCAACTTTCTCCCACACAGATTTTTGCATGTCATTTTTTTAAAGCATGTTACTTAAAAAGTGTGAAGGTGCCTGTGCTCAGAACTGAGTCAAGACCAAAATTCACTTAGTTCTGAAATGCTTGGCCACCACATGGCATGTTCAGGTCACTCAGCTCCTCTAATTGTTATGTACCAGTGATAAGCACAACAGTAAGATTCATAAGCCTTACCTTTTTACACATAGAGTAAATGATTTCTAAATGCTTTGGGTTAGACAGTAAAGTATCAGTGTCAATGGTCACATAATTATGCAAGAGAGGCATCATATCTGCAGAAGAGGGAGAGCAAAAGAGAAAACAGTTACCAAAAGTGCTAACCAGGGAGGTAGTCCTAAGGGGAATTCATTAGCTTAGATTCTTGAATATGGTTGGAAATTGAAACTCTGCAAAAGTCTTTTCTGAAAGAATTCTTCATAAAATGCACTATACAGGGTGTATTCTTGGAACTAGAATAAGACTACATTTTAATGAATCAATTTGTAGTTTCACATTAACTTTGAATATTCAACTTTCTTTGAGTTCAGGACCCCTACAACAACTGATCACACTGACAGATTTGAGCATGCTTCTGCTACTTAAATATCTCCTGTTACACTCCCACACTAAACAGACGGTCAGGGCATGACTCAAATACATGATCATTTTAAACCCAGACACTAAATGGAAGCGACCCTTATCAGGGTGGATTTTAGAGATGAATTCTCAAACAGTAAAAACATCACTAGAACAGAAGTGGCTTTACCTGCAAAGTATTCAAAGCAATCCTGCTGGAAAACTTCGTACAGAACACCTAAAAGCTGCCACATCTGAGGTGAAATCATCTGGCATGTTAAGCTGAAGGCCAATGACAGAATTTCTTCATAAAACTCTGCAAAAAACCATTTGAAGCAAGGTGCTTTATGAAATAAATTTAACTTGCAAATACCTTGAAATATGAAACTGAGTCTCGAGCCATGTAAGAACTAGGAGACAGCAATTAGAAATTAAATCACACATAGAAAAATAAAACAAATTTTAAAAGACTCTTTCAGATAGGCCTTATAGTTACAATGATATGCATAGTTTTCCACTATAAATACAAACCAGAAAAATACATCAGCAGTACATTAAAGACAATGCTTCTATAATCGATTTACGGAAAAATGTATTTTTTTCTCAGCCTTTGTTTTTCCTGCAAGGCCTTATCACAAAACTGTAACTTTTAGTGCAGCATACTGATAAAGCAGTAATTTAATTGCAGACCATGTCCAAAAGAGACTAATGTAATTATAGACATTGTCCTTTAACACAATTACCCAGAATTATAATCAGAACAGAATCTTCAGCTTTTGACTTCCAAAACATAATAGCCATTCTGACTAATGTACAAGAGTAGATCAGGAGTAACAAATTACAATGGTGAAGTAATGACTTTTTTCTTTTAAGAAACACACACAAAAAGATTAAATTCTGTTCTGGAAGATAATAATTAATTTACATGTTTTTACATATCTCTAAAACATACCTATAACATGTTTCTGCAAAACAAGGCCAATGATCTGTAAACAAATGCTCTCAAGCTGTTGAGTGATCTGAAATAAAAACATAAATGAGTTTATTTAAAACATTAGCAATACAGCAATCAAATAAAAATATTTGACTAATTCGAGAAGTTCTTCAAATCAAAAAGGCTTTTATAATTTTTAAATGCTGCACTAACAATCACAATATTATGAAACAAAGTCTCCCTGATGCAGAGAGAACCTCTTTACCCTGAATATGTGATAAGTGGACATACATTGCACCACAACTGGGAGACCAATTCCCAGAAATTCTATCCAAGAACTTGCTGGGTAAACTAGAGATATGGGTCATCACTGTAAAAAACTAGCATTATGGAAGATATTTCTTCTTAAATTCTACTTTAACACTCTGTAATTTAACTAGCCACTGCGAAGAAAATTAACTCTACCCCAACCAAAACCAGCACATTCCAATGACACGTTTACCAAGTAAGATCTAAGAATTTTACCCTTGGGACATAAACACCCTTGAAGTTGAAAGCTAAACAAGTAATAAATCACAAAAGTAAACTATGCTTTAGATTCAAATCTGTCACAGATGGCTTGGTACCATCCTGCTCCAGTAAATGCATGTTCATGCCAAGTGATGAAACACACACAGAAGTGCTTGTTGTCATGAATGAAAGGAGGAAACCACGATGGAAAATCTCACCTCCTTGTGATCTTCCACAACTGTCAGGATTGTGTCAATTGTGTGCAAGATGCCCATGGCCATAACCGTTTTGTCCTCTACTTCCTCATATTCCTCACTCTGAAGTACTTTACCAAATATTTCAGCCTGTGAACAAAACCAACCAACTTGACACTCAAGAGCAAACTTGTGTTTCTAATTTGTCACTCAAAACCAAGGCAGTTAATGCAGCAGCAGCAATGCCTTATCTGTAAGGGCTGTCAGCACTGAAAAATATGCTTGGCACTTTTGAAAGGGGAACATAGAAAATTAAAATATCCTTTTTTTTTCTTTTAGAAGTCTACATTAAGACATTTGAAATGCTAAATAATGAGAGCTTGGCTCATTAAAACCAGTGACACAAATCAGTATGTTTGGAAAATTTATAGGTTTTAAAGATGCTTCATACAGAAAAGAAACATAAATACTGCAAATACAACAGGTGGACTCTTATAAAGATTACTTCAAATAGTGTGCACTTCAAGCAGAGTTCATTAGATGTTTCCCAAACTAGGCATGTGCTTCTGACAGGACTGGTGTTTTACAGCTCCTCTTACCAGGTGTTGAGTCATGTCCACAGCAATGGTAGCGACCTCCTGGCTGTACTCATAGATCATCTTCTGGATTACATTCGTGAGATCATCGTTCTCTGTCTCTCTCACAATGTGCAGGAGCTCCTGCATCACTGGCCTTACATAGGGCTTCACATACTCCTTGGCTAAAAGGGCAAGAGAAACCAGGGGAAATCAACTCTCCATAAACACAAACATACAGCATCTCCAAACTGCCAGGTAGCTGAATCTCTTGAACAAAATAAGTATTTTTTATTTGAATTCACTAAACAAATAAAAAAGCCAAAAAACACAACCCAAGGCAGTTTTCCAGTCCACAACTAGTAGACAGAGTAAATAAATTGTGTAATATTGAAATGCCACCTACAGCAAAAATCCAGTTTTGAGGGAACACTTGCTCTCATATATAAGCAGTGTTCATTTTTAAACACACACACTGCTTAACTTCACTAAAAAAAACCTGAAGACGGGTGATATTTACTTTATTAAAACAAACATGCTGATTCTAACTTCTTTTGCACCATAAAAGCTTGAAGTCAGAATTCTGGGGTGTAATGAGCAAGTGAATCTGTCTAAACATGATAAAATATTCTGAAATCTACGTCTTTAAATGACAGAAATGTTTAGATAAATCTGCACCAACCTCCTCATCTTGACAAAAAATCAATAGATCAGTGTATACAGCTGATGAATCACTGTCACATACCTTGCTCTTGGTTGCTTATTAAGGTCTGAAGGGCTATGGCTGCTTCTACTTTGACAGGCATCTCCTTATCATCAATCAGACTCTTCTTTGCCAGCTCTACTGCATTCCTCAAGTTTAGCTCATTGTGAAATTTCAAAGCACTGAATGAATGAAGTACCCAACAGGACTGCAAGGCAAAAAGAGAAGCAAGTTAGGGACTATGGCAATTTTAAGCATTTTTAACTGAGTCAAAACCAATGCTAACTATCTCCCTGTTTGCGTTGATTTTTTTTTCCCCACTTAATCATGGTGTATTCTTTCATTAAATGTAAGACAGGCATTGCACTCCAGCAGTTCTTTATTATACTTTCCCAAATTCCAATAAATTCGGTGTGCATATAATTTGCATTCATGGCTTTGGTCCTTCTGGGGGAAATAAAATCAGAAAAGAACAATGAAAACTGTTTGTCCATGACTGATATTGGCACTTGGGGATTTTCTTCAAGCAACACTTAAAATTGACATTACCTACTTGTAGAAATCCTGCCTATTCTTCACAGCCATCTCTGCTAATGAAAAATGGCCACAACTGCTGCTCACATTCTCAAGCTTGAAGACATGAATGTTAATACAACATAGACCCTCCATCAATTAATTTAACTGAAAAATCATTTTTTAAATCAAAAATGATGAAAAAATATTGCAGAAGAATGTTTTTTTAAATTTTACTATATTTTTACCTAATTTCTTTCAGTAACACTCAGAATGAAATCAAACTGCAAAGGAAGGAACCATGGCAAATACTGGAGTTGATGTAACAGGTGAACTTACTCGAGCTCTGAGGTATCCCAGGTTAGACATGAACAGGGGAAACACATGATTCTGCAACATCAGCTCCATTTGATCCTTAAAGACACTCTTCTGTTGGAGTAAGAAAAGATTAATTTTGGAGACCATTCATTTTACATACTTCTTCCTAGCCCATAATGCTTTTCAAATATCAAACATGGGAAATACAATTATTTGTCTATATAATAAAGGTATCCTCCCACAAAGAGAACTGGATCCCTTACCTTGAACAGAACCAACTCAAAAGCACTGCAAGTTCAAAACCAGCTAAGTGAAAGAACTGTACATACAATGTAGAACTTGGCATTATTCATTACAACATGTAAAGTGGAATTTTCATGTTATTTAAGGCAATTAATTCCAGCCGATTTTTCTTAAAAACTAACAAGGATCAATAACCTAGTAATTCCATTCTTCTTACAAAGGAGTACATACATATCTGAAGATAAATATAAGCTTAGTATGGAACAGATCTTTGTTACTAATTACCTACTGTCACTCAAAGTATCAAAACTTATTATTTTGGACACTACAGCAACAAATCCCATCTTTTGTCGTGTTTATTAATGGATGAAGATAATTCCTTTGTGACAGAAATTTCATTAGCTGGAGAAGGATACTGGATGAGAGTAATTCTTCAATATTCCAACCTTAGCAAATCCCAAGATACTCACAGGAAGCTAAAACCAGCAGGGAGATTTGAGACTTTCCCTATAGTCCCAGAATAATAGCAAAGATACATGCTAGGGATGCTTTTACCATCCACAGGAATGATTCAGTGGCTAAGACAGAGGAGGGTGAAATGGGACACTCAATACAACATCTATCTTATGTGACCACACTTCATTTCACCAATGCACACAGCATTTTTTCCACACTCACTCCCCAGCCTTCACAGAGCTGGATGAAGGACTGAACAGAGGAGAAACAGAGAAAGGAAAATACTGTTCCTTTGTGCACACTGGCCAGAAGTCTGTAGGCATTGCACTGGAGCTGCTGTGGGGAGCCAGGTGGCTCAGGCAGGGCCATTGTGTCTATGAGCTCCTTAGACTCTCTAGCTCAGTCAGCTCAAGAGCCAGAAAGCACTTACAAACCCAGGATTTCATATGGAAACAGCTGATGGAATGTTTAAATGTGTCAAATTCCAAACGCAAGAAATTCAAATTTTAAAGGGGTCTGCAGTGTTTGGAGTTATTATTCTTTTATAAAGTACAATATAACCTCATGTTTCAGGACTGAAAATTTCAAATAGGAGCAGAATACTGGAATAAAATCCCTTTTTCCCCCTCAGGACAGAAATAAATATGTTCATATCAAAGTCTCTCCACAACACAAACAATGTTGTCCTCTTTCACTGTTATACTCCAGCATGAGGAAGGGCATTTACAATTCAAAATAATCCACAAAAATTCTGAAAAAGTTACTGATGTTTCAGGATTTAAGATCAGAAAATAGACTGGTAAAAAAACAGATGGTAAATGTTGGTAAGATGTTGCTTGCAATATGAAGACACATCCTGCACAGTGAGACAATTCAGATAAAATATAATAAATTACTTTTTAAAAGAAGCCTCCAGCACAAGATCACCATTCTCATGCTAAAAGTGATAATATTTTGGCAATTACTTTTGACACGGAGCAAAAGCATATTTTGGATTCTACCATCTACAAAAGCACCAAGCAAACTGTAATCAGTGTTAATTAGAGAGCAACAGTGTGCATTAAATTTGCATTCAGATTCCAGAAAAATACCCAAAATACTGTCTATAAAGAAATGGAAGCAGGGCCTTTGTTCTTTGCAGCTTTTTTTCAAAACTCTCAACTGGCAGATGAAATAAGACTTAAAGCCACATATCGAAGAGTGAAAAAGTTGGAAAGCCAGACAGAACATTCCTGTAACATGTCAAGTAAACCTTTTCCTGGAACCAAAAGAAGCCCATAACAGTGCAGGCTGTTGGGGAATTTCATAAAGAATCATAGGCAATGCTGCTGATGGAATATATGTTTGCTTTCCTAACACTTCCATTTTACTAGTAAAGCAGGAGGGGACCAAGGGATTGTTGTGTAACAAACAAACAGAGATCTGGAAAAATGTTACAAGGAAAACCTATGTATAAAATTGTGACATAAAACCCAGAAAAGAATGTTAATATTTTTAAATAATCAGACTCTCATATTCTGATTGCAATCAGAGTGCAACCTCCCTACAGACCTTATAAATATGGCTAAGGGCTAGTTATACTTTATAAAGTAAGACTGTGTTATTTTAAATCACAGTTGATAGCAAGAATTGCAAACTTTTTTCATTTCTTTACCCACTCACCTTCAGTAAAATATCTGCTAGGGATCCTATAACATGCAAAGCTCCATCTTTTTTCCTTGGATCAATGTTTGGCTCTGTCAGAATCTGGTAGCAATATGCCATCATTTTTGGTAATACCTATGCAGGACAAAAAATACACAACACCCTTTAGTTATTTTAATTGCATTGTTTAAAAAATTCATATGACATTTTCAAGAGGAAATTTTATCTCAGCCAAAGCAATGTGGGGCACTAAATGTAGCATCTTTCAATAGTTAAAGTGTAAAACTTTGGAGTTTTCAAGTTCTCAGCCAAACTGGTCAAAATTAGATTAATCTCCTTCAAATTTCACATTACTAATAGCAAGTAAGGTATTTTTGTTACTGTCTTGAGGCAAATTAAAAAAGATGACGAAAAGGCAAGAGGCTCAAACAGCACCTCACCCACTTTTCCCCTTAAGTTCTTTTCTGGCTTGTCTTACACAAATATATATCTGTGTGTACATATATGTATGAAAATATACACATATATTTTCAAGGAGAGTTTGGACTAAAACCTCAAACTTAATTTGATCCATTTATTTTGGCAGTAGTTTCTAAAGTTGACTAGACTTGGAAAAGTTTCTTGGCAAAACCAATGGCTGAATGTGATTTCCACACCCATTATGTCCTTTTCCAACATGCCATTTTGACAGTCTAAATAAAAATTATGAAAATGGGAAGATCGGGGGACAAGAACTGTTTTGACAATAAAAAAGTATAAAGGTCATATTCCACCTATTCTACCTAGTGCAAAGACTGTGTTCTCCTCCAAAAATCCACCTGGAAATGGAGTTCCATGATTACTGGATGTCAAAATTGAACCCAGAAAAGCATTTGCCATTTTAGCCAACTGTGCTTTCCAGGATATTTTTGTACAGGTCACTGTAAATACAGAAAGATCTACAGAAAAGTTACGTCCTCATTTAAAGAGTAACTGCATGAAATGGGTTTTGTCCTTGCTAATTTCATTGTTGTTAAGAAGGATTTTAAATAGCATCAGTGAAAATTAAAGAAGATCAGGTCCACTTTCCCTCCATCTACAGTCTGTGATGCTGAGAACAGCTGTGACATTTTGTAAACCTGGAAAAATCTATTCCAGTATATCTATTCCAACCCATTTTGTATCTGGCAGATGCATTTTAAATCTGCAAGAAGAATCCACTTAGTATTTATACACACCATATTTTCATTTTCCCAGCCAGGAAACATTTGACTATGTAGCAGCAAGTATATTTTTCAAGACTAGTTTCCTGTAAATAACATTATAAAAGAAAACTCAAATAATTAAAAGCCACTGGTTTCATACCTCTTTTCTCTTCTTTGCAGCAGTGTAAAGGAGATTCTGGGCTGCTGTTGTTGTAGATGCATAGTCCTCAAATACATCTAAAAAAATGGGGAGAAAAAAGCATTAAAAAATTATTTTCTTAATAATTTTTTTATAAACCATCTGGCTTTAGGATCACAAAACCTGGATGAACATATAACCTCAAAATTATTGACATGATTGTCTTCACTTCGTGGTTAAAGAGTCGGACCCAAGCTTATGTCACACACCTTACTTCTAGCCTTCCAAATCCACTCTTCATTCCCTTAATTAAGAGTATGCTATTTATTCATTAGCTCTTTTGAGACCATATACAAGGGATGAACAATCCTGTCTCTTCCTTTAATGAAAACCCCTATAGGAAGAACAAGAATACACTCCAGTCCCATCTGTATACCACACGTACACATTTTTGACTTGATATGATTAAAATCTCATGGAAAACTTCTTGTATGTAAAATCTGCTTAGATCTGGAGTATTTTTATATCTGCTGAAAGGTCAAGTTTTTTAGTTTCATTCATTGCAACTAAACCTCCTCTGTTCATACTGAAAGTAAAATTTATATCTTGAAAAAAGAGATCCATGGTGCAAATGTTCTAATCCAAACATCCCCATACAAATTGAATCAAACTAAAAGACCTTAAAACACTATCTTAAAATGTGTCTCAAATTACACACCAACTTTTCCTGAAAACTTTTAAGATAAAATACCATTAGGAAATACTACTAGACCACTGGAATTCTTGTTCCAAACAAAATAGTGTCTCACTGAACTTCCATTTAATGTACTTGAATGTCATCTACTTTGGGTGTTTTTTTTACCTATCATGATACAATCTGAATTTGTATTTAACTGCCTCAGCTACACATAAAAAAAAGGTTCACTACTTACACAGAAAGAACTGAATTTACGCACCAAAAACCAAGGATGTAGTTATACCCTAGCAATCAACACTATATTGTGATTAATTTGTTGCATAACAACCCTTCAAGCTTTTAAATTACTCTATGAAAATTTAAATTCTGTTTTCACATACACTAATCCCAAATCAACTAATTAAAATTTCCCAAATGCTGTATATATGTCTCTGTGGTGCCTGGCTCACAGGAGTTTTCCAGCTAAAATTACTGTACTTTTGAAGTACCCTTCTCCTTTTCAATGACATGACTCTTCTAATAAATCTAATTATTCATAAAATGGCCTTATGTGTTATTACCAAGATTTTGCATTGTGTCTTTTGAAAGAATAAATCTATCTAATTATCTTACAATCGAGCAGTATTAAGTGGCAGAAAAACGCTGAAGGCATTGACAATTTTCAATAGGGAAAGAGTAAGTCAGGCCTCTTCTGGTCAAAGTGAGAGCTGCAGGGACCTGCAGACAGCTGGCACATCTGCAAGTCAGGACTCTGAAATAATAAACTCCCTAATAAGGGAGCAAGCCAGTCTGTCTGGCTGCTCTGAGCACAGGTGAAGTAGGAAAACAACTCAGAGGATCATTCAGTTCGAAGCTACCAGCCAAACGGCCCAAACTCACTTGATCCACCACCTGCTTTCAACTACAGACTGGGGAGATTTAACAAAAAAGTTTTCTTCTTCCTAATGCTCAGGCAAAGAGAGACATTAAGTGGCCATGCTGATCGCTGGAACTACAGGGTACAGTTATGATGAAAGCAAAAAATAAAGCCAAATTACCAAATTTCATGCGGATATATTCATAGGGATCCTCTTGCCAGAGCTCCTCATCCTCATCTTTGTAGCACATCAGAGAGAATATCACCTCTTCTGTTATAGTCTAATTTTAGAAAAAGCCAAATTCATGTAAGTACACAAAATCAAATTCCAATATAGCTGCCCTCCACCATGCAATAATTTATTAGACTTATTTTTCTAGGGAGTTACATTCCTGTAAGCAGCACTCCTTTATTTTGTCTACCAGAAACAAATTCACAGTATTATAAGTACTTTCCTTTTGAAACAATCCCAGATGGCAGCAGTAATTATACAATCTTTATAATATTACATTACCATACACAAAATGCACTTCAGGACATAGTCTGTACACAGTAGAATATTACCTTCTGCAGAAGGATCTCACCAATGCAATACTTAACATGAGAATGATTTCAGAGTCCTTCTCCCTAAAAGTCATGGAATTAACTAACTACAAAGGGGATCTTATGACATGATAAAGTAAAAGAGCAGGAAAATCACTTTTCATTTGTTCTTTAGTTCACTAATAAAACATGTCCTTAAAAGAGGGTTTAGATCCTCTTAGATGGATGTTCTCTTTGTGCACTATATTTGCATTACAATAAAAAAATCAATGAAAATTTTGAACACCAATAACTAATAAAAGCCAGAACACTATGACTTTCTAGCAGATTGTAAAAATTAAAATAAAGAACTTATGGAACAGAATCTTTGATTAAGTTAACATTATCTGAAATAAAAGGTAGTCGTATATTGCAAAACACAACCACATTTGTGTAGAAATGCTATTTTATTTTCCAGATGAATTGCTGAATGATTCATGAAACCTTCTAAAAACACAAAACTTGAGGGGCTGGAGGGTGTTTTTTAATCCCTCTGATGCCATGCATTGTTTATGATTGGGTTTTAAGCACTGACCTGTATGTGTGGCTTCATTTGCTTCCATGTTATAGAGTGAATCACCCCTTGGTTCAGATAATTCAACGTCTGCTGAAGAACACGTGGTGCAACATAGTCTTTTTGCCTGTACTGGTCTAAGATTCTTAAGAGAACCTAAAGAAATGTCAAATTGGTATTTTTAAATGAAGACTGAAAATTCTGTCTCATGCATAAGCATGCAGTGCACTTCCTCAGTGAATAAACATGAACTGATAAAGTAGTTTCACAGCAGATGTTCTAGCATTAGAAATCACTTTAAAGCCTTTGATCCAAAAAATCATAAATAATTTAAATATCAAGATTCTAATCCTGCAAACATTTATGCAGATGTCCATCTTTACTACTAGCCCTACCATGTGATCACTTGTCATTACAAACTAAAGATATACTTCAGCAGTGAGAGGCTCACAGTTTATAGAGACCTCAGCAAAACTTGGAATAGGTAAGGAAAAGGCACAGTGAGATCTTCAAACGGGTGGCTTCTGTGCCTTTTAAGTGGTGTCTGCATTCATATTTAACAACAGGTCCCTAAAGAAGACAAATTGCTTCGGAAAAACAGTGATGAGAATAGAAATACTAAACCAGGAAAGAAAAATAGATTCACCTAAGCCTCTGAATCAGAAGAGCTGCAAACCCCTTAACTTCAATTACCTATTGTACCCATCACATACTATCACCTGGCATGCTATTGCAAACTCTATCACACAAAGCTTCCTTGGTATAAAAGTTTCCTCTACTAAGAAAAAAACACAGTACAAAGCTACTAATCTGCACTGATGTCAGGTGAATTATTAGTAAGTGTAAAGAAGTGGCATATCCATGAATAACAATAAAAAACAAAGGCAATGCTAACAAAATTTTGCATTCAGCAGAACAATTCTGCTTTGTAATTCTTCAGAACATTACAATACATTTTATTTTGAATATAGCTCCTTCATTAGGAACACTAAGTTTGATGTTAAGTCTTTTATATGAAAAGCTCCAAGGACAAGAATTGTCTGTGTCTTATACAGACTCTAGCACAACGTCAGCACTTACCAACTGATGAATAAGTAACAAAACATTCACAACAGAATTCTTACTAACTCTGCAAGGAATCATGATAAATCACTATTTAAGAGACAGTAATTGAAGAAACGTGCAGATCATCCAGTACATTTATCTTGAAAGCTAAACTGTCTCCTCTTCAACATAGTTTAATACCTTAACAGACAAACGAAGTATTTCAAATTATAACTGCCCATAGGAATCCATTTTTTCACTCAGGAGTTACACATTGCAAGGAATTTAGAACAGGTACTAAGCTATTTCTCTTTTCATTTAATTTACAGCCTTACCACAACCATTCCCCTCCTTAGTTCCTCCTGATGGATAAACTATTCTGCTGACAGACTAGATGAAGAAAAGTAATTTTATTTAGCAATTTTATTAGAACTGAACTGTCTGCACACACCATGTTAAACACAAATAATTAGCATTCCCTAGCAAAAATAATTTCCTTGCAAACAGTGCAATATTTCAGGCTATATTTTCACATAATATGCTTTCCAGGTATAAAATAATGATCATTGCTGTTCTCCAGACATCTTCTGATCTGCTTGTATCTTCCTGAAATAAAACAGTATCGTTGGATTAGAGGGCCTAAGTTGTTTGCAGCAAATGCACTTGGGAAAGACAGGCCTGAAAATACACCCTTCTATGAGACCTCAGCACACCAGAAGTGTCCCTCTCAGTTGTATCTAGAGTGCTTACACACAATGATAATACCATTTTATCACCAGTCACCTTTTCTGAGAGTTTTCCTGCAGGGCTTTTTGCATTGCTGAAAATTTGTGTAATTATACCTCAGCTGGATGGCACTGAGTTCTAAAGAACTTCTCAGTCACTACTGGGAAAACCTGCCAGATTCTCTTCATTTTTGTTTAATAAATGAACCTTGACACAAGCACACTGTTAAAAAGTAATACATTTCTTCAGTCAAAATAATGCAATTCATAAAACATGAACTGTGCTTACCTGTTGTATGCCCACAGCATAGGTTTTTAAAAAGAAATCAGAGAATTCAAAGTATTCTTTAGTTACATTTCCAGGACTTCCATATCTTTAAAAGGAAAAAGACACAGATATTTACACTGTGAGAAGTCTATGGTGTCAGGAAAATACAGCACTTTTTAAACCATAAAGGACCCTGAGTGGTCTGGCATCAGCAAAGGAAAACTTTACCACAGGCTCCTACTAAGCCATCATTTCCCTTATAACACCTCACTTTCCTTCTCTTTTCTTAAATTATCCTAAGGTGACATATTATACTCAAGTAAACATGGCTGACTTTTTGTCACAAGCTCTGTAACTTCCATGTTTATGGATTTCTGTTCAAATCTTCCCCTGCCTTTATGTTAGAGAATATAAACACTTGTAGCTGGGTGTAGTAAAATAAATATGTATTTAGACAGATTTACTTTAGCTGTGGGGTAAGTTTCTCACCATCTTAAGAGAGTGAAATCATTTCACTAAGAGCTGAGACCAGCAGTTGTGCCAGGGCAAGGCAGAGGAGAGCAGCAGAAAAACCTCTCCAGTGCCCACAAGGTGTTTAATTGATCAAACTGTCTTTTCTACTGGCAGGTCAAGTAATGGCACAGACTTGTAACCCAGATTTTGGCCCTCATCAGTTTGTTACCGTTCAAAGAGACGAGCTACAATATGCAAAGCCCACTTCTTGCATTTCCACCACACCAGCTCTGGTCTATCATCTTCATCAATTTGTAAAGTCTCCTACAAACAAATACATTTATTTTAAATTAGTTGTGTCATTTGTCGAGAGCAATTACGTATTAAACATTCCTTGCTGAGTAACCTAATATAAACACACAGCATGGACTAAATTTTTGATTCTGTTAACAGTTATATGACACTCAGGAACTTCCAAATATCTTAATTAGGCAGTATAATGTGTATGTGCAATACCTGCACAATGCCTGTACTTTAATTTCAAAATTATGCCTATTTAAAAAATGCAAATTCTCAGATACACTTGAGTACTACATCACTCTGCCTCAAAAATCCAAGGATAAGAATCTTAAGAACACTAAAAATGTCTTTACATTGACTGTTCCTCAAATGCCAACACACAAGTATCAGAGGTCTTTACAAAACCAAAACTCACCAGTGGTACATTTCTATCAATGATGGTCCGGAAGATCTCCATCCACTGAGTCATAGTCTGGTTATTCACCAACTGGAGGGGCAATGCATACTGCAATAAGGGAAAAAACACAGGTATGAAATACTATTTGTCTCTGTAAAAGGCAGATCATTCTGCAGTAGTTACATTCTAAGGAAGATGAGCTTTTAAGTAAAATTAAAACCAATTAGATTACATATCAACACTATTCTAATTGCATCTCTCTTGGTACAATTTGAAGAGGAATTTCTGAGCAGAGGTAGTTAGAGGAAAGTTCTTGGTATAAGAACTTGCCAACTCTCCTTATTTTTCTTCTTCACAACAGCCCTGGTACCTTTTAGGACCACAGCAGTGTCAGTATTACAGGGTTTGGGCAAACCAATCACATTTTAGCAAGCAAAATGTACTCACTACTGACAGAAGAGAGAATACAGCCTTAAGCTGCGCCAAGGGAAATATGTGTTGGATATTAGGAAAAAGTTTTTTACAGAAAGAGTGATAAAGTACTGGAATGCTTTGCCTGAGGAGGTGGTGGAGTCACCATCCCTGGATGCGTTTAAAAAAGACTGGATGTGGTTTAGTTGAGGTGTTAGGGCATGGGTTGGACTAGATGATCTTCAAGGTCTCTTCCAAACTAGTGATTCTGTGACTCACTACTACTACCTAGCAACTATCCACTCAATCTCACTGTCTCAAAATCTCACTGTCTCAATCTCACTGTCTCTTTGTTCTCTACAAAATCCAGAGAAAAGTGATGATATTCAGACAAGTTATTGAAAAGAAAAATAGGATCTTGGTTATTTTTAAAATTCTTGATCCATTTAGTAACAAACTATTTTAGCTTTTTAACACACAGTAAGAATTTTCAGGCTGTTCCTCACGAAGGATCTGGCTTGGATTCTGATTCTCTGTAAGTACTCCAAAAACTCAAATATCATATAACTCAAGTATCCCCAAACTCATCTCAGCAAAAGCCAAACTCATCTCTCTAAAGTGCATGTGCCTCAACACATAGTGTCTGCCAGATTTTCAGCAGATAATGAGAAATGCCTCCTAGTAAAGTGCAGCATTTGACAATTACACTTCAACATTCATTACTGACAGTTTCAGAGGCCAATCACACAGTCTAGATACCCATGCAGTTGATATCAGGCTACGTGCAACTTTATAAAAATAGGAACACTTCTCTAGTGAGCTTACAGATTCAACATGCAGAAGCACCCTACATTCATTAAAAATTTAATCTGGGTGGTCATGTGACCAGCTTCAAAGTAGCAAAATCTATAAAAACCCTATTTCTTTAGCAGCTGTTTATTGTATGTGACCTCCCATCCAAAAGCGTATCCTTATTCAATCACACCTCTGAACGTACTGAAATGGGTCATTGTGCCCAGCAAAGTAAAAGTCTTGTTTTCCTCTACACAGATGCCAACCTGAACAAGAGCATAGAAGATTTTTAAGATTTGTTTCTGAAGCAATACAGAGTAATGGGAGTTATCAGGCAGAAGCTGGATCATCTGCTGCTGAATCCGAGGCAAAAATATTTGCATGGCTGCTATGAGAGGATCTCGCTCCTCTGCCTTTTTGTACCTGCAAAGCAAACAAAAATGTTGGTCCAGGATCAACACACTGGAGATTCTAATGCCTATTCCCCACTAACAATTTAATTTCTGTGCCATAAAAACAAACAAACAAAGAATATCCAGCACTCACTCAAACACTCTCTCCTCCTCTAAATCCCATATGAACCCTTTGAGCAAATTCACCAAAAATACCTACAAATAAAAAAATGGAAAACAACAAATGTTGCCTTTCACAAAGACAGTTACTGAGAGGAAGAACTACTATTCTTTATTACTGAATTGTCACCTCACAGGGGCAGAGACTTGAATTTCTCTGCTGTTCATATCAATGCCAAACCCAATTTGGGTGTTGAACAAATGAGAGTGAACAGCCATTGAAAGGGAAAGACAATTTCTTGCTTTGGAAAATATTCTCTTTCTCCATTTATATCCCTTTTGTTTGGTTTCTACATATGTTTCTAACAATAGGCAATTAAAAAAATATGAGTGAAGAGCCTTACTACAGTGCTTCTAATTTATGCTTTGTAGATTTAGACTGCCAGGAAGATAATACAGATAACAATATGCAACAGCAGTATAAGACAATGACAGCACTGTATTCATGACACAAAAGCAGAAAAAAATTTGCATTCATACATCTAAAATTTGGGGTATCTTCAAACAAAGGAAGTTATAAACCTAAGGATTTATTTTTTTTTTTTACAGCCAGATCAAAAGTACAAAGCCTCAAGAAAAAGGTCTCAGTAAATTCCTACAGATTATTGCTGGCAGTTCTGCTCTCAATTCACTAATGATACAAAGATGATGAATATTTTTCATTTATTTGCAGGAAAGGAAGCATATGATAATTATTAATTCTCATTTTCTATTGAATTCCCTTGTAGAACTGCCAGTGCCCTTAAGAATGTCATTTTCAGTAATCAGCTTAGACTGAAAGTACCAATTCCTCATCTTCTGATGGACATCAACTTACTCGTAAGTCTTCACCAGCTGATAGAGGCACAGGAGGCTCCCAAGCCAGCTCCCACTGTTGGGAGACTGCAGGTAGTATCCAATCTTGTCTACCACAGCTGTCCAATGGCCAGGGAAGTCGTGTTTAATGATAGCACGGAGGCACATTGTCAGCTGGGCTCTAGTGCAGGGGAAAAAGGAAAAACAAGTGAATAAGGTCATGGCATAGTGTTTAAATTAAAGGATAAATCCCAAATCTTGGTTTATTGGCTACAATATCTATATTATAAGTATCATACATATTTTGACAGCATTGAAAGAGTTCTGGGAAGTAGCAGAGGAAAAGTAAGAAAAAAATCTGACAGGATTTAACTTCAAGGAATAAACTAATTTCAGAACATTTTAGCTGCTTTTCTTCCTCCCTCCTCCCTCTTCACATGCATCAAGCAGTATTTTAAAAGAATTAATTGCTCATGAAACTAGCTAGCTTTGTGCTTTGAAAATCAATGTTTATACTTGCTTATCAAGCTGAAAGCAACCACAAAAACACAAATCTGTATGTTTTCTTTAAAGAATAATGGCCTGTGTTATGATCCAAGCCACAGGTTCCTCAAGAAATTACAATTTTCCTGGGATCTTCAAGAACAGCACTTTCTCAACCTCCAAAGCAAATGGCAGAGCCAATTAGTTAAAGAACATCTTACTGTTTCTCTCCTGCCACACACTTTTAGATGCCACTCACAATGGTGAGGCAAGGCAGAACTGCTGATGGACTAAACTGAAGTGTGACTAAAAAACCTGAGCAGCACTGAACTAGAACCTGTGGAGAAATACTTTTAGTTCTGCTAAGCAATGAAAAAATAAAGCCTGCAGAAAATATCAGTTCCCATCCTATCAGCCTCACTTTAATTAAAGGGGTGAACAACCACAGACTGTGGTATGTCTGTGATTCTTAAGTATTCTTCCAGCAAAAGCAGAACTGCAATTCTTCATTTTTTTAACACCTCAAAACAACACTAATACATTGTTAAACACTGGGGTTACATATAAAAATTGATAAAGTAATTAAGGAAAGGGCTACTAGAAAAAAGGAATCTTGGACAGTATTTTCCTGAATGGTTAATTCTATATTGCAGGCAGTCCTGTATATACTATCTGCCTTGAATCAGCCAGCCAGACAGGCTGTCACTACAGCAAGTGTTACAAGATACTTTGAACAAAGTATCCCTGAGAAGATAAACCACAGCACAGGATTGGCTGCCAGGTTACTACTTTTCTGAAAAACAAGCACGCATGGATAAGTGTAAACAGATTATTATTACTTTGTCAAAAAAAGTACTTGTCTCATCTCCCAAAACATGGAGATTCTCATGTAAACAACATCCAGACCAGCAGGTCTGAAAACCTGAGCAATAGAAACACCTCTGTGCCATGCAAGGTACCTCACTAAGTCAGGAGAACGGATTATTCCTTCTACAATGTTATCCCGAATCTGCTGGCGATCGTTTTCGTGAATATTAAAGGGAAAAACTGCTTCTCCAGGAGGTGGCTCACGGTCTGGCCAGTACTGTGTCACCATGTTCTTCAGGTAAATGGCAGCTAAGGACAGACAGCAGGGAAAGAATATTTAAGTTCTGCACATTGCTCAGTGCTCAACACGTAGAACAGCTAAAAGTAGAGCAAAAAGTTGAAAAGGCAACTGAAAACCACCACCTGAATTCTTAATAATTCTGGGCACTGGGCACAGCTGAGTCAGAAAAACATTTTCCTTATGATTTCACAGAAGGTCAGGCTCAAGCACCTGATCAGAACAGAACAGGATATTTCCATCACCATCTATCACGGTGCATTATTTATTAGAGCATTCAATCATATGAACATAATATCCCATCATTCTAAACAAGCCAACAAAAATCTACTTATCTGTGTTTTCACTCATCCCTAAAACAACAACTCAAGCTCAGTAAGTGAAGTTTTGGAAGGCTCGTGTAAACAAATCACAGCACACACAGATGGGACACTCTGCTTGGGGAAATGCCCAGTATGAAACTGGCACGTGGCCTACCTTCTATTCAGGCAGAAATGTTTGTTGTGAATTCCCTAAGCTTTATTTCACTATTAGGATTTCCCATAATCCTTTTGAATTGTTCCCTTCTGTCTCACATGAAAAATAAAGAAAAATCAAGTTAATCTTCAACAGAAAATAAAGCAGCATTCATGCACCAGTACTAAAATGCCTGAAGGCATTCTTCAGGAAACATAGGAAATATGGTATGAGCCATTAAAGGAATGTTCTTAATAAACTCTTATGCCTGTACACTATTTTGGCTGATTACTAGCTAGGGTTTTAAAGTATAAATAAGATATCCTTGGGTACAATCATTTCTTTTGGTGATAACAAATAGCAAAGTATGAAAACATGTAGCGTGTAAAATATTTTATGGGAGCAAGAGGAAAAACAGCTCTTTGTCTATGACATGCCAGACTAGTCAGACAAGAAACAGGTCCTGAAAGACCAGACCAAGACTTTAATCTGTTTTGTCCATAGATCTTGTTGTTATACAAATTCTTGGCTTTCAAAAAATTCCCAGGGAAATCTGTTGGCTTGCAAATATGACTTAAATGTGCTTTTCCATTTTACATCTCTATTCTGTAAAAAGAAAAAAAAATTACATTCTACATAGTTGTTTTTTTCCCTGAATGATACTGAAATGAAAGATTAATTTATAAAAATGACCTTATGGAGTTTAGATTAAGCCTCAAACTTTACTACAGAATGGACTAACAACACCATTCAAAGTTGGATTATCTTTGAAAAAATAAAGGCCAGCATGACAAACAGAATATGTCAGCACGCCCCAAAGCACTCAGGGGATTAATGGGATCTGTAGGAAAAATACCCCAACAGTGCTTCTATGGGAAATGCTGTTCCACAGGATAAAAACAAAGCTGTGAATGAAACAGTATTAATTAATTCACTGAAAGACCTGAACAGTCTCTGTATCTGACAAAAATATTATACAAGAGTAGATAAAATGGATTAAGAGAATGTAGAATCTGATCTTCCACAAATGTATACCTAAAAGTAAACTGCACCACTATACCTGAACCCTCACACACAGCTGAGCAATCCCTCCAGACATGCTCAGACTGTAACTGTGCAACTTATCAGTGATGTGGCCTTCTTTCATATCTGCTTATTCAAGTCACCAAGATACTGACTAAATGTATGTGGCTACCCTGGATCTGTGAATTAAGGAGTTATTTCCATTTTTCAGATATTTTCACTTTTCCAGAGAAAAGAGATTCAAATAGAGACACATGTATTCAAATGTGATAACCCTTTTCTATTTTTAAATTCACACTTGTCTTGGCATCATTACTTCTGCACCACCAGGAGAAATAATACCTCAGGGTTCTCAGTTTTGAGTAGAAATCATGTTTTTTTTCATATCAGTATCCCAGCAATCCAGCAGGGATCACTATACACACACAGAAAGCCAAAGTAGGACTCTATCCCATACCCATGGTTTTACCTGACCCTCATGATGAAAAGAAACAGCAAGGCAGATCCTTTCCATTTCCTCCTTCAGAACAAACCTGAACTGACTTACACTGCAACAGTTCAAGAGTCTGTTCAGACAGAATGACTGAAAGGAAACAGAACAAGGGCTTTTATCTCACCTGCTTGACGCACTGGGAATTCAACTTGATCAGATACTATGATTTGCAGCAGACTTGGAGCAAAGTTGATGATTTTATAGGACTGAAATACAGAGACAACACAGTTAGTAAGTCACCATGTTTAAAGCAGACCATATTAGCAAACACTGAATGAGAAACACAAACTAAAGATTCTGCACTGCTTTTGCATCCTCCCCATGATGTATGAAAGGTTTCAGGAGTTGAATTTACACAGATCTGCAGAAATCCAAATTGTTATTTGTAGAAGCAAAGCGTGTAACAGCACACGGGCAGAATAAGTGATGTGAAATACCACTAATCTCACTTAGAGATTACTGATAATGTACATTTAAATAATTCTAAGGATATATAGTGAAAAGCACCAGATATCTATCTTTGAATTATTCAACTTAGCCCCATGAGTCAAATGGATGTTAACAAGCTTCATCCATACATGCCATTTATTTACAAAATAGTTTGTGGTAGAACAGCAACAGCCAAGGGATTAAAAAAAAATCATTTAGAATTGTTTTCAAGTATAAATAACATCTGCATTAGCCATATACTAACTTTTAGCAAACTAGATGTATAGTGCATCTCAATAAAAACTGGGGAGACAGAGGGACAAACACTTTCAATTAAAATCAAGTGTAGGCAGATAACACTTCAAAACCCACAGCCGTCATGGGAACTTTTCAATCACTACATCAGCCATGCAGCTGAAGAATTTCAAAGAGAAAACAATGCTCAGTGAACTTCTGAGCAAAGCACACCAGATTTAAAAGATGTGACAATCTGATAGCATTATCCTGCTGCCATCCACCAGGGCTCCTCCAGCGAGGAATCGCTGACTCAGCATGGTGCAGTTACTACTAAGCCTTGGCAGATCAGTACTGGTAGGTCAGATCTTTCATCCCTTGGATCCATGTGTTTTATGTTCAAAGAGAGAAGTTTCTTGGGGCTAGATGGCAGCAGCTTTCTGTATTTCACCTTTTATAGTATTTCCTCCCACTAGATTATGCCTGGCAATTCCGTGGTTGTTCCCAGAGTTGTGCTTTAAGCACAAGTACAGAACATCCTCCCATAAACTCTGCCTCATTCAAAAGGGGTGGAATAAAAGACACTTTCTGCCCTTCATGTCCTCAGTTCTTTGATCTACCATATCCATAACAAGGTAAAATTACACTGCTTTCATGATGTCTAAGTGTCCCAGCTGCATCACAACACTATGATTTGATAATTTTACCAAATCACTTAACTTTCTGGCCCTCATTTTATTCACTTTAATGATAGTGTAATTCTAACTCAGAGACTCATTTGATGTTTTTAGAGTAATCTGATATCTGAGATAAAAGCAGTAGTGGCAAATCAAAAGCATACTCTCCTGCAATTTCCTTTTCTATAAACTTTAATTATCCCTAAGAAATGCTGCAAATAAAGTAAAAGCTGTAACATCCAGCACAGGAACTCCATTTAGCTACAGACATGCTGAACTGGTTGAAGCATACTGGATTCCAAAGACCACCTTTCAATCCAGTATCCTGGAGTACAAAGCTTGCCCTTCAGTCACTACTGGACAACATTGGTGGGTTCTGACGGGGCCACACTCAACTGCACCACCCTCCAGCACTCAACACCCAAGTTCCACAGAGATAAGGAAAGCATGAGGAATACCAGCAGCACAGAAAACCAAAACCATGCATGAACTCTAACTGTCCATTTTGTTCTCCAAAGTGCCTGTACACCGTTCTTAGACCCAATCTACAAAGTTTTTACTACTATAAACACACCAATTAAAAATGCAGCTTTGGGAAGGTTGTTTTGTTGGTGGTGGTTTCCTGCTGCAATCCCACCAGTACCACATTTAGGCTGGACACAGTGCTAACAATATTATTTCCCTTTCCCTGTCCAGTTTTTACTGAATCTACATTAAAACCCCTGCTACTTCAGGAAGCTTTATGGGTACCACTTGTGCTGGTGTACAACTGCTCTCCCTGAAGTTTTGCCAGGATCCACACAAATATGGTGATTTGCTGCTGTGCCAGCACCCGGAGTGACAAAAGCCCTGCTAGCAGAGGGAAGGCACAGTGCCCCCGAGGGG
This sequence comes from Polioptila caerulea, assembly GCA_013397295.1. Lineage (NCBI taxonomy): Eukaryota > Metazoa > Chordata > Aves > Passeriformes > Certhiidae > Polioptila > Polioptila caerulea. The sequence goes on from VYXF01009527.1 coordinate 405,068, forward strand.
GTGCCATCCCCACCAGCACAGCACTATCTGTGTGTCTTTACACTTCACACACCACCACCCCTGCGGAGATCGCCAGGCCCATTAAATCCTTCTGTTCCCTATTATTGTCATGCCTGTAATTTACATTTTTACATAGCTCTGTTTACTACTCGTTATCAGAAACAAGAAGACTGTAGAGATCAACAGAGACTGTGAGCCCACGTTAGAAACAAGACACACACAGTTCTGTTGTATTTGTGAAGCTCAAATTACATCCTGCTCATTTGTGCAGCAACAAACCTGGGTCAGGAAAACTAAACTGCTGTTTGCAGTTTTTAGAACAGAGGACTTTCTAAAAAGCTGCATGCAGCAACATTTTTCCTATACCAGCACATTCTCGTTTGTTTAGTCGTCATGCTAATTGTGATCTTGGGATGTGTCCCTTCCCAGCGTTTCTCCAGACATCAGCAAACAAAGATGAACCTATGACAGGAGCAGGTGCAGAGCCGCTGTCAGGTGCACACTGTGACAGGGAAACGGACATGGAAGAGACCTTGGAGCTGGATGAGTTCAACAAGACAGTTCTTTATATCCCTGCAGCTGCACCTTAACAAAGGAGAGCAGGAATATTGTCAGTGCCACAGAAGGAACACAAAATTATCTGCTGATTTTGAAGAGCCATGCCCAGGAGCCACAGGGAGGCACCAGATGGCTGAAATAGACCTTCAGCACAACTCCCACAACACAGCACGGTGCTTTGTGCACTTGGTGAATAATCACACTGCCTGGAACTCACATTGTTGGGATCTGGTAAAACTTTTCATGAAACTGTTGATCCATTGGGGCATATGTTTATTTTGAAAGAGAAATCTAAAGTTTTTGGAAAACAAACTTTCACTGAGTACTTACAAAGAGCAATTCTTTTAAAGCTGTGTAAAACACATACAGGCTGTTCTTGTATGAATCCCAGATCAGGGCATTTATGTTAAAGGAGAATCTCACTTAATTTCCCTGGGACAATGGGATACAGCAGCATGTGAGGCTAGCAGCTGTACTGGGAGAGGCATACAGCATTGGGAAGGCATAACTGGGTAAATTTACAGCAATGGAGGAGAGATGCATGTGACCCATGCATGTTGTTCCATCTGTGTCCACTGTCTCAGCATCTGTACATTGCAGCTGCACAGCTTTTTGAACTCTGTTCCTTCACCTTTGGCCTCATGTTTCCTTCTCTAAATCATCATCACAGCTCCAGGCTGCAAGAGATCAGAGAACACATCTTTTTCTGCCTATCTCCTCTTCCATTTGAATGTGTGACACCCAAGTGAGCCTCAGATGGGCCACTGAAAAACATCAAGATGAAGATCATCACTTGTAAAGGGCTAGAATACAAGGAGAGGTAAGTAGCAAAAAATATATTAAAATCTCCCCAAATGGATCCTACTGAAGGAAATACTTCTCACATCCAGTGTTCAGATTTGGCTCCCAGATTCTCACACATCATACACTGCTAAACTCATTTCACAAAGCATTATTCTCATGTCTTGCTTGCTGTCACATTTAAAGACCATAACTGCTCCAGAACCTCAACATTCAGTAACCTTCCCCCTGTACTGACAGCAATCACAGTGCCCAAGTGCAGAATGGCACTGAAAGTTGCTTCTTCCCCTGCAAAACATCAGGGCACTCTAGGACAATGGATATGCAAAACCTGGAAGCCTTCCTTCACATTCTGAAAGCCCAGATCATCCTTCTCCACCATTAGTAAACATCATTTTTGTACCTCTCAATGCGTATGGCACATAAAAATCGCTGAAAAAAACAAGGCACTGCATCTTTGTTTGCAAAAGCAAACACACAGAAGAAATTAATGAGTAATTAACTTTTTACAAAGGTAATTTCAAGGCTTAAATACATCTGCTCCAAATGCTCAGCTACCTGGTTTACTAAGTCTTACTTTCTGTTTCTGTGTACTGAAAACAAATACTTAGAAATTCCATCGGCAAACTTAAGAGCATTTCTGCAGTTGGTAACAGCATTTTCACTCGTTTCTTCACACTGTCAGTAACAGACAGTTGTTAAAACAAACCAGAACTGCAAAAGACAGCTTTTTATTTCCCTGTCTAGATGCAAAGGTCTATGTGGGGAGGGGAAAACACGCAGTGTTTTCACACAGAGTGAAAATAAGCTTGTGTAAGAACCCACCTGAATTCCTTTCCTGTATGGGTTCTGCTGCCAAACTCATCCAGTATCAAAGAACCTTCCTTTTCCATGTAACTTTTAATTATCCAAGTCAACTTCCTCATCAAATTTCTCCCTCTAGGTATCATGAGATGCCCACTGGCACTTTCAGAGTGGCCTTAAGATCCCTGTCTACTATGGCAGCCAGCACAACAAAGACGTGGAAAGATATGGAAGGAAGCCAAACTTTATTCTGGACTCTTCTGCTTTTGGGTAATCTTTTCACACTTCTTCCAGCACTGCTACTCAGCTGCTGTCAAAGCCAAATTATGTAACTCCTACTCAATATTTAAAAAGCCCAACTGTATTTCTGCAACTGAGTTCTTGTTTTCTCCTTTGCTACAGGCCAAAGGAATGCATTACAGCATGCTGGGCCACTGAAGATTAATGCATAAAAACTGTATAAAAATCCTATCTGAAGTGGAATTAGAATGGCTCTGTATGTTCAGTAATCAGACAGCATATTTCACAGCACTCCAAGAACTGGCACACGAAAGCAGTATATAACCATAACATAAATAAATAAATGAACCCAGTAAAAGTCCTTGAAGTCCACGAGACAGATGTAACAGGAGTAATAGCCCAGAACAGATACTGACAAATGATGCACACAAACTGAGTGTATTTCTTGGTATGATAACTAAATCTTGTACTAAGCACAGTGTGAGTGAGAAATATCATCATGAAGTGCATGCTAATTATGTGACAGAGCTGAACTATAAAAAGGCAGGGCAGGGGGGCAGAAGTAAAAGAGGGGGATGAAAAGACGTGTACACTTAGAAACCCAAGAGGCTAAAAGGGAAATGACAGCAATTACATGACATAGACACTGACCTGGCAGGAAATTACTGCTCTAGTTTAGCAAGAATCAGATTTCAAATAAATCCCACACTTACAGTTGTGTTCAGATCACAGAGAGAAGTTTGTGGATGATTTCTCCTTCAACCAAGGAGAAAGATCAGAAAAATCCTTATAAGAATTGAATGATCTACAGAACTACATCAACAAAAATGGAGTGGGGTAAGAGGCCAAAGTACATGGTCAGGTACTCAAGGATGACAGAATTTCTCCTAAAAGCTTGAGGTTTCTGAGTGAAGAACAACAACAGAATAAAAGGATCAAGGGACTTTGGTATATTGAGTAATAAGAAACATGTGGATGTTGGACACAAGGAAGATAACTGCAGATTTACTATTTAATGAGGTATTAGCAGCATTGAGCACAAGACTTTCTGGAACACTGCAAACACAAATGACCAGACTCCACCAGAAAGATTATTTCAAAGGGAAACTGATGCAGAGATAAATAATCCTATTACTAGATTTCATAAATTCAATGTTATGATATGGCAAAGGAGACATAGCCTGCTGAGGCTAGAAAAACAGGCCTCTAGGGGATCAGCCTTTGACAAAACTGCAGCGAGGGTACCAAGAAACCTGTTCTCATTGAGATGTAAGGTTGGCACAAATGGATATAAATGGACCATAAACTAATTTTGGCTGAAAATCAACACTTGTTTCTGTCTGCCAGAGGAAGAAAATTCCCAAGCAGCCTTCTAATAGACATAAAAAGGACAGAAAAAAAAAACAAACAAACCTGATTCCACTTCTGAATGCAGTTAGATGATAATCCAGAAAGCAGAGAGCAAATTCATTGATTTGGGTGTATCTTTACAGAGGTGCAGGAACATACAGAAGCATTTTCAAGCATGGTGGGTCTTCTTACAGGTAGAAAAGCTTTCATTCATGTAAATTCTATTCCTCATGCTCTCCACTGTAAGCAAACTATGGAGTCAGGACTATCAGGATATTGTCCTAAAGGACTCTGTACTGGTACAGCACTGAGGTGCCTCCAGACAGGCACTGTCTTGGTGCACCAGTAGGATTTGCAGTGTCTGGAAAGCTCATGGCACCACCTGGATCCAAAGCTGTATGCCAGTGTACACTGCAGGTGAGCTAACACAGCCAAGTTTTACCTCAACACTCCCAAACCTCTCAAGAGCAGCATCTCAGGAACTATGACACAGAATAAAGGTGACTCCTGTTTGGCCAAGGGCTCCACCACCCCTTGGGGTACTTATGCCAGAGAGTTTTGTGTTTGGTTGGTGGATTGGTCCCTTTTCTAGAACAAGATAAATGCTAGAACAGCACCTGGATTCCAGCACTTGCAGGAACACAGGAACATGTCAACTCCACCATCAGCTACAGGGGAGGGGAGTCTGACACGTCGCTTTGAAGCCTTGCTTCAAAAGCACTAAAAAGCTTCAAGATGTCAAAGTCCCACATTGCTCAGGAGCACTTTTGTTCCTCTCATCCAGAGTCACGTCAAAGCCAGCACTGCACCTGCACATTATGTCAGATATATCCCACTTCACCTAGTAACAGGAAGCCTACACAAAAATATAGGTATGTCTCAAATCCAGGATTCATTCTTCATAATAGTTACAAAAAAGAAAATGCATCAAGTTATTCAAAAAGAAAAATCTGCATCTCAACCTGTTCTCAATAAGTCTGCTTGCACTTTTGAATCTAAAACCTGTGTCTTTCATGAGAATTGTACCATCCATCACATAAGCTTCGAAGATTTTACAGCTCTCAATATGAAAATGTTTTCAAGACTGTTCCTGAGCTTCACAGTACTCACTGCTGATGACAGCATTAGGAGCAGGACCCAGGAACCCAGAAGCTGCCTCTTTGCTCTGAACAGAACACTGTAGTAGCAGTAGTTTGTACTCTTGTTATGACTGCTGTGCAACAGGCTGCTGACAAATATTTGTCATTTCCCTCTCAATCCTCGACAGTAGGGATAAAAACAGATGCTGATGGATTTTTAAAGTAATTATGCCAAAAAGAGAAAAAAAGCCTTGTGTCCTAATCTAAATATTCACAAGAGCATTCTCAATGTCCAGCACTTAATCCACTGATTTACTGAAGGAATTTACTAACTGCTAAAGCAAGGATTAGCTATATCTAATTCAGAAGGAGTTTTAAGTTGCCTAAATATAAAACTAAGCTGCAGGAGCAATCCTGAATAGCATAAATCCTGACAGCCAATTCTCATTGACTGTTCTGTTAACACACCAACACAACCGAAAAATCACAAGTCCTTAAACAGAATTGATTAAATATTCCATCAAAGCGCACAAATTAAAGCTTTATTAATGCTGTGCAAGAGAACTTTCTCTTTTCTCGAATGTTCAAAGGCTGGGGTCACAGCTTCATTCAGTGCATAGTGGCATTACTCTAGGAAAAGGTTTTTCCCCCAGAGGGTGGTCAGGCACAGGAACAGGCTTCCTCGGGAGGAGGTCACAGCACCAAGATTGACAGAGTTCAGGAAGTGTTTGGCCAATACTCTCGGGCACACGGTGAGATTCTTGAGGATGGTGCTGGGCAGGGCCAGGAGTTGCACTCGATGATCCTGATGGGTCCCTTCCAACTCCGCATATTCTGTAATTCTACGATTAACTGTAGGATGCCACGACATACACTGTCCATGAAACCACGCGCCTTGCTCCAACTTTCACCTGCCGTGCTGCCGCACGGGACAGACAGAGCGCCCCTCCACGAGCGCCAGCGCCAGGGCGCGACCCGCGCGGGGCCACATCAATGTCAGCCCTCCCAAACCGGGCGGCAGCGCCCCGGGCACGCCGAGCACCGGGCTGCCGCACTCGGAGCGCCTGCCCTGGAGCCAGAGCACGGCGGTCACACCGAGCGAGGGCAGCGACCCGCCCGGCCCGGCCCGGCCCGGCCCCGGCCCCGCTGCGGGCGGGCGGTGCCGGCGCGGGGCAGGGGTCGCTCC
>VYXF01009527.1:411375-450499 GCA_013397295.1 Polioptila caerulea
AGGAGCCGCCGCTAGCGCCGCCGCCCCCCCGTGCCACCAGCGCGGGCCCGCGTCCCCCAGCCCCCCCGGCCCCTCTCCACAGCCATTCACCGGTTTGCGACAGCTGGATATCGGGAAACGGGCGCTGCTTTACGGCCGCGGCGCCGCCTTCTGGCTTCGGGAAGGGGTCGGCGAGAGGTGGCCGCCATGTTGTTGTACGGATAGGAGTCTGTCGGGAGGGCTCGCAAGGGGTGGGGCTCGCAGGCCGTGACTCCCTGGGGGCGGCCATGTCGCTGTACGGAGCGCCGGGGTGGCTCCCGCCGCGCCCTGCACGGATTATTTTTAAATTAGGATTTTAAAAACCATTTTTTTTTCTTAGTAGTTTGCTCTGTTTTTCTAGGTAGCTTCTCAGCTTTCATGCCAGGCTTGGACGTTCTGTATTTGTTACGCCGCGAGTCGTTGGCACAGGAATGAAGAGGGAGAGCTCGGGGGCTGAACGGGGTGGTGAGGTGAGGTGCACGGAGGAGGACGGACATCGGTCACACTTATCCAGGTGCCTCAGGGATGTGCCCTGCGCCAGAACGACTGACAACGTGCAGGAAGACAGAAATTTGCTGCGAGGAGCTTAACAAAAGGCACAGTTGGGTCACACGCCATAATTCCTGCTGTGCTTCTGAGCAGGTTTCTGTGTGGTATTTGTCCTCGTCGTCATGTAGGTTGGTAGAACCTGGAAAGGGTTTGCTTATCTTGATGCTGTTTGTGTGTGAGAGGAGGGGTGGGAGATGTTTACCCTTCAGGTTGTCAGGAATATATAAACACTACCTCTAACACTTCAAAACTCTATAAACACTTGCCCCACCCTAATTCTCCATCTCTTGCCTATTATTTCCCCCCTTAAATCCTAGCACATGCAAGTAAACCAAACTAAGATTTAAGCATCTGTGCAGGTGTAAGAAAGATGTCTGTCAAAGGTGTAATTCTCAGGTAAACAGACCCGAAAAACCTTTGACTAACACGGTTTTGGTGAGCCAAATCCTTTGGTTACTTCTGCAGGTGATGTTTTACATAACATTTACAGACCAGAGACATGTGATTAACTGGTAGGAAGAACAGAAAGTCTGTTTGCTGTGCTTAGGAGGAGTCAAACACAATGGCAATTACACAATCATCCCATTATATAGGTGCCTTAATAGTCTAGTTAGACAATATGTCATTTGTTCAGTGTAATTACAGTATAAACCAAAACACTAAAGCAGCTAGCACTATAGTGATTTATTAATAATTTAAAAAATGTCCCTTAGTAACTTTGCCTCTAATTAAAAGGAATCTAGCTGTCAAAATAAATTGCACCTACCTGGCATGTGAAGATGGTGCACTGTCTTGTGGTTTTCATCACCTTTTGAAGTGTTGCAGAACACCTGATCATTATCTCTCCTTTCTCCTATGATGCAGCTCTACAGCACCTAGCAAGAAATCGCAGGGACTTTCATTGACCTTTCCATTTCTTCTTAAAAGTAGATGAGAGTATGCTCAGTAATCATAGAATTCAAACAAAAACAATGCTAATGTAAAAAGTATATATTCTTAACTGTGGTCATTCTTTGTTGCTGTCCCATTTTGATTAAGGTAATAAATTGTCCAGGGAAAACTGCCCATTTAAAAAATCTTGGATTCCATACCATAGCAAATTCAAATTGCTTTACAGGATTTGTAGTGATGTATCTCTATTCCCTTTTCCCAAATTAGCATGTCATGGACAGTTTAAGAGCAGTTCTGTTTCATTCCATTTCTGTGTATTCATCCACAGCAGATGAACTTAAAATTTATTAAATTTATTTGTTGAAGGATTTCTGTAGAGTTAGTGATGTAAAACATATCAATAAAGAACAGAATGTACTTAGAGGGTATAATAACATCTTCCTAAAATGTTTTTTCAGAATTTTATTGCACTTACCCCTTGCATTTAAAATGGTACTTTTAGTGTTGCAAGCATTGTAGTCTGCCTGTTTCCTGGGTTTGCTGGATGCCAGATCCTTCTTTCTGTACACCATAAACCTTCATAGATACCAGTGACTGTTAGTCTAAAAATAAATTTAGCCATTAATTGAAATATTTTTATGTGACTTCGAAAACTTCAGGATGAAAGTAACTACTTGTAAGCAAGAACTCGTATGTCTTTTTATTAGAGCAAAGATTCTGTTAATATTTGGGGTTTCATCTACTTAAAATCAATGAGCTGCCATCAAGATAACTCCATTAAATTCAAGAACTTAGGGGAAAATTTGAAAAGCTTTAGATTTTCCTGGTTACTTGCAATTAGTCCTTTGATTTTTGGCGGCTTTGAAATGTGCCCTGGTGAGTTCTCAGCCGCATGTAACACACTTTCTGCTGCCATGGAACAGCCCCTCTCTTTTCATGCCAACCAAGTCCCTTTAGGACAGCACCTGGCTGTAGGTTGTGGTTAACAACAGACACTCCTGAAAAAGCAAGAGAAGGAAAACAACTCTCCTCTGTGTGATGTGCTACAGGCTAAAAGCAAACCACTGTTCTCAGTGCAGGGTTTGTTTCATTATAGTAAACTAGTGACCAAATGATAACTAATGATCACTGAAGTGATTGGATCTGTACTTAGCATAAAGCCTTCATTCCATACCAACCACAACTCAAACCTTACTCTGGGGCCTAAAAGATGTATGAACTAACACTTTCCAGCCAGATTAGTACTTCACAGCATTATTCTTTCAAGTACAGCACTGCCAGGAAACATTCAATCCACAAATACAAATGCATAAGGTTCTTTCATTCTTAATAGAATTGTTTTTAGTTGGGAGAAAATTAAGTTGATCAGAGACTTGTGAACAAGTGTGTAACTAGGGTTAATTCATTTTTACCTGGTTATGGTATCATATCTATCCAATTATAATACACTACAGACTTTCCATATCCTTCACAAGACATGTATAGGTTTAATAAAGAGCTAGCAAGGATAATCTGCAGCAGATGAACGTGTTCCAATCCTCCAGGCAGAAGCCCTTAATCAGAGTTGAAATTCCAAAGCCATCTCCCTCGCTGACTGTTTTGTTGGAGTAGCTGTAGATAAAGTAGGCAGGGAGGAAAAGGTACCCAAACTTAACCAGCAGGACAGAGCAGTGACATTCTCTGCACCACCACTGCAGCCTGCAGGATGGAGCTTTCCTTAGCTGCAGGAAGTCAGCCATGGCTGTGGTGGGAGATTATTAATTGTATCCCCTCACTTCCATGACCTAAAAAATGCCCCACAAAAGTCACAAGTCCATTTGAATTTTGAAAACTTTAGGAAAGCCTTTGTCACAGTTGAATCCCCTGAGCTGGCAGCTCAGCCCCACACAGCCACTCCCCTCCAGAGGGACAGGGAAAAGAACTAGAAAGGCAAAAGTGAGAAAGCCCATGGGCTCAGATAAAGACAATTTAACAAGTAAAGCAGAAACTCAAGCAAAGCCAAGCAAGGAATTCATTCACCACTTCCTATGGGCAGGCAGGTGTTCAGCCATTTCCAGGAAAGCAGGGCTCCATCATCACAAGGTGACTTTGGATGTCAGACACTGTCCCCCCAAATGTCCCCCTCTCCTTAGCTCGTGTTGCCAAGCACATCATCATCATCTGGTCTGGGGTATCCCTTGCGGCAGCTGGGATCAGCTCCTCTGGCTTTAACCCCTCCCAAATCCTCGTGCTCCCCCAGCCGACTCACTGGTGGGGCAGTGTGAGAGGCAGCAAAGGCCTTGACTGTTCAAGGCCTGCTCAGCAATCACCAAAACATCCCTGAGTTATCAACACTCTTTTGGTCACAAATCCAAAACACAGCCCTATACCAATAACTCTGATTAAAATTAACTCTCTCCCAGCCAAACCATTACACCTTCCCATTTCAGGATAGTTCAGATATTTCACTGATGTCAAGAGAAGGTAACAGAAATTTACTCACTTTGAAAACATAGCATTTCTTACCTTTAACCTTCAGCAGGCTGCACGAGAGAAGTAAATCAGAGAGAATTTAGGTGGTATCTGATTTGCACAGCAGACAGCAATAGGAAATTTAGCAGAACAATGCTGCCCCTTTGTATGTTTTAATTAGACCTGATTATAATCCTTATATAGTTAAGGCATTTTCCCTAATGCAATGGTTCAATCAACTTCATTTAACAATTACTGAGTAAAAAGGAGTGTAAATACAACTTACACTGTCAGACAGCATTTACATGAAATCTGCAAAGAAAACTATTTCCAGGTTGTGAAACTCACCTGTTAAATGTTTTACACAGAAGCAGAATAAAGAACTCGGTCATTGGTCTGGACATACTGACTTGACTAAAAGTGTGTCAGTAGAAAACATACTGAAATATTCTGAACTAGTTTGAGAAGCTTTCAAAAACAGTTATTAGTCTAGAAGCATAATGAGATATCCCTACCCTAGTGTTTATCATCACAGAAAAATCACATGACATAAATTTTTAGGTATTTTGGAGATCAGAAGAGCAATTTTCTACCAGTGGATTTCAGCCAGCTATGGGTATGGAAAAAAGGTGCTTGGCTTGATCTTCTACAATGATTTTTTAAACAGAGTCTTAGGATTTAAGGTTCAGTTACAGCCGTTTGAGTTGCTTCTAGTCTGAAACCTGCTTTAGGACAGTACCTAAAGTTGTACTTACCCTCCTTTCTGTACAAGAGGTTAGTAAAACCTATGTTCACAGCTGGCTAAAAGCACAGTGAAAACCAACAGTTCTAGCCAAAAAGGTAATACATGACAAACCTACAGGATTAAATCAGTTGTATTTTTTAGTTATTTTAAGGGATGAGACTTCTCCAAGTTGTGTATTCTTTTCAATTAAAAATAGCAGGATAAAACCAGACACTTTATTTTAAATTAGCTAGTACTGCAGAGATTATTGTGATTCAAGCTGATAAAGCCTAAAAATCTTCACTTAAAAAAAACCCCAAAACATTCATTACATGACCTATGGTCAAGGAATTGTATAATCAGATTTTCTGTTTGATCTTACCTGCACAATTCTGGCTGTAGCTGTGTACTCTTTTTAGCTAGGAATATAAAAATCCATTTTATACAAGATACAGCTCTGAAACTGAAATGTTTACCTCATCTAGTTAAGCTGCCACTCATTCTGTAATGAGTATTCTAGAAATAAGCCTCTTTGTTGGCTAAAGTCAGAACTAGCATGTTTAAAAATACAAAATACAGGCCTAGTGTACAATAGTTAAGGCTTGACATTTTTGTAGTGGTAAAAACTAGGTTTCCCAAAGCTTGTCCTACCTCAACTTCTCTCGAAGTTCACTAAAAGAATTAAACCCAGACTTGAAATGTGATCACACTCAAAATCTGTATGAAAAAGAAAGCTGAGCTTGGAACAGAACCAAGATCTTTCAGCCAGTAACTTTATGAAGTCATGCCAGACTTGTTTTGGCATCTGCATGATAGCAAAAGCAAACAAGTTGGAAGCTGTGAAACCACTTAGCTAGAAAGAGCAGCTTTATACCAGGTCTGAAGTTTATTCAGCTTAGGTTCTTACTTTTATTTAAATAAGCAGATAGCTCAGCTGTTTTCACTTTGCATAGTTCTGCTTCAGCCTTAGATACACCAGTCAGGCTGGTGCACTGGCTAATTTAATACACTCAGATCAAGTGCTTTCTACTGTTAAAACAATTTACTGCAGAGTTTGAAAGGAGAGAGAGCCAGTGACCTACCTTCTTACTAGTTCATATTACCATTTTAAACATTGAAACTATTTATAGTATTTGACACTGCAGCTTAGACAAGGACATACATCATGGCTGTTCAGTTCTCAGGCCACAAGAGTGCTGAAGACTGATCAAAAAGCCCAAGAGCTTTAAGAAAGGGATTAAAGAAATGCTTCCTAGCATTTGTATTCAGGTTTGATGTAAAATGCAAGCACCAGTGCTACAAATACCAAGTTCCTCAGCAGTTCTCTGAAATGAGGAAATAACCTGTATTAGAATCAGATTCAAATCTCATGCAGGGAGGAAGCCATACACATTTTTGTTTCATAAAGTTGAATTTTAACTTTAAAATATATTGCAGCTGAATAACAGTGTAAACCAGTCCCTTCAGTGACTCTTTGCATATTTAAGAATTTCAGCTACTTCACTACTGAAGGATTCTTGCTATGACCATGCTAGATTTTGACACATTACGTATTTAAAAGGAGTAGTTCTAATGAAGGATGTAGCACTGCACTTGTAATTTCTTGACCTTTAAAAAGAAAAAAGGAAGATAAATATTGAATTCATTTTGATCAAGGTAACACTCTTGAGAATGGCATTAAGCAGGAACAAATCCCAGTTAAATACAAATTACCCTAAATTATTGAAACTTGGAGACCAGTTCTATGTGATATTCATGTACACCCCACATGAGGAAAAAGGTCAGTGATATGTCTTAAAATTAAAACCACGGGCAAGATTAATACTAAAATGCATATTAACTTGTTTTATTGAGGCACAACAAGGCATTGTGAATAGCCCATACTTGAGGCAATCAATAGTGTAGTAAGCTGGACATTAATACAGTTTAGGGTAAGTGCAAACAATATACATTCACAGCTTTATTAGCAAGGCTACATCACAACTGATAAAGTGCCAAATTAGTGCTGATTCAGTACCCCAACTCCATGATTTCACCTTGCAAAACAGGACCACCATTTCCCCCCAATAATGGAACCACATATCTTCTATAAAGTCAGTAGTAAGTGCAAAGCTAGTCCCACCCCCCTCACCAAGGTGTTTGGAGCAGCTCTTTTGTAAACATTGCACTGGATTTTAGTCCTGATAAAGGAGGTATCCCGAAAAGGTGGAGTATTTCCAGCTACTTCCATAGATGGCTCCCCGATGCAGCCGTAGCCAGATCTGATCCCCCTGGAACAGCTGCAGGACTGCATGGTTACTGGCTGTTTCATGGTCAGGAGCCCCATCATTTGCATATGCTGACACAAGGACCTCTTCATTCTTCATGAGATTCACATACAGAGGGACATTTACAGCCAGTTTCAGCATGTGGAAGATGAAGACATAGGTACCATTCACCGGACAGTTGAACCTACCAAACTGGATATCAAAAGTTTCTCCGAGGTTGTTCAGCAACAGGTCAAACACAATGGGCTGGTCCAGAGTTCCAGGGGCCAGGTTGGATGTTCGAGCAGCAGAGAAGGCGACCCTCATCTGCTGGGGGAGCGGGTAGACGTGCACTGGCAGGATGGTGGCAGCCTGGCTGGTCACTGGCATGTCCACAGGGGTGATGCTGCGGGAGTCTCCCTGCCCAGAGTCCGCACTGTTAAAGGTCTCATTGTCTCGTTCTGGGCTGCTCACCTGAGAGGAGTCACTCCACCCTGCTGTTAAGAACCATTAGCAGTGATAAGTATTATAACAGAAGGATACCCTTAAGCCTGTGGGCATAATCTTAAGCAGCAAGAGTACAGGCTTCGCAGCAGACTGATCTTTGAGCCACAGCAAGTTGTCAAAGGACCCCGGTGAGAACAGAACTCTGAAGCTGGCTTACATTCACCACACTTGCATTGAGCAGGATGAGATAACTGAGCTATGAACCATTACTTCTTATACTTCCAAGTAGGAGAGGGCAGTAGGTTGTAATCATTTTAGCTTTAGTATGTCATGTGTCAATAAAAAAAAGTATATGCTAACTTCTGAGAGGAAATAAAATGTAATTGCTGAAAACACTGACAAAATTAGAGCCAAGTCATCTTCAAGATCTCTGTTTTCACTTCATGTTACTCAACACTGTTCTTCTGCAGTTGCATTTCTCGTAGACCTTGTCAACTTATGATGCTAGAGTATTTTAAGTCTGACAAACTAGTGTTGCTTTTAAGTCTTCTGCACCTCACTCCCCAAAATAAAGCTGTTAATCTTTCCAAATATCCAAGTTTAAAGGGTCTAGAATGAAAACATTATTAGATTTGAGAAATTTAGAGCAGTCGCAGTCAAGCTGCAAACCATTGTTATTTCCACTGGAAAACAAAACCTTAAGACAGACATTAAAATAAGTGAAGCTGCTATGAGATCTTAATGCTAATGAGTACTTCCAGCTGTTAATTCACTATGATCTCCTATTTAGTTCTCTTCTGAACTATATTCTATGAATCAACCCTCAAGCTAGGAAATGACCTGCTTTATCCTAAAACAGCTTCTATAATATGCCATAATTTCCCTTTAGTCTCTAAAATAGTGATCTGCAGCTACTCTTCATCTCACTTCTCACCTGTAGCACTGGAAGTCCCATCTTTTTCCAGCACATACAGTAGAAACAATTCCTCTTGTTTCCAACTCTTCAAAACACGTGCTACTCATGCCTGGACTCAAACAACTAGCCTTATTTATTTATTTACATTTTATAATCCACTATGGAAATACAGAATAAACCTGTATTACCGAATACATTTTCATAGAAAAAATTATTTTACAAAATCTCTGTGAGCTGACAGCCTACCCAGAATAAGGGAAGACTGCACAACTAAGGAGAGGAACCAGTGCTTCTTCCCTGAACACAGGGAGCTGTCCTGTGTGTGATTTCCTAGTCAGGTTATTTGTGAAGTTCAATAAGGTACCACTGTGTCAAAATTTTGACATGAAGACTCCAGACTGAGAATAGTGAGATTAAATCTTCTGCTGTGCAATGCTGTGGAAGAACAGCACTCAAACCTCCAGCTAAGCTTGATCTGTTAGGTGAGTGATGGTATTCTGCCTTTCACACTGTTCCCAGTAACACCCCAGCTGCAATGCCCAAGCACATACTGGACCACTGGGGACCTGATGCTGGCCTTACCTCTTGAATTTGCTCGAGGCCCACTACTTATCCCACCTCGTTTATAGCATTGCTGGTAATTAACATCCTGAAAGAGAAGTGTAAGGAAGATGGCTATAAGCAAATTTGAACTCACATGAGGCAAATATACTTTCTTGCACAACAAATTCCATCTCTAGAATAGACAGTGACAGAGTTCAGAAACAAGGTGTAGATAAACAGCTTTACTTATGGACAATTTACTTTCATAATAGGTTGTATGAAATTAAATTACTTTGATGCCTGTTGTAGCAAGTTGGCTTCTGAACTATGGACTTAGTTGAGGGAACTGAGCACTACCCTTAAATCTCAAGTCTGTTCTAAGTCCATGAGCCTGCACAGAAGACATTGCCAGACCCTTCTCATACCACAAACCTTTGCCTTTTCACTTTTTCTTTTATGAGGGTTTTTTTTTTGGTCTAACCACACTGTCAGCCAGTCCATTTAGGAGTTCATTACTTCACGTTACAGAGGCATTTTAGTCAACCAACTTTAAAAATAATAGACCAGATACACACACATTTACCATCTGTTTGCATTTTAAAGATGCCTTTCAGAGTAAAATCAACCTGTCATAGAGATGTTACCTGTCTGAACTGACTTATTTCAGCTGCTGTCTACCATTCCATAAAAGGGTTTGTCTGTGAAACAAAAACTAACCTCTGGCTTTTAAGCAATAATTCATCTGTTAAGACAATGAAAAACTACCATGTTAGAAGATTTGGCACCTGTACAGTGGAAGGCTACTGGAAATAAAGTCAGTACTTACCCTCTGAGAGTATGGCATTCCTGCATAATCTCTACCAGGAAACTGTAGCTGGCCATAGTTGCCATTAGTTAATGAAGGTGAACCTCTGTAAGCATCAAAACCTGTTCAAATAAAGTTGATTATTCAGTATCATTCATTGTTTGATTTACAGTACAAGTCCAGAATATAACTGCAGCTCCTTTTTTGGCAATTGTGTACATTACATTATGCAGTAACAGAGCTATTAAATTTGGAATTGAACAGGAACTTGCTACTCCTGTAACAAATGCATTTCATTAGCTACTCATAACTTACACACTGTGGCTATATCAAAATTGTGTCTTTAAAAATATTAACATCAGGCCCTATCCATTGCCTGTGATACTAATGGGATGTCACAGAACAGCTGAAAAGTTTGCTAAATCCAGAAATGGGATTAAGAAACACTTTCTTTTCTATTACATACACTGAGCTATTACTAGTATACATTTGGGGGCTACTATAATATTTTGCCTCTTTAGCTATCAACTTATTAAGCTGTTATTTAACTACCAAAGCACAGCTGCAAGTAATTCCATACCAGACACCACCAAACCCTGAACTGTTGTTAAGTCAGAACTATAAAACTCATCATCTGGTACATGTTCCTACAAGGTACTGAGCAGGCTCAGCCCAACAACTGAAGCACCTATCACAGACTAAGTGCCCTTCCACTTCAAAGGGGAATAGGCCACAAGCTGCAGCTGGGAGCTACCAACAGCCTTAATTCAGTAACTGCTTCAAGTCTGCTGAAACTTTCTATAGCACTTCAGCTAGCAGCCAAAGAATAACTGGTCTGCAGAGACCAAATAAGCCTTTTCTTAGAACTCTTCAGTTTGTTATTCATCTAGAAGGGCTCTCCTCTCCTCTCCACCCTCATGGTTTCTGCTGGTAATATTGAAGTGAGCAGTGCTAACCAAAAAATACCTTATTTTGGGCAAACACAGCAAGAGAAAGATGCCTTCCCAGCTTGTCAGCAAGATGCCAAGAGAAAGAATTAAGTGGGTAAAAAGTTCAAACCAGCAAATTAAGTTGCCAACAGAAGAGTCCATAAGAGTAATCTAATAAGCTCTTAGTGAAAGTTTCTATCTCCATATTTAGGCAAGCTATGAAATTGCTCTGCCATTTGGCCTGACAGCTCAAGTACAGGGACCACAAATAAAAGTCAGAATGAACTTCCTTAAATTCTACAACAGAGGGCCCCATTCTCTGCACATTGCCCTTAAAGTCTTGTTTTGAGATGTTTCACATATAGAACATGAATTTAATACCATGTTGTGTTAAATCACATTCTACTGGCAGTACATCAGATCTTCTTTAGGATGACAGTGAGCACAGACATACCTTTGTACCCTCCAGGGGAGCGATACGAATTAGCCAGCGACCTTCCACCTCTAGCAGAGCCTCTGACAGACCCACGACTGTTGAGGTAAGGCTGAGGGGGTCTGGGAATAACATTAGCCTGTGCTGGATAAAAGGCAAGGCTACCATTGCTAACAGGAACAGCTCCATCAGGTTGATAGTTCACTGCTTGAAACAGAGAGCACAGATAAGCCAAAGCTTTTTATAACTGCAGAAAGTTACCACACACAGAAACAAGGGCAGTATTAGGACATTCAGAGACCAGTTAAGCTGTTCTGAATATTCTGTTCTTCTGTCCCTTCATTGCTTCTTTTAAATGATTGGATTCTTCCCATTTTTTTTTTTTTTGTAAAGCATAGTGCTTGTTAAAATCTACTGCAGACAGCACAGGCTCTCAGTGTAAGCCCCTAATGCATTCAACAGGATTCAGTTGCACAGGTGAGAACAAGCTTGCCAGCAGCCTGAAAATGCCCAGTCTAGGTTAAAATCAAGTAACATTTGATTAAGAATTTCCACTGATAAACTAGGTCACCTCAAAATTGACATCAGTGAGATAAACTCCATTGCACCTTGATAGCAATAAGATAACTGTGGAAAGCAGATATTTGGGTTGAGTCTCTTCAACAGACATTCCTACCACACATTAGGCAGTTCAACTCCAAGCAAAATGTATTCAAGAATGCTTTTGACTCACTAGGGTGAGTGGCTAGCTTTAAACAAACCTTGCAACCATGAATGTACTTCCACAAGAACATGCTTTATTTCAACCCAAAAAGGCTAAAACTGATCCAGAACAACAGTATATAAACCCTTATGTGAAGCCTGTGCAGAGCCATTGCATAAGGGTAATAAAATAATTATAATTTTCCACAGAAAAGATATCCAGAAGGCACATCACCTATAGTCTAAGTGATGAGAAGGAGCACTGAAGCTAAACATGCTTTCCTTACTGCTACACTTGCACTGTTCTTTTGAGTTCTTCATGTCTCATTGACTTCACACACTATCAGTCTGTTTCTAGTCTAAGACCTGTGAAAATCACTCTGGCAGAAAAACAGCAGTTGTAAATGACCTTGAGCCATTTCATTAGGTGGCCTTATGAATGCAGGTCCCTAGCTGTCACTTCATCTCATCTTAAAACCTCAGGACATTTAGGGGCCAGTTTCATGTTAAATTTAGTGTCAGCTACACAAATCCACCTCTTGCACTACCTGAGCATCAAGGAAGTCAGGTTTGTGTTGAATGCAACAGCTCAAGACCACTTTCTAGCTCAGAATTTCTCAGGTCAGATTGACAATTTATCCCAGCTTTCTTACTTATCATTCAGCAACTCCCAGCACTGACAGCACTGTTACCAGAACTTAAATTAATGGTTCCAAATAAGAGTATTTCATTATTGCTACTATTCCAAGCAAATCATTGTTTGCCTGGCAAGTATCACCGCATACTTGAATTACTCACATCCTGGGAAATTCAGGCATGTAAGTGACAACAGTCTGTTCATCTAATACAGAAACAAGTTTGATGCAGCCTTTCATCCTGCTAGCAGTTTTGAAATGAAGTTTACATACCATCAACTACATTAGAGTTGATGCATGCCTAATATTAGACATTTATGTAGCATCTATTAAGAATAAATAGATGCTGGGTTAGAAGTACTCACAGCACATGCTATTATAAACTGAACATAAAGACTACTTGAAATATAGACACAAGTGCAGCTCTCACCTGAAGACAGAGATTCTTGTGAAAGAGAGGTTTGTTCTGCAACATGAGAAGATTGCAGCTGGCATTGAGGAGGAGTCTGTGTACTTGCTGTGGAAAAACTCTGGTTATACCCCGCTGAATAGGAAGAATCCTCTTTAATTTCCTGGTCTTTACGGGGAGGCAGTGGTGCATTCACTTTAAATACCTACAACATATTTAAAAACAAGTGCTTAACACTACCAGCTAAAGTCTCTGTCTAATGCCACCACCCTGCTATGCTGTGGTTTAAATCCATATGCTTTTTAGTGTATTTCTAGAAGACCAGATGTTTCTTAGAAATAACCAAAAACATCATACATCAACCCATCCTTTTCCCCCTCAGTAAACTTACAGAACACACTCCTGCTTATGTAGCTACTACCCAAGGAACAGCTTGATTACCATAGCTACTGTACTCTGTCAGAACAATTACCATGCAACAAGCTATTCTCCTTCTATGGGAAATCCACTGTGAAATCCACTGACTACCTGTCCTACAGCTCATAGCTGGGACAGCCTATCCTGAGATGAGATATTCACGTTTAGGAAGAATCTGGGTCTTTCTGCATGTCTTGGAACCTGATGTAACACTGCAAGCCACTCAAACACCATATTAGACATCATTTGCCCCTTCAGTAAATGGAGTTTCATCTTTCCTACTCACTTAACATCCCCCAAGAGTAAACACTTAACCTAAGTAAGTCTTGTCATTCAAATGTTATGGTCTGGGCAGTTCAATGATGAACAGATATTACTGTGAGTTAAATTTGATAACCCAGACTTCAGTGACTGCCTTACTTTATAGCCAATAACACAGTTACCAGAAATAATGCTGTCAAAAGTGACAACTATTATCAACATCAAATAGACAAAGCCTTTTTTGATTAAAAGGATCTAAATTTCACATAAAGAGCTGCCAGCAGTACTGGTACTGAGTCTACAGGTGTATCTAACATTTTCCAGGGCTATAAACTCTCTGAAGACAGACTTGGGCAAAAGCCACAGCTAGATGATGCAAGAAACAGCTTCACAGCTTGACAATTGTTGCCATTTGCAGATGCTCTTATAATTAAAAAAAAAATGAATGATACACCTTCCCCGGGTCAAGAAACCCAGTATTGCCTCTAAGAGACAATAGAAATGTCTCATGATACTGAACTGTTGAGCATAAATTTTGAACCACTGTAAAGTAAAGCAAGCTGTTTTGTTTCATTTTTGATCACTTCATCCGGTAAATAAAGTGATCCAAAACTATTTTTTTCTAGAAGAAATTTGAGAATGCAGGGCAGTCAGGCTGTTTACACCCACATCCTGGAGTATTTGTAGCAAGTGGTCAATTTTTTCCTACAGTGAGGGTTACAGGTGGAATTCAAATCAAGGACTAGGGCTACAGGTCAAGCCTGCCTTTAAGCTTCCACAAGCACAGTAGCAGCAATAGGATGTTTGAGGACCTGTAATCAGATATTTCCATTACTGTCACTGTGATACCACTGTTTGGCAGGGAATCAAGCTGGCTATCTACTCAAGTCCAATGGCTGTGCTTTCCAGGCAGCAATAAGAATCTAGGCAATGAAGGGAAGAAAACCCTACACTACAAAGTTCAAGATTTCTACCACTACAAGAGGAATGAACATCCTTGTGACTTAATGACAGGTGTTTGCCAGGTTTATCCAAAAATCCCAAGAGCAATCTCAGATATTTAACATCTCTGAAAACATGGTATTAGTTCAAGTGAACTTTCAGTGGTATTGTTATGATCAAAGCACTCTCAACACAGACAGCAAGTCCACACACAACCAGAATGGCTGAGACCAAGCATCCATTTATACCATGACAGATCCTTATCTCAGACTGGGTCCCCAAAAGACTCTGGATTCCTTCTTCCACCAGTTCCTACCATGCAAGTTTCAATACTGCAAGACAGATTGTCCTGCAAGTTGTGAACTGCACTGGTACTTCTGTTAAAATAGAAAATGCCTTTGGAGAACCTAACATTTGCTTTTGAGAAAAACATGAAATCAATGTTTCTATCATCTTCTGAGCCATGTACCAGAGGAGTAAATAATGTTGCCTTCCCTGTACTTGAACTTAATGAAATGGCAACCCTTCCTCTGAACTTCTCTAAGCCTGCATTGCAGATTACCAGGAAGTAGCAATGTTTGATGCTATTATTTCAGGCTATACACCATTACTGATGTTCTATACTTGCAGTGAACATCTCAGACTGTGGTATATTTCCAAGATATGTACACTGACTACTTGTTAACAATATAGGATAATGAGCAACAGCTGTCTTCCAAAACCACATTCTCCATTATTCCAGGGAACTGAGTTTTACCCCACTGAAGTAAAAAGTATAACAAGAAACTCAGGCTTCTGAAAGCATTTTGTCCTAATATCTGTACACTTCAGGATTCCCTTTCTCCTATGAAGTTTGTATTTGAAATCTTTTCCCAAGAACAGAGTAAGTACAGTCTACCTCACTTTAGGGCACAGCTAACAATCTGTTGATTTCAAACCTGACTTCTCCCTCTTAGTTCCTTGGGGCTACTGAGATATCCTAGTATTAGTTTTTTGGCACTATACAAAGCAAAACCAGGATCTTTGTTCTTAGATGATCTGTTTTAAGTTCTGAGGGAATCAGAGAACCAGAGGACTAATCTAGGTTTTATTGTTAAAACAGTGATCCATCAAGTTCTGTACTATTCCAAGAGGAGCCAGTTCCTCAGTGTTAGTCCCAAGTCACTCACATCATTGTCAATTCTGTGTGTTGCACACTTACAGTCTGCATAGCCTGAAAGGGAGCTGCTGTTATTGTGACAGAACTGCTGCTTGCTGGAGGAGACTGAAAGCTCTGTGCTGGTGGCACTGATGGCACAGGGGTGCTTGAAGTAGGCAGTGGTGACTGTGGCTCACTTGGGAGGAGAATAGTTGCCTAGGGGAAGAACAAATGTAACAAAAGGTCAATTGATAATTATCAGGCAGTAACAGAAGCAGTTAATTTGCTCTAAAGCCTAGACTGACAGAAGTCAGCAGTTTCTACAGGATGACATTTGGACATAGCAGAGCTACAAAATAGCTTTTGCTTACAATTTCAAATCTTGCTGTGCATCCTCAGCAAACAGTACTTCTATTGCAGTCTCTGCTGATTAAGGGAAATGTGCCTATGAGCTACTATACATACCACTCTTTGGAAAAATATCACTATAAAGACACATTAGGCATTTTTCCCTACCACTAAGGACACACAGACTGCTTTCTGTTCCATTTAGTAAAAGAAGATTCTTTGGCTGACACTGAAAGTTACTTCTCTTTTCTGGAGGAAACTAGGAAATTTAGGGAGTTTGATTTTTTTTTTCCGCTTTCCAACTTAATTATGTTTCAGATTAGAAACAATGCTGAGTTGTCCAGACAAAGTATTAACCAGCATTAGGTCTCAGCTGTGCAGAGGGCAAAATGAAGTGTTGATTGAGAACACCAATATTTATAGGAATCAGGAGTCAAAAGGAACATGTCTAGAGCCTTATCATTTCAGCAATTTAAATATTTACCTTACTTGTGATAGCTCACCTGGGCAATTTCAATCTTTTTAGGTATCAGTGGCTCAGAAATACATGAACTTGTCTGATACAGAGGCTGGGAAGTATATTTCTCATTCTCTTGAGAAAGTGATGTTGATGCCTAGAGGAAGCCATAATGCACCTGCTATTACGAGTAGTACTATAGAGTTCTGGTAAAGCCATGAAACCCCAGTGCAGAAGTTGAAACAAACGGTTTTTGAAAGACCAGGACAAACATTAATTCCAAAGCCAAAGTATTAAATAATCATCTTAACCAAAGCTTCAGGTAATTAGAAGATTCAGATTAGATTACTCTTCTTACACAACCGTTTGCACAACTAGCCCTGCCAAGTCAGATCATTTGAAGAACAGTAGATTGCTTCAAGCACTTACAGTGAAGTCTGCAACACACACCTCTCACTGAATTAAATGGAAAGATACCTTGCACCTCTGGGAAGCTCTGTTGAACAAGGCTTTGCAAAGCCTGCAACACGTGGTCTGTAGGTAGCTCACACTTGTAATGCTAAGTTTAGGTGCTGCTTAACACTTAAACATGGAGCCTAGGGTTAAAGACTCACAGTCCTGTGCTCACCAGGTACACAACACAGTGCCTCAGACAGCACTGGGGTGTACTTGCACACCAGGAGGAGCACTGTCACCAGGGACTGTATTCCCTGGCTGTGCTGGAACCAAAACTTACTGCTTTCCCTTCAAGCTGAAGGGACCAGAGATAGGCTGGACACAAGCAACCCTAAGTCCAAGCAATAAGTTGGCATTCTGCTAAATCAGAGGTACTAATTTATAGCACAGCACAAGCCTTCTGGGTGCATATTGAATAGCAAAATAATTGAATTCCAGTCAGCACAAGGAGTCTCACAGCACTGTAGAACTGATAGAAGGTGTCAAGAATTGGGACAAAACTGCTGATTTAAGAGGCCATAAGGCTAACAGCCCCATCAGTGTATACTATATGAAGAAATAAAGTACTACTTACATAGTGTGCTGAGAACATGTACACTAGCAAAACAAATTTAAAAAGCAAGAACGTTTCCCATTATAATCTACACACTGAATTACAGAGTCCAACAGGAAAGAGCCAGCTGTGTTTGTGAACACAGCAACACAATTCACAAGAGATGTTTAAGATAGTGATCTGCATAAATTGAAACCTTTCAGCTCTAAATACTATTTTGAATGTTATTTGAATGCTTATCTGCATAAATACAATATATAAATATTGTATTAAATGCAATATCTACATAAATACAATTAAGCAAGCAAAGTTTTAGGTCATAGCTGAACATCAGGAAATCAGATTCCCAGTATTTCTTCAGTTACTGTTTGAGAGAGTATCTCAGTCTTCAGGTTACACACAGGTTCTGCTATTTCATGACAATATCCATCCCAATTAAAGCAACCTCTTCATCATCATTAGAGGGAATATTCTACACTGTAACCAAAGCAAATATTTATGCTGCTCCCATGTTCTCACAAGAATGTGCACTACACTTTCTAGTGAGCATTATTTATCTCACTCCCTTCCTGTGTCAAGAAGCAGACTTTTCACTTGGCATTAGCAAGACTTTTCCACCCATCTTTAAGTATTTCAGACTGTGGGCTATACTACTGCTGTTATTTGTGTGTTGTTCAAGGACAGTTACTCAGGAGAGCCCCAGCTCAGCTTCCTGTTAGGGCTGGCTGGCACACAGATCTAAATGCCAGTGAACCCCAGGGTATGGTACCTGTGGTGTCACCAAGTCTTCAGTTTCAGAGCCAGAAAGAGCAGGATCAGCAGATGCTAGGGAAGTGTTTGAACCATGCAGTGCCATGGATGAAGTAGCAGCCTTGCAAGGAGAGAAAACAGAGATAAGGTTTTGAAAATATCAAACATAAATGCTTGGTCCCACAAACTCACACGCTCAGCATGTCCAAGTAAGCTTCAGAATAATGCAGGGACTCAAGTGTTTTGACCAGTCAGTTTTTTAGGAATTCTTGTTCATGGCAAGGAAACACATTTAAAAGCAGAAGTCACAGGACATGCAAACACAGTGAGTGAATTTAAGGTCTATTTAACCACAACTACCAAAGTTTGAGATAGTTTTTTCATCTTCAAGATCCTTACACCAAAGATTCTATCTAGGAAACAAACTAGCTGTTCTGCACACAACTACTGGCCATGACCTGAATCTACAGGTAAAATGTGCAAACTATTCCAGCACATCTTCAACATACTTCAAGCAATTATTGCCCCTTTTCAACCAGAAGAGCAGCTAGCTTTGTCAGAATTTGAGTGATCTTAGACTGACAAGCTACTATGTTGTATGAAATACAGAACTACTGGCAAAAAAAAAAAAAACAACTCCAGTATAAGTTCATGCTGGTAAATAATCTCTATCTGCCTCTTCAGGGCAGCCCTTACCTGAAGGGGCTGTTGAAGAAAATCACTCTGACTTGGCAGTTTCTGCTCTTTTGAAGCTGTAAAAATAGAACGCATTAGGCAACATTTACTTTTAAATTAAAACACTGCATATAGTTTTGGTGTGCAGTTCTATTTTTTTAAACATTTAGTATGTGAAAATGCAAACTATTTTCATCATGTGGACTGCAAATATTTAAACCTAGCATCAGCAAACCACACCCAACTGAAAACTTCAGGTTTTTACTAAAAGGGGACAGGTATTCAATGACAAAAATATTTTTACCATAGAAAAGATACCCACTTACTATATAAAGAAAAAAATAAACTGGATAATTGATTTCTACAGCCCAGGATCCACCCAGTCTTTTAGCATGGTCTATTCTTTATATTTAAACAAGCTGTCTTCACCAGGCCTACTGATCTACAGCCCAAGAAAACTCTGTTAGTGCTTGCAAAATTTTACATACCATTTACATTTATAGTATCACCTACCTACAGGACTACTTGCTGGAGTAACTGAAGGAGGTTGGGATGAACCAATGGCACTTGGTGAAGCTTTATCAAAATCCAGAATGGACTCCTTTCAAAAAAAGATCACCATTGGGTAGAAAAAAAATTAAACTCTAGATACAAATGAAACATTCTCACTTGACAAGCTGCTTTTAGCTAGTTAGGACTAAATTCATTCATCCAGTGCCAACACACATTGTCAGCACTGTTCTCCCTAACCCAGTAGGAGCTGGAGCTTTGTGCTACAACAGCAGAGAAAAACATACTTGCATGAAGTTGTAAGTCCCTTGTATCTGAGTCATCAGATCCTGAAGTTTTTCCCTTCTCAATACTGGATCTTTTGGAAGAGTTGAAGTAGAGCAAAATTCTGCAGCTGGCTGATGTACAGGTTTAGGCACCTAATAAGGAGAAATTATGTTAAATCTAATACTGGAAGCAAGACAAGCTGCCTTATCCAATATACTTCCAGAGTAACCTAGAGGTGTCAGACACTGTGGGCCAAGGAATTCTGTGCTGGTATTGATATTTCCTGAATCAAGTTTTCACTTCATTAGAAAAAAAATCAGCTTCCTGTTGCTACAAACTAGTTAAGCCACAGATTTCATGGAATGGTTTGGGTTGGAAGACAGCTGGAAGATTATCTAGTTCCAACCCCCCTGCCATGGGCAAGAACACCATTCACTAGATTAATTCACTTCAGTTTCTTATAGTCCAATGTAAAGAAATAAGTCGCCTGCATCTAGTGCAAAATCAGGCACTTCCATCTAAGGAAACTCACATTTCAGTTGAAGACCAGAACAAACTTAAAAATTAAAGCTACATCACTCAAGGTTTACTTCCTCCCAATAGAGCCTACACCAATAAGTAAGGATCTTTTTTTAGGAGGGCATTTCCAGACATTCTAAAGAAATTGCACCTAAGAGATATGTACTGCAAGCAAGTAACTTGGGATGAGGCCAAAGTCTTTCTACTAAAATGCCAGATAATGTCAATGCACCACCTCCTGCAGAAAGTATTACATCTGAGTTTGGCAAAAATACACCCTTGCTCCCACACAAGAGTCTAACATGGACTTCTGCAGAGCTTTATTATCCCTTGATTATTTCAGCTGGTTCCTTATGAGTTCATCCCAGCTGGTTCTCATGTCACTTTAAAAGAGGGAAATGTTTTGTCAGAGAACAAGTCAGCCTAAGGTAACAGAACAATCATAATAGTAAGTTCCTTAAGCAGCAGAAGCCCTGTTATTTATAGGGTGACAATAATATTAGTCTAACATGTATTTTGAAAGCAGCATGGAGAAGAGGTAGGCTCATTAGAAGCAATTTAAGCCAATAATTTTTTGTGGTTCTCCAAAGTTTTATTGTTTTTATATTTGTCTGTGCAGCTAGAGGGAGGCAAATCTGAAGACATTTAGTTGCATTATTTCAAGTGGCCCAAAAGCTGAGATATGCAGGAACATCCAAAAGCCTTTATGGAAGCCTACAGGACAAACAGCTGTGTTGCTAACAGGAGGTTACAACTTCAATATATTGTACAGCAGTGCTACTGAGTATTTGCATGAAATCATTGGAAAATATATGGCAGAAGGGTCATTATGATGACAATTGTCACACTAAATCCACCACAAACTGATTAAGTGCTCTTTGTCCACATTTAGGACAACCCTAAAAACACTCCTGCATTTCCTTTTCAACAGTTTGCTGAAATTAATCTCTAGCCTTTGCAGAAATTCCAATACCATGCAGAGGCAAGAAGCTTTCAGTGCACAATTAACTCTAGAGGATTCAGTTTCTAGTATCTATGTGGCCCACATGACAGATACTTGATGAGCTGTGAGGAGTTTTCCTTTATTCTGTAGTTAAGAGTGCACCATTGTACAGCTGTATCTTAATTAGAAATTCTGCTGCACAAGCACTACCTTCAACTACCCGTTAAATACAAGTTGATATTGCTACAGTTTGCAATAATGAACAACAGCTTTTAAGGATATAAGTGTAGGACAAAAGCTACAGTTGAATTAAGTTAATCTCAGTGAGTCACAGATTAAGTTACTGGCAATCTGGATCTTTCTGTCCATCACTTTTAGTCCTCACTTACAAAATGTCTTAATTTTACAGCACTTGCTGTCATGGTAAATCTGTTATGGGTTAAACTGATTCATGCTTTTGTTACCCTGCTCCTCCTTACATTTCTACTAAGACACAAGGACACCACCAAACTGGTTCTACATGTTTGAAAAGGGGTAACAAACTTTTCACCTTTAGGGGACCTAACTAGGTCAAGTCTGGCAGGGTCTCAAGCTCTTAAGAAAATCCACTAGCTACATAAAGTGAGACTTGTACATTAAACACACAAAAAGAAAAAATGTTGAAAAAGCCCCAAGAGCACGGAAGCAGAAAAGACTTATCACTTTTGCTTCCAAACATGATAAAATTCCTGTATGCTTTTACAATTTGTCAGAGCTTTTATCTTCTTTGCCAGCTCATACTCTATGCATTCTGTTGGTAGCATTCTTTACTTCAAGAAGTACAAGAATGCAGGGTTACATATATGATATCAGGGCTTTAAGCTGGGACTGAAACACTGAGACTTTCCATTTCATAGAAGTTATTTTCTAGTTCATTTAGATATTAAAATACACCAGCCAGAAGAAGTTGAAGTGAAGTTCTCATATTGGTTTGCTGCTTTGCTGTTATCTAGGGGTTCAAAACTACAATATTTAAGTGCAATATAAGATCATATATAGAAAGGTATCAGAAAATTCAAGTATTTCAGTTTTTATGCATTTTATAAAAAGATGCTTCGAAGAGCACTTGACATTCTTAAGATATTTTCTTTCTAGCCTACAATTAGATGCTGTTTGTGGTAGTCACTAAAAGCCAGCAGCAGACTCTGACCTATTAGTCTGGCTCAGATCAAACCTGTACATGCTAAGATCAATTAACATTAACCTGAATGTTGTTTGAACCACTAGTGTTTAACAGCATTGGTAAATCCAGAGCCTAATTTGTCATAAGAACTGTTTCTGAAATCTAACTTCAACACTACTTATACATTCAGCAAAATCTATCTTGACTTACATCCTGAAACTGACTGAAAGTAAAGGTGAAACATGGAGAATTTGTTCTAGGACCTGTTAAACCATTGCAAATAAACCAGTGACCACTTTGGAATTTGGCTAGTCAGAATGCAAATATACCAGGGACTCCTGTTAAAGCTGGATTTTTTAATGCCTGAAGGTCTACTTACGTAGGTGCAACACTAACAAACCACTTCAACCATCCCATTTACTAGTGAAACTTCATTCTATGAGACAGGACTTCAATTCCCCTTTAGGTTTGTCAGTTATGGAGCACTAAAGGAGGTGGAATGGTGATACCTAAGCTATAAGCAGTGACTGCCATGTAGACACACAATTAAAATCTCCTTTCTACTCAGAGCAGCATTCACAGCAAGTATGAATTAAATGACACACTGGATGACAGCACAAGCCCAACTGTTTTGCTTTCCCATACCAGGCCACAAATCCATTCTAACCAAATTGGCTGGTCCACAGGTTGCACAAACATTTAAACAGAACAACAGTTAAACAGGTCTGCACATCAGCTCACCCTGCTCTCTTAGGCATTGCACCTTAAGGTACATTACATAAAACAAGCAAATTTTAGTATCTTCAAATATAGTTTTTTTTAATACCTCAGAGCTCTAATAGGTGGTTTCAGCTCAGAGAGCAGCAGCAGTGGCACAGGTCTTTAATCTGCCATGCCTACATCCCTGCACAAGAGCATTTATAGATTCTCTCAAACAGATCCAGCTACAGCAGTGCATTGCTTCCTTTTTAAATAAGCAAGGGCAAGAGAAATTGTTACCTGAAAAGTTTAACAAGATTTTGGATTTTTATGCACCTCAAGTCAGCAATCTCCTTTTTAAAAACTGGTTATGGAAACTAGTTATGTTGACAGTACACTGTTTTCTACTCATTCAATATACTTTTGGTATTAGGATTTCTCAATAGCTACTAAGCAAAACAAAGCCTGCTGATGCTTTCCTATGGTCTATGTAAATCTGAGTTTGAACACTTTAAAATATGCCTTGTTTACTTAGTTCAGCAATCCCCCTTCAGTGACCTCACATTCCAGCATTTAGTTTAACTTTGCCAGTATATTGCACACCTGAACACTACTAGGGACATTCTGAAGCAGTTTGCAAGTTTCTCCAGATGACTGGAGACCCTCCTCTTTTCTCACTGCAGCAGTTTTCTCAACCACATAAGCCATCCCATCCATCCCATACAAAAATAAGAGGAAGCATCTCATTAGGAAGCATCTCGCATTTCAGGTCTGACACCAGAAATTCCAAGGCACCTGACAAGTGCTTGAGACTATTCCAGTCCTTAGTTTCAGTTACAGGAATACTGTGCATAGTGGGGTGCATAACATCTCTTTGTGCTCAGAGTTACTTAGTGAGGCAACCAGGTTTTCCACCTGTACCACCACCACCACCAGTGGACACAAGACTCTACTCAGTTTGAGTGTAAAGATGGATCAAGCTGAAACACCTTAATCCCATGTTGTTACCCAGTGCTGCATTGTTACATACTTTTTTAATCTCATATTCAGCCTTCGGTTTGCGGTCCCGCCTCTAGGCACAAGAACATCCATTTCTCAGCTATGCCAAGTTTACTGACAAGATACAAGCTCAATCATTTGCCATGAGTAACATGGGATGTTCTGGTTCCTGCTTTCTTGCAGGAAGACAGTAGTGGTGACAACACTGAGCAGAGAACTGCTCAATTCCCCATAGTTCCTTCCTGAAGTCTACCTTGAGACTAACACTGCTTGTAGTGACCTAAGGCAGCCATAGCAGAGCTCAGTTATCTGTTTTGACAGTGATCAGTGTTGTTGCCACCCAGGCACAGGTGAGAAAGAAAGTAATGTGACCCAAGGGTAGCAGCCTGCTCAGCTCTAAGCCATGCAATGACTTTTATTTCACATTTCTACCACTATGCTATTGTTATGCTCCCAGGACAGCAATATGGCTTATGCATTCATCTGGAAATACATATTTAAGCCCTTGTACAGTTGGTATTGCTTGATCTAGACATTAGATCTCTCTTGAATCAGCAGCTATTTTAATCAAAAGCCTAAAAATTACGGAAGTGTTATTTGCATGCAGCCCCAAAGTATTTGATCCCTGCATGAGTCATACCTGCTTTGTACTGCCATCAGTGGCCAGAGCCAACAGCTACAGATGAACCAAGTTCATTCTTCTGTCTTATGCATAAAGCAGTTATCCAAGGTTCAAACACAGCAATACTGTGCTGATGTAAAAAGCAGAGCAGACCATCTTGCTATTCAAATATAAACTTTAGCTGCCAGAATTATTCCCCCCAAGAAAGAATGAAATGGGAGTCTAAATATTGGCCTACAAAACACCTTAGACACCTCTGCTAATAGGTGGCCCTATTCCAATAAAGGTTGTATTCCAATAAATTCCAAAAATTTTGACTAATGTCAAAAGCTTATGACAGATAATACTACATATGCCAACTCACTTCTTTGGGTTCCATATCAAACTTCTTTGGCCCCATCTGTTCCTTTGGCCCCATACTGGCAGCTGCCCAGGACTTCGGAGGGTTCTGTAACTGTGGTGATGACACTTGCTGCTGCCTGTCAGCTTTCTCCCAAGCCTCTCGAGTCTCCTGCTTCTTTTGTTCTGGCTCCTCCCTAACATGTGCAGCCCAAGCCTTCACAGGCTCCTGCTTCTTTTGCTCTGGCTCTTCCCTAACAGGCACTTCCCATGTTTTCATAGGGTCTGGCTTCTTTTGTTCTGGTTGCTCCCTAGTTTGGGTTACCCAAGGTTTTGGAGATTCCTGTTTTTCTTCTGGTTCTTCCTTATCTTTGGTTACCCAAGGTTTTGAGGACTCCTGCTTTTTCTGTTCCTGCTCTTCCCTAACTTTTGTTACCCATGGCTTAGGTGATTCCTGTTTCTTCTGGTCCTGCTCTTCCCTGACCTTTGCTACCCAGGGTTTGGGAGACTCCTGCTCCTCTCGGACACGTGCTACCCACACCTTTGGAGCTTCTGGCTTCTTCTGTTGTTCCTCCTCCACACGGGTCTCCCAGGGCTTTGCAGACTCATGCTTCTGTTCCTCCTCTTTAACACGAGATTCCCAAGGCTTTGGAGAATCTGGTCTCTTTAGTTCTTGCTGTCTAACACGAGCTTCCCAAGGCTTTAAGGTCTCTTGTTTCTGCTTCTGTTCCTGCTCTTTAGTATCAACAAGCATCTCCCAGGACTTTGGAGGTTCTTGTTTTCTAGCACACTCAGCTTCCCAAGATCTGGGCTCTTCTGGCTTCTTCTTGACAGAGTATTCTGCTTCAGGCAAATAACGCCTGTTGAGAAACTATATAGACCAAAGAAACTTAATGGCTCCCAAGAACACATTTTGCTACTACAGTTCAGGTCAGTTAAATTAGGTCACTCAGCTACTGAAAACTGCTGACTAAAAGCAGAGCCTAGACAGTCTAAGCACTAGTCATAGAAACTGTGGCCATGGCTTTATCCTACAACACTGCAGACTAGATTTGCTTGGCATGCCACAGAGAAACAGGGAACAGTGCTGAACAGCACAAGTAAAACCCAGCTGAGTCAATCTACTGCCCTTATCCTCCATGCTACCTCATGTTCCTAGGCAGTGACAATATCAAGTTCAATTGTGATTTTTATAAAGGTAGCTCTCCCTCTAAGCACCTAAAAAGCTCTGGTACTGTATTAACAGACATTTTGCTAAGCACCTCAAAGTATTCAGATCCAGTAACCAAGCAGAACTCTCATTCTTAGTGGAGTTTCAATACTAAAATGTCACCAGATTCTCAGATTTAGTACCACTGGACTTCAGCTGCAGGTGGTGTTTAGTGTCAGTAAGTCTGAGAGTTCAAAGATTATGTCCCAAGTTTTTCTTAAGTTACCACTTTGTCATGAACAGGAAGCAAATACGTGAAGTGAAGAAGGTACAAGGCTCACTGGCTGAGATCTTTTTTCTGGCTAGACGCCAGATGAGAGTCAGGTAACAGTGTTACCAGTAACTTACAAAAACTTGCTCTAGAGTACACCCTCTAGTGTTTCCCTGGGAAAGAGGGATTCAGCATTTTAAGAACCAGTATTTCCACTTGCAAAAAGACACCTTTCCCCACCTTTCAAACCAGGTGTAATGATTTCTATGCTACTGACAGTCAAAGCTTGAGTTTGGGAGTCTGAAGAGCTGCTGAAACAGGTCTACACACCCCTGTGCACATAAGTTTTTCTTGGGTTTCCTGACAAATCAGAGTAAAACCAATATCATTCTCAACCCCACCAATATCAAGCCTACTGCAACAAGCTTAGCTTTTACAGACAGCTTTAGTAGATGTGTATTTTCTCTATTCCACAGTACACAAAAGATCAGTGTTTCCACTCTAAAGGCTGATGCTTTGTTTTATTCAGGAAAGTGCCAGAGCATTAAAGTGCTATACTGCTTCATGTAATCCTGCTCCATTTATCCCAAAATAAAACACCAGATGCCATAAATTTGGGGTTTAAAAATAGAAACACAACCAAATCTTTAATGCTGCCTACATCAAGCAACACCTAGATTGCTGTTCAGACTCCCCTTTAAAGTTTAAAAAAGGGCTGCAGAAGAGCATTTAGGTGTCTGATAATCACAATACTAAAGGCAAGCAATTAACAGTAGAGCATCTTACCTCCTGTGGCTGTATTTCAGATTTCATAAGCTCCATAATGGATTCTAGAGAAAGGATGTTAATTTGTTTCAACTGATCAAATGCAGAAAGGCAGATCAAACAGCAGCAACTCTTTACATCTATTTAAATAGTAGCACCAACTTGCTAAACTGGATATTCTGAAAGCTCAGCTTGCCATTCAACATGCTATTTGTAGACAAGCTTTTATTTTCTAAATTTTACAGCTGCAGAAGTTTAAACAAGAAGCATTTTATAGTATTCATTATTTTCTTATCCTAATATGTAACTTCCCCTACACACCAGACAGTTCCCACACCTTCAACTTGCTCAGAAGGCAGAAGCATTCTATTACTATGATTTAATGTTTTTTCTACATTATTAGCTAAATTAGGGCTGCAAGCCCTGCAGGTTCCATTTCAGTTACTACACTGCAAGTAAGCTAGAGCATAACATTAGATTTAGCACCAAGCTATGTAAAGTCAGTGCTCAGTTCAAGCCTTTCCCAACACTGATACAAAAACTGAACCCTGTAATATTCCACCTGGTTCTTTGGCAGACTCTCCTTTTGACAGCTGTCTTATCTTCTCAGGTTTTCTATTTACTTCTTCTTCTTCCAATTCTTTTACTGGCACAGTGGTGCGAGGAGTTGGAATACTTTCAAAGTAGCCAGAGTCTAGAAGTTTGGATAACAGGTCCTTCATGTGTTTATCTAAAGAGAAAAAGCCCATAAAGTTAAAATAGCAAAATCTGAAATTAAGGGATATTCAGATTACAGATTAAGACCTTTACTTCCTCCCTTTATATGAACTGCAGTTTCTCCAAGTTCACACATCTTCCCAAGCTATAGCAATAAAATGTTTTACTAAAGGAAATTATTTGACTGCTTAATTTAATGCAGTTGAAATCATCTTTTCAATCCCAGGGCAAGACTGCAGCTTGTGTTTAAATGCCCACAAGGTAAACACTGAGACACCTGGTCTCCCATATGCTTAGAAAGGGCTTTGTTTACCATGCAAAGTCAGCATTGATACTAAAATCATGTGAGACTGCAACAGAGGTAAAGCTAAACAGTCACAATGGAACCACTCTACAAGACACTCTTGCTGGTAACAGGATGGTGCCTCAGAAAGAAAAACAGAAACAAGCAGGGGAAATGCAAGGGACTGTTCCCAGACTGAACTTACTCCTCTGAAGCTGGAAAAGATTCAGAGCTGACATGGCTGAACTAAAGCTTAACTGTGTACTCTAAGAAGCACTGTCCAGTTTGCTCCTCTGTGCAAACAAGAGACAGCAGCTTAGAGTAGAGAGTAAGACCTCAGAAGTATCAGTGATTCTAGGAATTGTTTCAGAGAAGCTGGAAACAGGACAGCCTTGAGAACAGGAAGAACCTTCAGTGAAAGATCACTCCTCCCAGTGACAGCCACAAAAACAAGAATTTGAGCTAGAATTTAATATGGCTGTAAAAAACTGTCTTCCAAGGCAGTGAATGCTAATAAAACAACCTAACAGCTTTATCTGAAGTCTAGCTGGTACACAAAGGGATGCAAGACTGACACTAAAGGGACAGAGATACTGATAAACAATCTATTCATGTCAACAGAAACAAGGCTAAGGCTACCAGCCTGTGGCAATCCTAGCTTGCAGTTTGTCCAGAACTACATGGAAAGATTTAACA
Source organism: Polioptila caerulea (assembly GCA_013397295.1). Classification (NCBI taxonomy): domain Eukaryota; kingdom Metazoa; phylum Chordata; class Aves; order Passeriformes; family Certhiidae; genus Polioptila; species Polioptila caerulea. The sequence goes on from VYXF01009527.1 coordinate 440,013, forward strand.
CCTAATTGTCAGTTCAGCTAGCTGTTTGTGGAAATTAAACAGGGCACACTAGTGCTCTAACAGTTCCACATTGTTGCAAGTAACAAATGAAAGATTCCTGCCACACAGCTGCTACAAGATTGGCATAAACACAACAAGGGCTGTTTGCAGTAGGAAGGACACTACAACTCAATTAAGGGCAGTTTCCTCACAAGCAAGTTATAAATAGGAACACAATGTCTATGTTGGCTTACAACCACAGATATTGGAACAGTGCCACAAATGGAAGAAAATCTGTAGAGTCCCACAGATTTTGGTACGCTTGAAAAGTAAGGACACTTCCATTACTGTGGAATTTCCAAAGTCTGCACTGAGCATGAGAGAGCCCAGCAAGTTCCATTAATGACTACCCTTCCCAAGTGTGGTGCTGTGCACTGTAGGGAGACAACAGGTATGAGTCTAAAATTTCTACAAAGAAAGGAGGCTCCTCAGTGATGTGGAACTTTCAGCCCAGGGCCAATGAAGCTTTGTAACACATCAGTGTACTCAACTAAGCATTTCATGGCTGGGAACTGTTCCAAGCTTCACCTATTTGCACATAACTATACAAAAAGCTTCCCATTGTTCTGTAAGGTATTCATGCATCAGGTTTTGAATTGCTACCATCATTATTCCTCAAAAACATGCTAGTACACTGATTGAAGAGTAAGTCTTGACTGAAAATGGAAGCATGTGGCATTGACCTGTACTTAACTGAACTAGAAAGAGCCCTTTATCCTTGGATGATCGAGACACACACATCACTTGCAAGTATTTAATTTCATAGCCTTCCATGTGTCTTCACTGGTTAGATATTTAGTGTATTCACTTGTTAAGATATTTAACAAGCATCCAAATTTTAGATCTCTCAGTTATTTCTCTAGATGACACACTCACATGTTGTTCCAACCACAGGTTTCTCACTTCCTTCTAGAAGGTCCCAGAAGTAGAGAGAGGATTGTTCCATCTGGTCTTCAACACTAAAACAAATGACATTTTCACCAGGTAGAATCATAGCCAAGATCAAGTGCTGCACTATCCCAATACCCCTCATTTTATGACATTCACTCATGTCCAGCCTTCCAAACCTAGGCTGCATACACAGAGTGAATAGTAAGCCCTGAAATCACTGGAAGCAATTCAGCTGTCTCTGTCTGCACAGGATTTAACCTAGCAAACCTAACTTCTTTTGTTGGTCAATACAGAGATGCTATCACTGTCACACAAGACCACATGGCTGAATTTCATTACAAGCCAGAACTCCCAAACAAGGCAACAATTGCTGTTTAATCAGCTAGTCACATTGACTGGATGAACTTGTACAGGTGCAACCAACAATATTTCACCATTCTCACTGACTAGCAGGTCCTCAATATTTCACCATTCTCACTGACTAGCAGCTCCTTGGAAACTCTGCTATAGGTCCAAGATCCACCTCCTCCAGAAGATGGAATTTGCAGCCCACTGAGAGGAAACACAGTATCCCAAAGGAAAGGATGATGCTTCTTTGTAGAAGTAAGAGTAAGCTAGAAACAAAGTTGCTTCATTGGAATGAGACACTCCTATTGTTGCTTTTTGTAAGCAGCTGTTCTTTGGAAGTAGGCAATTAAATAGCAAAGATTAGGCAAGTCTAGTGTATGACAAGTGATTAGAATTCTGAAGCACTTAAAGAATCAGGCCATATTCAAACATGACTTAGCCATAAAGTGTCTCAGCTTACCACCTAGCAACTCCTTATTCCATATTCAAATACAATTCTTGCTGCACTACCCTACCAGACAGGCTAAGCATGAGCCATCACAGCACCAGAGCACATCACATGAGCACTGATACTGACATTACCTCTGTTAATAACCTGGAAACATGCATGACCATTCAGAGAAGAGGTATCAAAAACTTCAGGCAATTTCTTAAAACTACTTTGAAGCGAACAGTAAGAGCACCTCAGGAGCACCATCTTACATTTCTCTAGAATAAAGAAGCACATCTGAGTCATCAATGTAAATGGAATACAGAAAGAGTTCTGATTTTACTGCACTTTTTTCACTTCATGAACAGCAAGATCTCAGAGAAGCAGTACATTCCCAGCCAAGGGATGGTACTGGATGACATCTCCTCAGTCCCACAGGGAGACATAAAATGGCAAAGTCTGTCTGTAACCTGCACCTGAGGCTGTAATTACTGCAGCTTCCCTCTAATGCTCCAAGTGAGGTAAACCTGTTACATTCCTAATCTCAGACCAAAGCAAGTGCATTGAAGAGAATTTTAATGTTCCAAAACATGGTATTCAAAGACATGGCAGTGTCAAACAGAGGACATTTACCACAACAAATGAAGCATACTAATTAGACAAAAACCCCTGAACTTACCTTAAGTTCTCATTTCTTTCTGGACACGTCAGTTTTGCAAATCTTATGAGGTAGTCTAGTTCTTTAGAAGGCAAGTATATTGCACCATTCACACCACCTTTGAAATCTTTCTGAACATGCTCTTGAGTGAAGTTTTGCAGCACATACTGGACTTGAAGTATTGTACGCAGCTTTTTCTTCTCTGCTTCAAGCTTCAATAGACTCTCTCTGCGCTGAGCCTTCTTCTGTGCTTTCAGCAGCTATTTTAATGCAAAATTCAACAATTAAATGAAATTTAGTGTGCTTAATCCTGTTTAGGAACAAAATTCTAGGGTAAAACATTGAGTTCTAGTATTGATTAACCTACAGTGAGGAAATCAACTATTAATTTTGATCATATAACAGAAGCTCCGGACTCTTCAGTTATCCAGAATTTTTTAAGCACCTCCTTTGGAAGAGCTCCCCATTTATCCACTAATTGTCTACACATCTAACTTTCAGTCAGACTAGATACTGGTAGCTTCACTTGTGATATGCCTTTGTGATACCTAGACCCTGATTATGCCTGCTAGCTGTTTTACTGTAACAGCTTTTTAAAAATTGATAGAATTTACACCAATACACTGATCCAGGCCTAGCTAACCTTTAACATTTACCACAGAGTTAGAGAGGCAGAAGTTGTCTCAAGTTTCTCCTAGTAAGACAACTGCTCTTCATTTTTAAATCCTCCATCTTAAAGGATACAGCAGAATCCTACAATTATTTCTGTTGGCAGAAGACAAACACTCATTAAATAAGCAACAACACAAGTTACAGAAAATATACAAAAAATGCATTCAAGTTTTTTATCATGCACTAACAGAACTACCCAGCAGAAGCTATCCAAGTAACTGCAGAATTTAAAGTGCCTCAATATGTGTCACAATCTAAGAAAATTTTGTTCCCTACAACACACTGCAAAGGATGCAAGGATGCTGTTGCCAGAATGGCCCCTAGTGTTCCAGTAATGGTTATTGGCTGTAGAATCCACACCAGCAGAAGTAGAGCCAAGTTTAAAACAAGGTGGGTTAGCCTATAAATACAACATAAGTTCAAGAACAAACATGATCTGGTAGAAGTTAATGCTGGATTATCAAAAACACCTGCACAAAGATACACTGGGTCACAAGGTACCTGTCCTTCAGTGTTCTGTAGGAGGCAGAAAAACAATGCCAGAGCAGTGACTAATCATGTTTAGCTTCCCTACCACTACCTTACATCAAATCTTCCATAAGTGCAGAATTTGCTTGAGCCAAGAGATCAGTTTCTCCAAAGAGAAAACACTTGCTTGCATTAAAATAATGTATGTAGTGCTTTAAATCCTGAACAAAGACCTAAATAAAGCACTAAATCTGTGACTTGCCACAATTAGAGACAACTACAGCAGATTAAATAGCAAACTCCATAAGCCTCAGTTAAATTTTACTGAGGGATGTATTTCTCATTGAAGTCAAAGTGATTTAATACCAGCACTTTCCTTCCCCAGAAGCATTAAAAAAAATCAGCTTGGAAGGGATCCTGGGACATTGTCTAGCCCAGACTCCAAAAAGGCTACAGGGAATCAAGATCAGATTCCTTGGAGCTTTGTACAGTCAGGTGTTGAAGAAATCCAAGGACAGATTTTACCACTTCCCTAAGCAGCCTGCTTCTAATGTTTAATCACCCACTGAGTGACCATTCCCTCCTTGCTCATTGGTATCTATTTCAAGCCATGATCATTGCTTCTCCTACCACATCTCAGCAAAAGGCAGCTCCACCCTTTGAGAATTTGCTGTCTGAAGGATAATAGTGCATCTCCTGGCAAGCCTTCACTTCACCAGCAAGCCCAGTTGTTCCAGGCTCCCCTCACAGGTGGCACTTTCCAGGCCCTGGCCATTCAGGGGCCCACCACTGGAATCACTAAAGCTTCTTTAGCCTTGGCCTACCAAGTGATCAGAAACAGACATCTGGTTAACAAGTACCAAATAATCAGCTCTCCTTAGTCAACTGCTCCTCAGCCTATGCCTGGGCTTTACTGCTCCAGAGATACAGGAACTTCCTAGCATGGGGTGTACTGGAATAGAAGTGTAGCCACTAAAGTAGGAGCACAAAATTTTGCAGTTATCTCCCACTAACATAGAAAAGAACAGTTATACTTACATCTTGGCTAAGCCCTGAAAAGGTCTTCTGAAGCTCCTTGGCAAATTCCAGGTTGTGCACTACTTCATCGTATTTCTCGACTGCATCCTACAAAGGAATAGATAAAGTTTTTCATGCTTAAGGCTACTGATTGCAACTCTATTGCCTTAAGTACTCTATTGTACTTAAATTCTCACTGGGAAGTTGTCATTTAGCGTGATCTTTTCTGAAAATGTAACTTTTGAAAGATACGGTAGCTGGTACTTTCACTTTAGTTGCAAATATCATTTACCCATAACTGAGCTGCAGTTCAAGGGCAGCTCACACCACCACACAGACATCCTACAAGTTTGCCTATACAGGTCTTGGCAAGGCAATCAGAGGTAAACAGCTNTTTTAAAGATGGTACTTTCGGTACTTTAGTTGCAAATATCATTTACCCATAACTGAGCTGCAGTTCAAGGCCAGCTCACACCACCCAGATATCCTACAAGTTTGCCTATACAGGTCTTGGCAAGGCAATCAGAGGTAAACAGCTATTTAAAGTCAGACTGGTCTGGAAGCCTGGAATACAGGAGAAGTTCAGCACAGATCTTCTACCCTCATGCTTAAATGAATGTCTTTCAAGAAAATTTGTAAAAACTTTAGAACTATACAAGGCAAGTCATACTTCCATATAAAAGTTTTTCCAATTCAGTTTCCACAAGAGAAGCCATGTTCCTGCCTTCAATCAGTATTTTACTGATGATTTTACTGATTGAATGGCTTCAATCAGTATTTTACTGGCTAGTCTTCAAAAATACTAATTCCAGTAGATTATTATTTGCATTTTGATATACCCAATTCTTAATGGGTCAGTTAATTTCTCTAAGTTCCCTTGACATCTCTGAAGATAGCAAAATGTTGTTGTTCAGACATAGTGCCCATATCTTCACATCACAAGGCATAAAGAAACAAGTTTAATTCCAGTAGTTCACATGTGCTTTACAGCAGTTTGGTTTATGCTCCTGACATGATACCACAGTTTTCTAGAACAGGCCCATCAGTCTAATATAAAGCTCTTTCACAGCAGTGTTAGTGTTCAGTGTTTCATCGGTGCAGTGACAAAAGCTTAATCTACTGTCCCAATAAGATTTGGGACATCTGCAAATTCCATATGTGTTCCTAAGCAACTGAAAAACAAGTTATATGTTCATTTGTTCAGTTTGATTGCTCAGTTACTTTTATTCCCTTGTTTTTGGTATACTAGACACTACCAGGACCAAATGCTACTCAACACAAAGTGCAAGCTCTCACCTGGTAATTTAGGTTATCTTCACACAATTTACCAAGCAGTTTTGATGTACTATTTAGCAATTGACTTAGCACTCCAGAGAATGACTTCTAAGAATCCAATGCTCACACATTTGAGGAAGACTCAACACCAACACTTTACTAGTCAGGTTACAGTAATTGTGCTTTTAACAACACAAATTGCAGATTTGTTTTGAAATTTCCCCACCTGAACATCAAGAAGAGCGACCACTGCTCTCATGACAAGCTGTCCCTCAGCCCACAGGAAAGCAATAGCTTTCTTCTGTCACACCTGTTATTAGCATTCATTAACAGTATGTTGGAAGATCAGTACTGAGGAAAATTTGCTCAGCTTGCAGAACAGCACAATAAGAGCATTTAACTTGCTGGAAGCTCCTCATTTTTGAAACAAATGTTTCCTAATGTAAGGGTAGCACCCACATTAGGTCTGGCAGGCATGCACCACATGTAATTACAGCTTAATCCAAATTGCTTGCAAAACAAGTTCATCACCAGACATGCACTTGTTCCTCTGTGTGAAGAAAATTAAAATTATAGATGACAGCAAGTTGTATTAGAGCACCACTGTATTATAGGCAGTTGGTTTCTTTAAGGTGTTAAGATCTACTGAGCTCTACTCCAGCTTCAATTTGTATCTACACAACAAATTTGCATCTGAAAAGTTACAAATGCAGTATTTCTGTATTCTAACAACTGAAGCAGGGGACTCCAAAAGATTATTAATTAAATATTGAGTGTATATGTGCTTCTACAATAGTCACCTGAACAGCCTAACTACCACTTGCCAGCTCACTATGAAGACTGAATCTAATTCTTCATTTTAGTAGCCTAAGAAACTCCAGAAACTAGGATGAAGGTACTAAAATTTAAAAAGTGAAGCCCAGATAGGAACACTAAAATCCAGCAACCAAATTAGTGCCATTTTCCAACCTCTGTCACCTAACAGCTTTTCACAGTCCAGGGCATATACCAAAGTAGTCAATATATTCAAGACTATTTAAACTCAGAGAACATTGTTCAGTTGTTCACTGTTCATGGTAGCAAACAGATTGTGAAGAACACCTATGTTCTAAACACAAGTTTCTTGCCCACCTGATTCCAGACTGAGTTGAGAGGAATTGAAGGTCATCACCCTACTCCAAACCATCAGATTTAATTAATTTACTTTTGCATTTGATATGGCAAGAGACCACATCAGATTCTGTAGGTAAGTATTAAATGACAATTAATTCCAACAGATTTACTCGACTTCTAAGAAGTTACCATTTCCCCTCTAATCCCATTTATGTCTAACTCTTATACAAATGATTCACAGTAAGAAAATAGAATTTCTGTCCTCAGACTGCTGCACTGTGATCAAGTTAGCAATCAATGACATTTTTCCAGCTGTTTCTTTAGCAGGATCAGCACTATCACTGGAGTGTCAGTACCCCTCATCAGACAACTACTCTTTAGCATATGTCCACTACATTTTAAAAATATGACTCCTGGATTACTCAAGCCATCAACATTTTGGATTTTGTGACACTGCTACTCAGCTCTGCTAAAGCTTTCATGTTACTGAAACTTGGTTTCAGATCTACAATCCATTCCAGAACAAGACAAAAAAAAAAAGCCAGCACTGTCAGTTATATTAACAGCTACTTGTAACCAGCAGCATAGTGCAGACAACAGGCAATTTCAAGTAATAGCTACTAATGAAGAAATCGTGAGGATTAATTAGCCACCTCAGAATTCCTGAGGCTTGGGTTCTAACACTGCACTGCCATATGGATCAGCTGCACACAAATACCTCATTAAGAAACAGAGGTGCAGGAGCACTGAAGCTGAAAGTCTACAGAGCAAAGATAAACAGGGATCTTCTATTACTGCAGGGAACAACATGAAGGTTAAAACAGGAGATGGAGCTTCTGGGCTCAACATTCAGCCTGATTACCAATAATTTGTTCACTTGGTTTTGTGAAAAATACCTTTACAAACCTGAAGGCTTTTGTAAAAACACCCTCAGGTCCTTCAGCAACCCATCCTTCCTGCCACCTCAGAAGATTTTGAGGCCTTCCACACCTGCATAAAGCAAGCTTACCAATTGGTCTTGATTGAGGGCTTCTCCCTTCTTCAGACGATCTTTGTAGTCTTCTAGTTTGAGCTGCAGAAAATTCAAAGTAAACATTACACATAAATCAATAAAAAAATTAAGTAAGGAATAGGAGTAAAATAGTGTAACATAGAATAGAAAACCTCCTACTTCCTCCTGTTTCTGGAGAAAGTAACACAGTTTTTGATTGTGCCTTTGATTTGGCAATTTCAGTCTGCAGGACTGTCTACTTCCTTTCAATACCAGTGATCTTTCAGTTCTTACTGGCTACTTTTGTTTCATTTAAGAACTATTACTGCATTGATCCAAGATCTTTAAGTGGCTTCAAATACATCCAGTGTCCTGTTTAAGTTAGGCTTATTTAGCTTTCCCAAGTCAATGCTGGAATTTAGTTATATTATCCTTGAATAATCCTTGTTATGTCTTTCAAAAATTTGGCTTTAGTTACATCAAAAATTTATAACCCTGTTCCCTAAGAAAGCAGACAAGTGTATTCAGGGAAGAAATAGGATTTATTTCCACTATACCAATTAAATGCTGATGTAAACAATACAAAACTAAACTGTTCAGTATTGCAAATTTCTTTAGGGAAAAGAAGGGTGACTTCACTTCCATGTAGTCAAATACTATTCCATTCTAGAGCTTCACTGACACAATATCTATAGGAGTATAAGACCAGGAATACTTTCCACTCATTTTAGTAAGTCACACTTTTATTTGCTGATGAGGCCATATTGTCATTCATGTGAAAATCAAAGGTACCAGAGAAATTCACAACAAGAAGCTTCCTTGGCCGAATTAGAACACAACATAAAGTTGTTTAACCATGCAAAGGAAACATGCTTGTCTGATGTTATTCAAAATTACAGCATGATGCATGACATGAGACAGCAGTAATACTGCATCTCCTGCAGGAGGACCAAGGCCCCAAAGCACATGGCCAGATGTCTGATCTACTCTCTCTCCTTGCCCTAAGACATAACTAAAAGCTTTTCAGACATTTAGAGTAGCACAACACATTCACACAATTGCTTTACTTGCAATCCTAATCCAGCACTGAAAGCCATAGCAGCATTATTTCTTTTATCCTACAGAAAACAACATTCAATTAAAAAAAAACAAGCACAGCCTTCAGTCACCTGCCAATCAACTGAAAAGCCTGAGAGTGCAGAAGTCTGACTAGCCACAGATGCAGTGATTTAGGTGTATAGTTATCTCAGCTATTATTCTTACTAACACTGTTCTGTCCCCTCAGAAAAGCAGAGGTCAAAAACAGAGATCAAGTTTCAGAGGATTTCTGTATAAAAGTTTTCTAGTCAGCAACATTTGCCTGTATTTAAAATATGTAAGTCAAATGTTTATGCAAAGTAAAGGGCAATACATATTTAATATAATCTCACATTTCCACTGTCAGAGGAAACACTTATTCTAAGTTCCCTTTTTACAAACAATTTACATCTAAATTAGTATCAGATGCATGTAATTGATGAAACATTTCTGCAAGGCTATAAACTGTGTTTAAATCAGATCCAAGTTTGTTCTGAACTGATTTGGTCTAGAGAAGCACCTTCAGTTTTGACCAACATATATTTGCTCTGTATATACACAAATAACCTTATTCCAGCTAATGGAAATAACATTAAATATTATTTAAAAGACAATAAGCATTTACCGGCAGCTTAAATAGGTGCTATGGGCGGGAAAACCAAGTTACCTTCTTTTTCTCGATGTTCCTGATCTTGTGTTTGAGGCAGATGAGCCCGTTGTCGATGTAGATCTCATACGCCTGGGAAGGAGAGGCCGCCGTGCTCAGCGCGGACTGCAGGGGGCTGGCGGGAGCCGGGCTCTCCCCAGCCGGGGTCACCTGCTGCTTGGCCGCCTTCATCCTCTTCTCCTCCCCTTCCTCCGACCGGCCTGAAGGTGATGATGGACGATGGAAAGGGGCTTGGGAAAGCTGCACCATTGAAATGGATGGAGCTGCAAAGAAACTCTTTTATTTCGCTCTCTCACACCCTGCTCCCCCTTTTCAAGTTACGCCTTTTCTTGTCACATCACGTATTCAGAACGTGTAGCCACAAAACTGAGCCTCCGGAAGGACCGACCACAATTTTTCCACGCTTCTGCCTCCCTTTCAAAATATGGGTAGCAAGAATTTCAAAGCAAGGCAAACTTCGTATTGTTCGAAGCCTCCCCATCCATCCAGACGCCAAAAATCCTTTACATAGGCAGAATTAGACGGCATAGGGGATGATTCCAGAATCCCGATATAGTGACCATATAAAACTAGGCAGGTTTCCTGCACACATCACCCACAGGGGAAAAAACTGCAAGCAAGCAATTGCAAATCACACCGCCAGCCTGGCATCCGGGCTGCAGCCTGAATGAAAATTTAGAAGTGCCGTGCCTGAAGGTGTAGCCCTTCTTCTTCTCAATCCCGATAAATCGGTTTTACCCTTTCATGACCTCCGCAGCAATCCAGCCGAGAACTTAAAAACAACTCAATTAAAAAACAAAAAAAAAAAAAAAAAAAAAAAAACACAAAAAAAAAAAAAAAA
>VYXF01009528.1:0-30730 GCA_013397295.1 Polioptila caerulea
CAGCTCAAATCCAAGAAGATGGTGAGTCACCATCAGACAATTTGTTTAAAGAATGGACCTTTGCACCTTGGGTAAGGGAACTTTGTAAAATAGGTTTATATATGTTGGTTCTTTTAGTGGTGATACTAGTAGCAGCACCTTGTATACTTAGGTGTGTGATGAATGATGGACAAAACTGTCAAAGAAGTTTTCATCATACAAGAGAGAGGTGTAGGAAACGGGATCACAGAAAGTTCTCAAAATCGGGCAGAGATAGTGGATGAAGGCTTTGAATTAAGACCTTGGAACGGACGAGACTTATAGAACAATGAAGAATAACTTCTACTGGATTTGCCTTATACATTTTGAACAGACCAGATTTTTACAGCATTAAAATTGCTGTAGTGTACAATAGCAATGCTTAAAGCACGTGTAAAGTTATGTAATGCAAGGTAGTTAATAAGCGACAAAGTTAAGGTTTATTTGTGGTTAAACTGAGAGGGGTAATTGTGGGAAATAGAAAAGCCATAAAACTGTGAGAAAGCTGTGGGAAAGCAAGTCTCAGAAATGTTAAAAAGATAAAGTCAGTAAGGTTAGGAAAATGAGCTATGTGTGATATCAAGTGAGGCCTAGAAAAAATATTAAGCAAGATAGTAAAAATATGTATGCCTAATAATGAACTATTATCCATTGTCCTACACCATTACAAGAAAGTATTGTTAGGAGAAAGTGTGCTTGAGCACGTAGTAATTGGCTAGAGCAATTGTCTGTACAGCTTTGGCAAACTGTAATTGGCTGAGAAGTTTTTAAGATGCGCTATAATCTGGAAGTCTTGGTAGGCTGTTTTGCTGTGGCTGAAGTTGCACAAACTTGTCCAATGAGACTGATAATTGTAATGGAATAAAAAGCTTCAAGACAGCCACACCAGCCGTCCCCATCTCGTTGGTGTTTGTATATGCAAAAATATGAGCTGACACAGAACAGCATCAGTGCAATATCTTTATGCTGTATTATTTGTCGGACATGTATGTTGGCACACAAAAGAAATATACCTGTGGAAGAAACTAAGTGACACTAGCTCTTGTGATCTCCATTATTTAAAAATTTTAGAAGTCACAAGGGAGTCCAAACCAACTAAATTGTGTCACGTAGTAGATAATATGATGCTATGTATCACAAATTTAATTTAGAATGAGAAAAAAAAAAATCTAGGAGACTATCTTTTCTTGGAAAAATTGAAAAAAAAAAAAAAAAAGAATGAAAAATAATGAAATCAGTGTAAAACAGTCAAGAATATCAAAATATACAACCTCAAGACCAGCTCTGGTAGAAGTTGGTAGACTGTAGTAAGCAAAATATTGATTATTGTTTAAAGATTATTTTTGGATGAAAGTTGTGTTTCAAAATTTAGTTTTGTCATTCAAGTCCAATATAGACTTCCAGCTCTTTTTAATTAATTACTCTGTTAACAAGCTTGTTGACTCCCAAGAGAAAAATTAACATATTTACACTGAGATGTGGTACATTTCAAGGTATTTGGCAGTACCTAAGAAAGGCTTTGTGAAAATAATTCAATTAAAATTCAGAGAGAGAATTGCAGATGTTTTGGCAGTCTTGAAATAAGCCTCCACATTGAGATACAACTGCTAGGGCACCATGTTCCAGAGACTCCTGGCTTTATTCAGAGGACATAATCTTACCAGTGTGAGTAAGGGTTTGCATTATGTTCTAGACTGTGATACTTTGAAATACTTTGAAACACTTTGAAACTACAAACTCAACAAAAGGTCCCAGTTTTAACAATATGCTTTTGTACTTCTGGATTACAATTTATTATTATGTGTCAACCTAAGGTTTTCCAAGTGATCACTCATGAAATTGCCAAGTTGGATTTCAGGAGCATTTAATCACATTATGTAGATTGGATATCTGATCTGATCTTTTTATGGAGGATAATTGCACTTTTCAGTACTATCACAAAAAAAACTACCTGTGATATATTTTATTATTTAACTGAGTGTAGCTCTCATTCCTGAGAAAGAATGATAATGCATGCTCAGCCTGAGATCAACAGGACTCTGTATATCTGCCAATATGCTTTTCTGTGTTCAGTCAGTTCCAGCATGCTCTGATGCCTGGGATTGTTCCTTCCCAGCTTCAAGATTTTGAAACAGAATATGACTGTAATCTTCCACAATTCTGGCACCAAAGGAAAAATAAAAATGCTAACTGTGAGGGGCCAATTTAATTTTGATTTCTGTCTCAACACTGTTTGTCAGATGGGGGGAATAGTTCCACATGTGCCACTTGCAGGAGTCAACTAGGAGAAGATGGGAGAAAACCTTATCTCTGGGGAGACTTTGCCTGACAACCATTTCATGTCTCACAAGAGACAGGCAGTCAGCAGGGGAACACCAAAGATACCCTCTAGAGAGGTTCTCCAACGAGATGGTGAAAGATCTCCACCAATGGACTGCAGTGGAAGGTTGGACTTGGCCAATGGTCTCCTGTCAGCAGACAGACTTTGGGAGGAGCCAGAGGGTCTAAAAGTAACTGGATCACAAGTTTATCAGTGGACACAATGGCCCATTAACAGAAGACCTATCCCTCGAGGGAGGATGGGTCAAGGGAAAGATAAGGAAATTGCTCTTGCTGATTCCTTATCAGATGAGTTGTTGAGAGATTACATAGTTCCAACGGATGGTAATAGAATAACACACCCCTGATTATATTTTACCCATGACACAAGTGATTTGAAAAACCCAGTCTATACGCTGTTTCCAAAAAAATAAAGAGGTGAAGAAAATAATTTCAGTGTTAATAAGGCTATCTCTGGGAGGGATGGACTTCTTAAGTAGCTTGCTAACTTCTGCAATATAAGAAGTCAAACAAAAATAGTAATGTGACAGAAGGGAGAAATGGCTCTTGATGGAGCCTATAGGAGTAACATACATCTTAGCTCAGAAGTGGACAATTGGAAGGAATCAGACTCGGCTTTTTGTTAGAAAGAGTATTCTTCTTAGCTAGACTATTCAAGTCATATATCTTAATTTTGCCATTATACAAGAGAGATATAGAAATAACATGGAGATGGAAAGATGGAAAAGCAGAGAAAAATAAGTAAAAACACACAAAGGAAATGTGTAAAGGAGTAAAATGCACAAGGAAAGCCAGAAAGAGCTAAGTAAATACATGCAAAACAGGACTAGGTCCTCTGGGTTGCCTACAGTCAAGGAATTGAATTGTGTTAGGCTGAAGGAGGTCAGTGCTTTCTCTTTTCAGTCTCTGAGTTATTTGGGCTGTACTTTGCTCATTGCTCCAGGGCTAAATAATGGTGGTGAGAGCTTCTATTTAAAGTTGCAAAGTCAGCAAACAACTTCATAAAATACACCATTCTTTGCTTTTTATGACATTTTGTACATTATAATGTTCGATTTTACTAATCCATTTAGTTATTGAAAAACAATCCCTAAGTACCTTTCCTGTCTTCTAAAACAGTAGCATGGTGAAGTTAATTATGACAGTGAATCTGAGAAAAAAACTTTTGCTTCCCTGTTGTTAGTGAGTGTTTGTAGCAGAGCTCAAAGTGTACTTTCTATCAGGGTGCTTTCCGAATTGATACTTTTCTTTCTGTACTGCTGCTGAAGTAGGAGCCGCACAATGCCAATATGACCAGATTCCCTTTTCTGATCTGAAATCCAGGCTGCACTTTCTAGGAATGGGTTTGGAATCCTTGGTGGAACGCCAGTCTGACAAAAAGTAGTTGCTGAACTAATACTGGATATGGTTAAAGAATTTGCAGGAAGAGGTGTGTTAGGTATTTTTTCTTCAGTGTGCTTGATTTTGATTCTTGCGCTGATGAATAGCAATGTAACTACATAAATTCACTTCTATTATCTTGCTATCACTCAAGATAAGAACAAACGGTTTTCACATCTCAAAGTCTTCATTGTTTTGTTGGGGTGTTTTGTTTCCCACCCCCGCAAACCACTGTATTCTCACTGCTGGAGAATGTCATGCTTTAAAAAAAAGTCTATAGTTCAATACATACTTGACACTCCCTCTCAAATCCTCTATGCTATTTTCCAGTCTTATGCAGTCAAAGCCTCATAAAAAGAATGGGGTAACCTGAAGGGTTTTGCATAAAAAATAATTATAGATATAGTAAGATCAGCATCAAGCACTTTCAAATATATTACAATTATCCAATAAAAATATTATTTTACTATTAACATTAATATGAAATATATGTTATGAGTAGCTATTTATTATTAAAATAATTCCCAGGAACTTTAAGAGCTGTACAACAACATACTTTGCAGCATTTTTATGTAATTTGTAGTTGTATAAAAGGATGGTATTCATAACACAAAGGAATACTTTTCTATGGCTTGGAATTAATTTACTGCCTGCTTGGTTACAAATAATTAGAAGTACTTTCCTATAGATTAGGTGGAATGNAATGTAATTTGCACTTAGTAGTATAAAAGGATGGTATTCATAACACAAAGGAATACTTTTCTATGGCTTGGAATTAATTTACTGCCTGCTTGGTTACAAATAATTAGAAGTACTTTCCTATAGATTAGGTGGAATGGAATGGGAAAATAATTTTACCTACTTGTAAGGTAACTGCATTTTTTTTCTCTTTTGAAGTTTATACTTTATGAAAGAGGGTTTTTGAGATTTTAGGAATATGGTGCTTTGGAGGGGAAGAGTCTGAGCTCTCTAAGATTGCACTTCAAAAGTCCTGTATTTCAGCTTGCAGTTGTACCCATATGCATACCTTAATTTTTTGATTTTTATATGCTGTTAAATGGAAGTTTTATTACTTGCTATCTTTGTGGAGAAAAAGGGTACATTGAGAACTCATGAATATTTTTACTCCTTTTTTTCTCTCTTAGTTAGCCAAATTTTTATTGAACTCCCTGTTTTCTAACAAGATTGACATTAGTAGAAAAAATTATGCTTAAATAGTCTAGAAAGAAATATTTAAACCTCATGTTTTGAGACATAATTCCTACACTAATCCAGGAAATCGTTTCAGCATCATCAATTGTATTTTACTGTGACACAGTAGTGCGAGAAGCATTAGGTTTCTATCTTTTATTAAAAAGCCACTAACTGCTCTATTTACATTCTCCTCTTGTCAAATCTAATTTGCTTCTATGCTGCCTTCAGCTTTTGTTGCTATGAGGGAAATCCAGCAGTACAATAACTAGAATATGTTGTGATAGGGAAGATTTGGATTAGTAATCTTGTTTTTTGCTTGTCAAGAGAAGAATTAAGATCTAATCATTGAATACATGTCATGAAACTTAACTGCAAAATACTGTTAGGAAATTTTACTTGCTAGGACTTTAAAACTTTGTTCTTTGTTTCTATGCTTAACAAAGTTTTTATTGGTGTCCTCTTGGTGTAAAATGTAAACAAAAGTATATATTCTATCAGCATCTGTTAAAATCAGGTGGGGCAGTTCTTCATCTCCTCCATGACCCATCCCTCATAACTCAGGGGGACTATCTCTGCTAATGGGCCATTGAGTCTCACTGCATGACTCATAAATTTACATTGTCTCATTTTTAGGCGCTCTGCCCAGGGGCAGCAACCAAGCATTCCAACCTGGATATAATCTGAGTTTTGGAACACTACAGGTGGCCTTATCCACTGGATTCACAGAAGAAGACCAGACCCTTCTACCCCACCACAGGACCTTCAGAGTAAGACCAAATTCTTTTTCTGCTTCAACAGGACCATATCTCTCACTCCAAGAGGAGTGCAGCCACCATTTAATCAGACTGCTACCAACACCATGACCAACAGGATATTGGTGTTCCGACTCTGTCAGTGTTTTTATACAACTGCATTTATTTTAATTTTTGTATTAAATTGTAGTTCTGACTTGAGATCTCCCACTGCTTTGCTTTCAAACAACTGGTATCCCTCCTATGCCTTTTCAAAGAGTAAAAAGTTGATTGAGGTAAAGGTATGATATATATTCTATGTATCATATTTTTTTAGGTATACTAAATATATATATATATTAGGTATACTAATAAAGCATAGGGGGATGGAAGGTAATCCTTGGCTTGTCAAGTCCTCTAGGGTAGGGTCATGACAATGGTTCTAATTCTGGAATATATCTGATAGAACAATTCTGAAAAAAAAAGGTGTCACCATGACTTAGGTCCTAATACCCGGCTATCTGTGATGTTTCTTCAAATATGCATTCATGTAAATGCAGCTTAAATAAAGAACAAGGATCTCAACATCTGTAAAGAAGTTAAAATGGCCTTTGCCTATTAAAGAATGTAGATCCCCTTTGCTATATTCAAAGCTGAAATAAAAAGAAAGCCTGTGTCCCAATGTCAAGTAATTTGAACTTGAGGTACTTGCTGTTCAAATTCTTCAAAATAAATTTCCATTTGAAACTACCAGAATGGAGATTTGCTACACATTTTGTGATCAAAACATTTTTCTTCTTTCATTTCAACTTTTAATTAACTTGAGGTCATTTACTGGTTGACAGTTCTGAAACTATACACCTAGATTTTCCACTGGTGAATTTCAGACTGATGTCAATTGGTCTCATAAAATTTTTCATGTATCCCCTTGCTAACTCTGGACTAAATTTACATCTGCAAATGTGAAGAAGCCACACAAACCTCCCACAGATGTTTGTTGTAACAACAGTAACCTGAACCCATGAAATTTTATTTTTCAATGAAAGATATCATAAAGAAATCCAACAAATGTAGTTCCCGTCTAATAAATTAAATGGTATTTTTTAAAGACAAATATGAAAGGGTATCTTTTGTTTTCCTTCACTATTTCCTCAGCCATGTGATCAAAACAGATCAGGAACTGTTTAATAAAGCAAAGGTGCTTTTTGAAGCTTGTAGCAGTGAGCTTTAGGATTCACAAAGTTGTACTTTTCAGTACCTAAAAGTGGACTGCTGTCTCTCTGTAGAGAATGCTGTGGTTGATACAATTATGGCATGCTAAAGGAAGGTGATTTGCTATTTATGATCATCTTTCATCCTCCTTCTAGGGCCTGGAAACTGTTTCTCTTCTCTCTTCAAATGTGCTGTGTTTAGTAAGCAACTTTTTCAGCAAAAGTGCATCTTCAAAAAAAATGGGAATAGAGTGCAACAGAAGACTTCCCGGACAAACTGAGGGTAAATATATTTATCAGTGAAAACAAGGATGATGAATGATTGACAGAATAATTGCCAAACTTGCATGCCACTGAGGATGCTAGGGTCAGTAGGCTAGCTCTTTTGGTAAAATATTTAAGGATTCTGCCTTGCTTCTATATGGAATTTGGAAAAAATAGAAGGGGGGAAAAAAAAAAAAAAAGGAAAGGAAAAGAGAAAGGTCCAGGAAGTAACAAGTGTTTTGTTCCCTGGTCTTTCTTTACAATGACAGTGATGTCAGAGCTAACATCTTCTCATGTGTGGACTAGTAATTTTTTATTAATACTCATTCATAAAAGATGCAAATGCTGCTAAATTATGGAAAATATTATTTCTTATATCCTTTGGGATGTTTCAGAAGCATCTAAAGGCTCCCAATGGAATAAAGATTGGGCATTCAGATGACACCATTGTGAGTGAAAATCTGCCCTTGAGAAGTGTTGGCAGAGCCTCAGGTCTCTTGTGTCCCAATACAGTGCCCTAGCAAAACTGCCTCTAATTATAATGCAGAGAAGTAGTATTGCAGTCAACGAAACTTAAATAGAATTGGCATAATTCACAGCATTGAAGAGATTCTGAGTTTGTAAGAACAGATAAAACAATGGGAATTCTAAAATATAATGTTTTAGCTTTGCCAGGATTAGAATGACCTTGACTCTCAGCCAAGAACATTCCAAGTGAGCTAACATCAGGAAGCATATCCAATGTTGAGATCATCTTTGCAATAAAATAATTTAATTTAATTTGTGAAGGTCATCCAACCTTGTTTAAGGAGTGTTTGTGTACAGTATGTTCATATATTTGAATGTCACAGTGTGAAAGACATGAAAAGGAGTCCAAGAATCAGAATACAACTACTCTAAGAAAGTGTTACAAAATGATGCAATACTATTTCTTACAAAATATTATAATGAAATGTCAGAGTTCATAGATGTTATTTTAACTTTAAAGTCTAAGTGAATTTCTTCATTTAACTCCATATTTTTTGCCCACTATACACAGGTGTTCAAACTCATCATACATTTGGAATCAGAGACCATGTTGTGAAGTCAGTCAAGACATTCTCCAGTTGCTCAGAGTAGTCATATTTGGCATATTGGAAACCAGAGAAACTGCATAAAAATGGTTTGGGATAAAAGTGCAGGAGAAGCAGACCTGCTCCTTTGTTAAATATCAATTTTCATCTATTTCATTATGTAATCTTCAGATTTCAAGGAGATGAAAAGCACTAGGGAAGGCACCTTTTTTTTGTATAGTTCCATCACAATATATGTATGAAAACATGACTTTAGCTTAAACTTATCAAGGAGATGGCTGTGCTATGGCACTGGGCTGTGAACTGGAGTGACAGAAGTGTAGATGTATTTTTCTCTGCCTCTTTGCATGGCTGAGTAGGTGATTTCTTTGACTGCTTCTCCATCGTATACCCATGGATGCCCCTCAGATCCTGTGGAGAGGTGAAAAGGAGACAGACCTATTAGAATCCCATCAATCTGTGTGAAATATTTTTCAAAAAAAATTACTTGTAACTTTTGGAAGGTAACAATTGCTTGGCAAAAAACGGAGCAGAGGTGGCAGCAGATTCAACGAATCAAAAGTTGTGCTACAGCTATAGATTTCTTGTTTTCCAAGATTCTAAACAGAGCAGGAAAGCTTTCCTTTTCACAGCTTTTTTTGAATGCATTCAGAGAATAGACGTATTGGAAAGCTGAGAGAAGGAGCAATTAGGGACAGAAATGCAATTTCAGTTATATTTAACAGGTCACCATGACCTTTGTCTTCCCATCTTCCAAATCTTTCAGTCTTGAGAGTTAACAGGAAAGCTTCACTTGGATGAACTAGGTGATGTGGTGAATTATAACAGTGACTTGAGACAAAGAGTCTTTTTGTCACTCTTCTCACTCTCTTTGAATTGCTTAATATAAATATGTTTCTTAGGAGTGGGATACAACTGCCCTTTTTAGATGATGTTGATGAAGAAGAGGTGAACAAGTAGTCTAGGTGACTCTATGAACTCATGATTTGCCTTCCATGTACTCCTGTTTTCTCAGAGAGAGCAGTAATTGGCTAGATTAAAAAGTATTGGGAAATCTACTTCCTTTTGTCTTCTTTTTAATGTGAAAAAGGTCAGAATAAGGCTGCTTGGAGAACTGCAGAATCTGCATGGGTCCAGAGGTATTAAGAGGTATCCATTTTCTTTTTTATATTTGCAGAGGATCAGAACAGACTCTGGAAAAGGTAAAAAAGCTAGTATAAAATATTGTAATATTATGGTGGGTCTTTTAAATGTATCTATAATAAGGAAGTAATTCTGTACCAGAAGAATGTCAGGTCTTGAAAGATGATTACATTTGGAAAAAAATTAATTTTTTAACAAATTAATTCAACCCTCCTAGTAAATTGGGTTATTAGGTAAAGTTTCCTACATGGATAATGTAAACTGCCCAGAGGGTAGTGATATAGGGAACTTAAAACTCAGCTAAAACAGACTAGTTTGCTGTGTAATTGAGTGTGTTAAGAACAGAAAGTCCTTTGCTATACAACAACAGGATTTGGCCTATTGTTTATTGATAAGCAGGAACTGGTGCTCAAAGAACTGGTAAAAACTGTATCTGTAGTTTGCACTATGGCCAGAAGCCTTGGAGGGCAGCCAGATACCAAGGGAGCCAGTGCAAGAACCAGGTTCATCTAGAGGACATCGTGAGGATGACTACTTACTTCATCCAGTGACCCCTGCCCAAGACCACCAGAAGACAGTGCACAGAATGATGAAAAGCTAATTAACATATGATGTGAGAGTAGGCGGGGATAGGTTATGAATATTGTACATACAACGTTGAAACTATCATAAATATGTATGAGCTTAAGTGCATATAAACTGAGCACCTGCTCTGTTTGGCATGCACATTTGTGGTGGAGTGAATCCCCATGTGCTCAGTGCTGAATTTAAAACGTACCTACCCATAACCTTGTTGGTTGTGGAATCTTTCCTCTGCGTGTCAGTAGACTCTGAATTCTTATGGGAATTTACTATTAAAGTGTCATTTTAGTGCCATTTGAATAACTACTGTAACAAAAGAACACTGTGACATTTTCAGCAATTAAAACAGTTATGATTTTTAATAATCTTAGCATATTGACATTTACTAGTGTTTTCCATTAAGTTTGCCAAAAATAAGATGAATTTTTATATCTGTCTCCAAATCACAAAACAGTGCCTGCTGCAAGTTTTCTAAGGTATGATTCTACTCAATTTTGCCTTGCAAGAGAATGATGGGAATGATTCCTTTTTCAGAAACATTTGTGTTAGTCTTCTATCCGTAGAGTTGCTAACTTGACTGAAACAAAGAAAAGAATAAAAAAAATTAAAAGTGAAAGAGGAGAAAGGAATGAAATGTAAATTTTTAGACATTTCTATTACTGTCGAACAGTCACAGTTTTTAGTACAGCTTGAAAGGAATTAAAGAAAAAGAATCATAGATCCACAAATAGGCAAATATAATTTCTTATTGTTTTAATTATGTAACTGCATTACATACCATGCTTAATCTAACAAATCTTCTTTTGGAATCTCTAGTATTTGTTTTGCAATTATTTTGTCTTATGATTCTTTCTGTGAAAAGTCTTGCCACAGCTTCAGCAAAATCTCTTTAAGGGTGTGTTTTTCAAGATCATGGAATTAATGCAAAGTAACTCAAAACTCTAAAGTCTGTAAGTCTTTGTCATGCCTGAAAGTTGTTTTTAAAAGATGAGCTCATATTTCATCTTTAGATTTCAGGTAACTGTTGAAACCAGTAACTGC
The DNA here is from genome assembly GCA_013397295.1 of Polioptila caerulea. Classification (NCBI taxonomy): domain Eukaryota; kingdom Metazoa; phylum Chordata; class Aves; order Passeriformes; family Certhiidae; genus Polioptila; species Polioptila caerulea. The sequence continues at coordinate 10,978 of VYXF01009528.1, forward strand.
TTTGGGTCTGCACTTGCATGTCCTCTGATTTGCACAGAAACATGAAAAATTACTGAAATTCTGCACTGATAGTAGTACTTGATAAAAAGGTGGCAACGGGAATACTACTACTCAGTTCTGAGCCAAGCTTAGATGAGATCAGTATTTTGATAGCTTAAACTACACAGAATATGGCATTGCTTATGGAATGTACATATCACGTGAAAACAGCAGGAAGATGTAGGTTAGCCCATGGTTGGTTTTATGTAATTGTCTCAGCCATCCCACAATATGTACAGCAGGAGCTTTGAAAAACTCAGTCCTCTAACTCACTTGATTAATTATCTGATCTCTTTCAAAAAAGGAGCTTTAGTCATAGTGTCCACTTTTTACCCTCAAAGGACATGAAGAAAAGAAAAGATGATACAAATTGGACAATCTCAGCTTTTAAGTCTAGGAAAAGTAAATGTCTTACTAGTTGAAATAAAAGGAAGAACAAAACATATTTGAAAATATGGAATAGATGATTGTACAGATGTGATTTCTTAGATCTAACTACCACATTCCACTGTGGGGAACTGTGAGGAGTTCTTTTAAAATAGATGGTCTAGAATGAAATTAGGTCAACCAAGACAACCTTGTATCTCGGGACTGTTTATTGATAATAAAAAGACAAAACAAAAAGAAAGAGTTGCCCCACTAAAGGGGAGCTAGAAAAGACAGAAAAGAGGAAGGAAAATGGAAAAGGAATTATGGCGGGGAGGGGAGAGAGAATGGAGACAGAGAGAAAAAGTGGGCATTTCCACCAGCAGATCAGGGAGTGTTGTTGATGTCCACGCATCGGGGGTTGTGTGCACTCTGCTGCCGGGGAGCCTGCACAGCTCTCAGCGGAGCGCAGCTCCACAGGCACGGCTACAGCAGCGGTGGGTGGCCAGACATGCGGTGAGCGAGGGGGTGCTCAGGCAGGAGCTCCAGAACAGGGTCATGGCAAGGATCATGGTGGTGGGCTGGATCGGAGGCAGGCAGGGCTGGAGGCAGGTGGCTCAGGCAGGGATGCAGGGATGAAGTGGCTGGGCGGTAGTCAAGGACACAGAGAGGCAGGACAGGCGGTGCCTGGGAGAGGCGAAGGGCTAGGCAGGACACAAGGCTACACACAAGGCTTGGAGGTCAGTCCGTGTCCTGCCAAGCACCCAGACTGAGGAATGGCAAGTATATCAGAGCGAGCAAGTGCCAGCTGGAACAGGAGAGCCAAAAGGCAGGCTGGAAGCCAGGGAAAAATGGACAAAAGGCAGGCTAGGGCTTGGGCAAAGAAGACCCTCAGCAGGCTGGAGCAAAAACACAAGACCCAAAAGGCCCCCAGACCAAAAAGCCGAAAAGACAAGACACAAAAAAGCCCATGTCACCAAGTCCCGCCCAAAAACGTCTCAAAATGTCCCAAGACCCTATGACACAGTTAATTTTTATGCCCCCTGGCTTCTCCCAAAGTCTGCCTGCTGACAGAAGATCATTGGCCCAGTCCAATNCAAGACCAAAAAGCCCAAAAGACAACACACAACAAAGCCCATGTCACCAAGTCCCCCCCAAAAAAAGTCTCAAAATGTCCCAAGAGCCTATGACACAGTTAATTTTTTTGCCCCCTGGCTTCTCCCAAAGTCTGCCTGCTGACAGAAGATCATTGGCCCAGTCCAATCTTCTACTGCAGTCCATTGATGGAGACCTTTCACCATCTCATTGGAGAACCTCTCCAGAGGGTACAGTGTCTTTGGTGTTCCCCCAACTGTCTGTCCCATGTAAGACATGAAATGGTTGCCAGGCAAAGTCTCCCCAGAGACAAGGCTTTAGTCCATCTTCTTCTAGCTGCCTCCTGCAAGTGGCACATGTGCACCCCTTATCCACAGACCTGTGACAACCAGTGTTGAAACAAATCAAATTGGCTCCTCACACTGACCTTATTGACTATATTACAGGAAGCTCTGATTTTTTTCAGTGAAACACAGATAAGCTCAAGAATCAGTGTCAGCAAATTGATGTGAAACTATCTTGGCTTTTGATTTCCTTCTGTGAAAAATTTAAGAGAAATAAAGGTACATTAACATATTTTAAGATTGTAGGTGTAGGTTAGCCCGTGGTTGTTTTCATGTAATTGTCTCAGACATCCTACATTATGTACAATAAGAGCTGTGTGATGTGTAATAATTCAAGTAAGCTATATCTAACAAGACATCTTTACTAACATTCTTACACTTTGTTATAGTTTTCTATGTGTGTACTTTTTATCATATTTAACATATATCTGATATGTATCCTATGCTTGCATCTCTCCTCCGCATAGCAGGATTTTAGAAAAACTAATGCATTTGAGGATGGTGGCTGAGGAAAAGTATTTTTACTGTATAATGCATTAATGAATTAATTGTAGGAACAGCAGGAATATGAAACGTTTTAAGTTAATTGAATGTTTGAAGTTTGTTTACATATTCCTGACCTTCAAAATTATTATTTAAAAAAAAATCTGTCAGTGTTTTGGAATTTTCAAATTAGGAACAATCATTGAGAATTTCTTCAGATAATGTGAAATTTAATTTAGGGACAATATTCCCATTGGGGAATATATTACATAATGTTGCAAGATATGAACAAATTGTGGATTTTGTGATATAGAAAGAATAAATAACTTCATCAGTGCCAGCAGAGTATATGTATGCATTCCAGATTTTTAGTATTTGATTTTGCACAAACATGTTTGTATATTGAAGAACTCAGAGCTTAATTCTTTGATTTTAATTCTTTCTCTTTAATTCTTTTATTCACAGAAATACATCTTCAAAGTGAGTGGATCTACTTGCCTGGTGAAAAACTGAAAGTCTGAACATAAATGTTCCCCAAGTTTCTGTCTCCAGAATAGNGCTGCAAAAGAACATTAAAGTAATTTTTAGTAGGTATTAATTCAGATGGTAGGGTATGGCTTTGACTGCAAAGAATATAGCTGAGTTGATAAGATTTGTCTGCTTATTTATCTGTTTATTTGCTGAAAGAATGTAGCTGAGCAGATAAGGTTTATCAGCTTATGTATTTGTTTATTTGCTGAAAAGGTTTATCTGTTTATTTATCTGTTTATTTGCTGCCTGAAGATGTCAAGTCAATCTGCAAAGAATATTTAAGTAATTTTTACTATATATGAATTTAGATGGTCGGGTAAGGCTTTGACTGCAAAAAATGTAGCTGAGCAGGTAAGGTTTATTTTCCTATATTCAAAGCTCAGCTATATGGTTCAAGTACAAACTCAGTCATACCATCTGTAGGATTTCAAGTAGACCTGACTTTCACAGACATCTGCAAAGATAAAGGGGGCTTTATTTTCGTGTAAAACTCATGCAGTTCTCAAATGGATCTATTTTTTATGGTCTATTTTTCATTATAACTTAGTGGAACAGCATTAAAGTAGCTCTACCCTATCAGAAAATGATAGCAGGAAGTTTAGCTTCACTAAAATTACATATCATATGCAATTTTTATTTTTAATTGTTTCTATAAACACAGAAAGCAAATAAGCAAAGTTAGTGTAGGGTTTTTGTTTCTATATGGTATTTTTACTAAATACTGAAGGAGAAATTAAAAGGCAGCAATATTCAGGAAATCCACATGTTTTAATTTATGAGAGCATCAATGAAAAATTGGATCTTTGAGACTTTTCTTTATGGATAACAAGTTAGCCCTTACTTGTTTGGTATAAAAGAAGCCTCATCAAATGCCAAAGCATGACAAATCATGTAGTACTGGAAAAAGTGCTATAATTGTGATTTGAATCAATTTTTTATGTACTTTAATCTGAAATAGTTTATTTAAATTAAAAAATTAAAATATTGTGGGACATATTTCAGGCCACAAACTTAAATGGTACAAAACAGGTGATACTTAACATATTGTTTTCTTGATACATTGCAAAAAAAAAAGAAAAAAAAAGGCATTAGCTACTGTGTCAAAAGATTGAGGACTATAAAACAAGCTAGAAAAGTGTTTTCAGAAATGACAGTGCCATTTTTCCATGATAAAAGAAAGGGTTTTGCTGGGTTTTTCCCTTTCTTTTTTTCCCTTCTTGTTTTGTTTGTAGGGTTTTGTTGTTTTTGTTTTTTCCCTTTCATTGGCTACTGTATCTGCAAGCCAAAAAGAGGCACGCAGCAAATTAGGTCCAGACTGAGGTAGGATGAGTGTATTGCTTGTCTAATCAGAGGCAGTTTGGTAGGGATTTTACAAGTACTAAATTAGGACAATAAGTCAGTCTGGTCTTCGGTGGCCTTTATGTAGCAAAGAGAAGCAGTTACATTCTTTGTTTTGCTAGTTATTCGATAAGCCTTTCTCATCATTACATATTTACACTGAGCTGCCTTTTATTTTCTAGCATATGGGAAGTTTTCCTCGTTAGAAGGAAGACATGGATGTTAAAGCGAGCCAGAGACCGGGACTTGCATGTTTCTAACTGTCAATCTCCTCTGGAATGTTTGGCTTAACTCTTATGAAGGCCGTCTGAGACAGAACTCAGGAGGTGGGACCAGTCACAAAACAATGTGCTTATACATGTGTAATAGGAACAGCAGGGGAGTTGTAAATTTTGCTCTGGGCTTCTTAAGTTTTCTAGATTCCAACAGTGTACTTTTAGCACAGTAGCTAGTCCAAATGAAAAGCTTGGAGTGCAGCCAAAGTTTTGTCTTCTCCAATGTATATTCTCAATTGCCTATGGTTTCAAATGGTTTCATTGAGTTTCCCAGATATAAAATTTAAAATATGCAATCTGCTATTACTTATATGTATACACCAAACTAAGCCATTGAAAGTTATTTTTTGGAACTAGACAATTCCTGATATTCCAGTGCAGATTACATTGCCCAGATCACACTCTTGCATTGCATGCCTACAGATATACTTTGTGTGCCTGGCTGATACCTTCATCATTGGACAATGTTTCCCTGGAGAGGAATGTGTATATTACTTTTTACACTCTAGCATAATAATAGATTTTGTCTTTCACAGTTTTATTTTCTGTTTATTTATGAATACTGGTCTATTTGTTCAAGCAAATAGATAAGGAAGATAAAGCCATTTCCTGTGTGACGACCCACCTTTAAGGGGGAGTCCCCCTGAAGGTGGGATATCATATCCTGTCAAACCAAAAACCAAGATACTTCATAATTTAAAAATAAATTTTTTTTGTCTGTTTTACCATCCTATAAATAATATTAACTTACTGTTTTTCACTTTTTCCTCTCTCTTTCTCCCAGGTTAAACAGGTTAACAGGTTAACATAAAATTTTTTGTGCTTCTGTTCTTTGGAGTTGTTCATCACTTCATTCATCATGCAATGAAAGACCTGTTTTGCTGATGTATCTTCATTGCTTGTTTGCTTTATGGCTAAAAATAACTGAGTATAGCATGCCTACTCTGAATAATAGCTTCTGCTCACTTGAGTAAAATTTTTCTTCTTTTTTTCAGGGCTACCATTGCAAATGGTTGTACTGCATACTGCTTTACAATAACAATTGTCATGGAAGTTGGACTAGGTGCAATGCGGAAGGAATAAACTTGGGGTGATGTAAGGATTGTGAAGAACCTTGAGAAGATTAAATAAGACTATTTCTATGTTTTCATTTTTCCTAAACTGTGCAACTGAAACATGATTATCATATTTACTCCTAATGTCTGACATAATATTTAATATAGTTTTAATAAACAGATAAACTTTATTAAATTTTGCTGTACTGGTATTTGCTTTAATTAGCCATTGAAAAATCTGTGTGACTGATTGCAAATTGAAAAGGATGGAAAATTTACAACAAGTACTTATGGTCTAAAAAGATAAGCCAAAAGAAAAAGAGAAATTTAAAACCTCCTCTTGTCACAGACTAAAACCATCTAAATTAAATAAAAACTTCTGGTGTTGGTGAAAGAGACATAATGAATATATTGGCCAATTGAGATCCAAAAGAATGTGATGCTTTGTTCAGTGAAGTAATTACCTGTTGAAATAACTTGACTGAGGAAGCTTTTTTTACTAGGTAGAAAAACCCAAACCTGATGTGCTTCTAAAAAGGTAAAGTCCAACCCAAACAGAGGGTAGAAGTTATGACAATAACTTTTTTGTATATGATAATAATGTCTTGAAAGAAGTGCAAATGAAAATCATTGTTCCGGCCTTCAGATCAATGAATCTAAGTTGCTATTTTCCCCCCTCTTTGTTAGAGCTCAAAAAAATGGTTACAAGTAGATTCTTCAAATTATTCTTTCAGATAACATTCTGAGATCATTGTGGAAAAGAATTAAATATTAAGACATGAAATCCAGAACAGTTTATTGTTTAAAATTCTGTATGATACACTTTTGAAAGAAAAGCTGTGACTTTTTTTCAGGATGGAAACTAAGGATTGGAATAGCAAAAATGAGAACAGAATATTTCTTTTAAATAATAGTTTGTCTTCTCAGAATAGTTAGCATTGTTATAATGTAATTTATCAGTGGGAATTGGGTATGATAAATGTTAGTTTTATTGCCTGAAACTATGTCTATCCAAAAAAATCAGAGGTGATATAGGGACAATATTTTATGTTATTCCTTATAAACATACATGTTGTTATTCATTATAAACATAGGAGTTATAGTCATGGGTTAGGAAAAGCTGCTATAAAAACAATAGTTACAAATTGATATGGAAGTTTTATTCAGCAAAAACTGTTGTACTTATATACTATTTTGAAAAAAAAAATATAGTCTTGAAAATGCAGATGGGACTGAAAATAGTCAAACTATTTCTAGCTCACACAGCAGTTCTATTAATAACAGTAGTATAAGGTATATGTGGAACATTACAGGTGTATATATTGACTGTGACACAATTCCAGACAGTATAACTGGAACATTTTTAGTTTAGTCTCATAACTATATACAATGTTTACTTCAGCAACAGTGTTAAGTGTCAGATGCTGACTTCTCTGATATGAAATTATAAATGGTGAACCTAAAAAAAGAGTTTTGCAAATATTCTTGCTTCACAGTTTTGTTAATGTGCATTTAAAAATATACACATCCTGAGTAAATTAGCTGTTAGTACAAGAAACAAATGAGGATAACTTTGAAGATTGCTGTAAAGGAAATGGGTCCAAATAGGATATGATAAAATTCTTTTCTTATAAAATAGCAGTAAGTGTATCTGCTGTAGGCTTGGTTTCAGAAGGAATTGTGGTAGTACATTCCCCTTGCCCCCCAGGCCACATCGCGATCATTCATGACAGGAACAAGTAAGAAAAAAATATTTCAGTTTGGGAGGATTAGAAGAAACTTTAGTGGAGCATATGCTAAAAGAGAGGTATTTAAACTAAAGGCTACTATTAGCAGAAGATGAAATAAGCAAACTGATTACTAAGGCATTGAACAAAAAAAAAACAAACAAGGAAATACTAACCTCTTTGTAAAACAATTCAGTTAACTCCTAATTGGAGCGATTACTTTCAAAATGCAACTCTCTAAGATTATGAAGGGAATTCTATAGGGCAGTAATTACCAAAGGGTAAGATTGGGCTAAAAGAATGAGCAAGTATTTCTCAGTATTATGCTCTTAATTGTGTCAAAAATAAGTGGTATTCTCAGTGTATTATGTAATGTATTTTCAGGTTTCAGCATAATTAGGATTAGTGATGAAGGAAGATAAATGACTTATAAGAACTCACATCTTAAGAAAGTGTTACAGAGTTTTATGTATGCTTTAATTTTTACTTTCTTTTTGCCTAAATCATCTGAATAATTTTTCTGATTGAACCATATCCCTTTTGATACTAACAACCTGTGGCTATGCTGTCCCTCAGTAGGGAGCTAGGTATCTGCCTGGTGGGCAGGAGCAAATAATCAGGCAGATCTGATTCACCTTTAACCTTCAACATCATTACATGCAAAAAGGGGCACATTGTCATTCTGGTGTTGCCTTGCTGTGACTGTTCACTTTGATGACACTAATATATCTTTGTTGTTTTGGTGTTATCTTGCTGTGATTCTCACAGCAGAGTCGTTGAAAGAAGGTTTGCCACGTGTGAGAAGTAGAACATGGTGATTATGTGTATGATTATGATTAGATTTATTTTTAATACAGTATCTAAATACTATATATAAATAAGAACTCTATTATCTCTTATGATGGATTATAGTATAACCAGTTGTGGTCCCTCCTGTTGAATCACAATTTTCAGTGAGTCCCATTGCTTTTTAAACTTCTCAGAGAAGTCTAGATTTCAGATTTGGTCAACAATTTATGTCTGAAGGGTTATAATATAAATAGGTTTCTCTAGAAACCTACAGGTTTACAGTCTTTGGTGATTTAGAATTCCCAACTACAAAGCAGCAAAGCACCTGTGAAACTATTGCAGGATTTTGTTGTGGACGCTGTCAGTGCTCAGAAAGATTCAGTTGTAGCGTTCCCAGGCCTAGCCTGGGAGAGCATGACAAAAACTCCAAACAGAGATTAGCACCTGGTGTTTGTCCAACTACCACAACATGTAGTACGTGATGTGTATGCTAAGATCTGAGGGATATTTATCCAAAGAGATGTTGGCCTTCTTGCCCAATTAGCTTATTGTCTCCTTTAATTAACCTATCCCCTTGTAGACTGTGAAGCTCACTATAAAAGAGCTGCATTGTTTGAATAAATTGCTTTTAGCCATTGCCTTCTGAAAGGAGTTGTGTTGCTGTATTTTGCTGAAGCTTTGTGTCGAAATAACTGGAAGTAATAGAAATTATATATTGAGTGACTTTAGTTCTTGACAAAACACAATTCCAACAAACTAAAGTACTCAAAATATTTGTGCTTTCTAGTGTGCCATCTCAATTAGTAGCCATCATAAATAGAAAAGACAGTGATGCCAAACTGCTTTGAAATAATTCACTTGGTATCCTATAATCAGGTCCATAAGCAGATGTAAGAAAAAAACTAACAGGGAGATTTTAGAAAATTTCAGAGGAGAAAGAAATTTAGTCTGTACTCAGGAATTCTTTTCTTTTTGAATTATATGTCTGAAACAAATGAAATAATTGTCATTATAATGATTACAGTAATCTATTTGCTGGATTAAGTTTATATTTGTTGAAGAAAGAGAAATTCATAGGTTCATTAATGCAGTAAAAGTAATGTTCTCTTCAAACTCTTCAGGAATTCCACTGCACTGAAGGTATAATATTGATTTAACATATAAATAATGCTCCATTTTCTAGAATCAGTTTAGAGAAATTTGAGCCATGTCCAGATGACATTTGAAGATTTCCAGTGCCAGTGTCTCAATCACCCTCTCAAGATAAAAGTATTTCCTGATATTCAGCAGGAATGAGAAACTAATTGATCTATTTATTTGATGTCAATGGATGATAAATTTAGAAGCAATTCTAATATCAACAGAATGGAACCATGGGAGGTTNACTCCTGAAACTCCTGTGTTTCTGTTGGTCCTGTCACTGGACACCATGTAAAAGAGTCTGACTATGTCCTTTTTGCATCCTTCCTTCAGGGATCTTGATAAGAACCCTCTGCATGTCCTCTTCTTCCAACTGAAGAGTTCAAGTTCTCTCAGCCTTTCCTTATAGGAAATGCACTACCTAAGTAATCTTCACGGCCCTTCACTTGACTGTCTCCAGTACACCCATGTCTCTCTTGTAATGGAAAGTTCAGAACTGAACACAGTACTTCAGGGTTGGCATCAGCAGTGTGAATAGAAGAGAAGAACAACCTCCCTCAAACTGCTGGCAATACTCTGCCTGAAGTGGAGCAAGGTGCCAATTAGCCTTTGCTGTAAAGATAAATTGTTGCTTTGTGCTCTGTTTTATGTGGATGTGTCACCTGGGGATATGGTTTGGTGCTGAACAAGGTGGTGCTAGATTATTGGTCAGACCCAATGATCTTAGAGGTCTTTTTCCAGCCTTAATGATTCTGTGATTCTATGTCTACCAGCATCCTCAGGTCCTCTTCCACCAAGAAGTTTATAGTTTCTTCCCAGGTTGAAGGACTTTGCACTTCCACTTGTTGAACTTGAAATTCCTGTTAGATGTTTCCTCCAGCCTGTCAAGTGCCTTTAGCATCATGACCCTTTGATGTATCAGTGTCATCATGGTATCAATATTAAAATGTAAAACAAATATTTATGCTGATTTTATATTATTTAGGAATAGCCTGTTCTATTGTAAAATAGTTGTCTCTCAAATCACCTACAATTGGACTTTTAAAAATCATATCAATAAAGATTTGCAAAATTATTATCAAGGTTTGAGAGGTCAGTCCAACTTGTTTATAACTTTATAGGCTATTATCAAGATGAGAAACTAATTGATCTGTTTTTTTGATGTCAATGGATGATACATTTAGAAGCAATTCTAATAACAGAATGGAACCATGGGAGGTTTACAGTTTTGAATGATGTTTTGGCTTCTTCCTAAGTTGTCTTCTTAAATGCAGATTTTGACTTGCATCAAATGCTTTGACAATACTCTTCCATTCTAGTATGCTGTGAATTAAATAAGTTTATTTTTGATGCATTAACACAATTTTTTATCTATGGGAATAATAATTATTAGCATAACAAATAAACAAACAGTATTTTCTGAAAGATACTTGGTTCTACAAATCTTTAGAGATCCCTTTTTTCTTCCTTTTTGTTGCAGCACTTCTAATAATCCAAATACTTTACTGAAAGCTATTTTTCTTCTGCTCAGCAATGCGTGATAAGTGCTAAGAAACATTGTAGGAAACACGTAGGAAGTGTCCCTTTTTATCTGGTGCTACTTTTAGACTAACTTAAAAAGGCCCCAAGCCCACAAAAAGACCTCAAACCCACCAACTATGTCTGCAAAGGTAGATTTAACCTTTTAACTTTTATGATGATGATTATCATAAAACTTGATATCTGATGTGCTTCTTTAAATTCCACTGGGTGTTCCATTGGAGCCTAAATATGTTTGGGAGTCTACCCTCAAGTCTTTTATATCAGCTCACGTTATACTCCAAATTTTTTTATGTTGGAAGAGCCTAAATATGAAGGTAAATTTAGGAGATCGAATACTGGTTGTTGCCTGTTATCAAAGTTGTATGGATCAAAAAGAGTATCAATATTGCTGTAGCATTCTAATAATAATGCACAACAGTGTGTATTTAGAGATTATTTAATGTTTGTAGTTGTCTATATTGTGTTTATTGAAGTAATCTTTGTACCCAGCAGAGTTTCACATCAGAAACACACTCACTGTGAACCTTACAAGATCATTGAAAACCTGATTCTGAATGTAAAGTTTTAGTACAAGCTTCTTAAACTTATTCAAGAAATGTTTGTTTTAATTTAAGTATTAACTCCTAATTATTTTATGGACACCTGGTAAAGGATCTTAATCTTTGTAAGGTTTAACAAATACAAATTTAGTTATCTAAGGATACAAGGGGGTTGGTGAACAATCTATATTAAATTTTTAAGTTGGAGTGGAATTATTACAAAACTATTTTTCATTTTCTGGCTTTTATTTATCAAAATTATGACTGCTCTAGAACCTATAAACACCTGACTTGGAGGGCCAATCACTATTACCTTTATGGTCCTCTCAGTTTTTAGTCCTGTTGTTTCCAGACTCTGAATGCATTTTTTTTTTTCCTGGAAAATAAACCTACTGTTCACTAAACCACTCCATACTGCTGTTCTTTGTAGGTATAATTTCCCTTATTGGCTCACATTGATTCTCACCTGTTTGGTTTGCATAATTGACTAAATTACTTCAGATTTTGTGTTTGATTGTTTTTTTCCTGAAGTAATTAGTGTTTTTAGACCTTAGGTATGAAAATAACTGCTCTTACTATTTTTCTGATGGTGGTACTCAGTTTGTAAGCTTGAAGGATGATAAGAGAAAGTCCTAAGGAATAGTAGAACCAGTTTCTGAATAGCAAATTGTAAAGATGGCATGGAATCAGCATAGAGAAATAAGCTAAAATCATGTGAGTGTTTCAGTGGGAGAAGATTTGAGTAGTGATAGTGAACACTGTCTTAAGGTTATTACCAACATCTTTGGGGGGAAACCCTTACAATTTTCAGGAGTGTGTGAACACATATAAACATATGTGAGAAATCTCAGCTTTATTCAGCCCTCATAAAATTTTGTTTAGATAACTGCTTCCAGGTTTGGTTATGGCATTTAATTCTCCACTGTCACTTGATAGCCATAACTTTAGGTGTCACGTCAGAGCTCAAGTTTCTTCTGTTCCTTAAGTGTATTTTGTCTATTCAGAACAGAATTTGTTTTCTCTTGTGCAGGATGATTGCTTCCTACAACTTTCTATAGGTGCTATAGCCAAGTTTCTTTATTTCTGGGTGATTTCCACTTTGATAATGACATCTAGTTTTGTGTTCAGTCTTTTCCCTCTTATTCTGGACAATCTTCCAAGAAGCATTGTTTATATATAGTGTTTTTTCCCTGCAATAAGGAGTCCAGTTTATGTTCACATTTCTGTCTCCAATACTAATCTTTTTTAATAACCTTCAGTTTATACAGTTCTCAAAATTCTATCCTGTTTAAAACAGCAGTTCCTTTTTTATATCAGATACCTTTCATTTATCAGCTTTGTAATCTGATCCTGTAAATTTTCCTGTTGAAGGCTAAATTATTTGGCCTTTATATCCAACCTCCTTTCAATTAGTTATTCAATCTTTGACTCAAGTGTTCTGTCTTTAGAATTAAATTTTCAATATAAATTTTTCGAACTTACTTTCCTACGGTTAGTTGACATTTGGCAAACATTCCACTTGTGAGAGTATACATACAATCTCTTTTCTAACATGCTGTCTCTTAATAGATCATAAAGAATACAGTTCTGAATAATTTTCTCCTTCTTTTGCAATTTCTTTTTCCTTGTTCTAAATCTTTGCTTTTAATTGAAAGGTTAAAAATTAATTGTCTGAGTCTTTGTCAGCTGGTGGGATGCACTCTAAAATCAGAAGCAGTGAGATAACAGCTACCTTTGAAGGAAATGATAAACGTGTCCCCCTACATCACTGAAAAATTGAGGACTTGGCTAAAAGAGAGGCTTTATCCTCAAGTGAAACATGAAAATAAAAGAAAAAAATTATTTGATAGATATGGCACATCATTTATAACTTCATTTTCTTTCTTCCTATTTCATTCATGGAGTGTAAATTGTCGATTATTCAAGAGCATTCTTTAGAAAAGTCCTTATTTTACACCAAAAGCTTTTTTAATAATTATAGTGCTTTACAAATCACAGACTTATTCACAAATCCCCTTATTTATGGACTGTGCAGCTCAATTGACCTATGACGATGCTGATAAATGCTAATTCCTTATTTCCTCTGATTAAGCTTGGAAGATGTAAACATATGCTGGCACATTCAGTGACCTGTCAGAATTGACCTGACTCCCAGAAAGTCCCATTAACCCCTTCCTGTAATAGTTTGGTATCCTGTGATTTTACTGGATCAGGCATCATAAAAGGAGTTCAGAGGTACTCAGTTCATATGTGCAAAATTGTAAAGATTTCCCAAATTGACACCACCACTCATTCTTTCAAACTACAGATTCATGTACAAATGTCAGTATTATTTTATTTCCAAGTCAAAGGGGAGTATTTTAAGCCCAAGTTCAAAAGTCATCTTGTATGGAAGAAAATGAAATGCTTTTTAATGTTACAGTGTGTAGTCTGCATTAGTTCTTACCTGTTCGGGCTGGATATGCGCTTGCAACTGGTATTTAGAGCCAAATATTGGTAGACATAAAAGCTTTCAGGCAGACAGCTGTATTCTGCATTTAAAGATGCTGACTGGGGGATAACCTTATGTACTGTTGTTAGAGTTCTAATGCATTAGCTTTTTGAACTCCATCCTAGATTAAAACATAAAGGAATGGCAGTATGATGTGATATTTTTGTCATTTCCCACACTTGCTATGTCATTTCTGCCCAGTTGCTTGGTCCAGCACATGGCAGAAAAAAGGTACAGGATATTGTTCTCTGGTAGCTATCTTTTGTGCCCTCAGTAAATATGGAAACCACTGGCTAACTTCTTCCAGTGAGAGAATGAGCTCATAGGCACAGGAGCTGTTAAGGGACAGACAGTCTCCAAGTTCTCTTACTGGAAAGCAGATTAAATTGAAATGCGTGATTTTCATCAGGCTTTATGATTCCAAGAAGCATGGTTGGCTCATGTGTGTCAACCGGCCTTTTTGCCCCATCAAAAAATGGCATGTTTTAGACAAAGACTGAGGCATATATTAGGTCTTTAGACTACAAGTCTTCTGGTAGCTGAAGTACAAAGAAAAGCAGTTTTGCATTTAGGAAGAGTATCTTAAGGAAAATAGAATTTAAAATAAAAGGAGCTGTAAATTGAACTAGCTTTGTAATTGAAACATAACAATATTTTATTATCAAGTATTGGAATCTTTGGAGGGTTGTATCAAAATGAACTCTGTCAAACTGTAGCTACCGAGCTCTAAGCAGCAGGCCTCTCATCTTTGGATTCTGAAGTACTTCAGGAAAAGGATGGTTTTTCCTTCAGATAAGATTCCTTTCATGTCTGTATTGATAATCAGAGGAACTAAAATAAAGAAATCTTTGAAATTCAAAAACCTTATCCTGAATATTTGATTGGCTTTGTGGACAAAGAGATGGACAGCTTAATTAGGAAAGGTGAATGACTGCCAAAAAAACTTTTTGTTGTTTTCTGTGATTTATGGCAGAAAAGGAAACCATACTATATTTCTGTTTAAGGCCAGTGAAAAGATTTTTCCTTTCTTTTAGTGTTTGGAAAACAAGGTAGTTCAGAAAGTATCAGACACACTATTTTCCAGGACAGAAACTGGATTTTCATCTTGAGTTATGTGGAAAACAGTACTTGGCAGAATTGACATCTGGGAAATTTGAAACAGAAACTTTTGTATTTATCAAAACAAAACCCATCTTCTGTAAATTCATCAGCAACCAAAGAAAGATTAAGGGGACTCTCCATCCTCTGTTGCATGCAAGTGGACACATTGAGACAAAGGATAAGGAAAAGGAGGAGATATGGGATGCCTTCATATCCTCAGTCTTTATTGTCAAGTTTGTCGTCAGGGTACTCAACACCCTGAATTGGAAGAGTAGCAGAAAGAAGCCCCCATAATCCAAGTGGAAATGGTCTGAAACTTGTTACTTCATATAACATGCTTGTTACTTCATATATAAACATGCACTCATCACCTGACCTTTCTCCCACCAGCCATACATATCCTTTTTATGACTTAGCTCCAGAAGTTCCCCTTGCTTGCTTGTTTCCTATTCCATTCATCAGTTAATTTTCTTTTAAAATCTTAGCTAAGAGTATTAGCAATAAATCTAAGAAGAAAAAAATATACAGAGTATCAGAGCAATTTATGATACTGGATTTACTGTTTGAAGGGGAAAATACCCTCTCAGTAAAGGGAAATTACCTTACAGATTTTCATAACTGGTAAAAAAAAACTCCTCTTAGACTAACATTTTGGTGTAAATATAGCAAGTCTTTGCACCAAAGGTAACAAATGTTGATTCTAACACTTTCAGTTTTCTGACCATTTGTTACCTCTTCTGACCTTTCTAGGGAAGATATCTGTTTCACTGGTACCTTTTTCAACATAAATAATAAAAATTGGCCTTCCTTCTCTTCAATTAGAGTGCTTAGGTTCAAATTCAATACTTAGGATACCAGATCAAGCAAAAATATATGACGAGATGTAATAAGTAATTGGAATCTGAAAAACAGAAGGAAAAAATTATTCCAAAATAATCACTTAGAGCCATAGTTATTCGTTATAATTCGTTGTATTTTTATTTCCTAATTCAATACATGAGTCCTGAGGTGACTCATAATGCTGTTGTACTCCATATCTACCTGTACCCAAAAGTTGTTATTGTATGTTTAAGACACTACAAATGAGAACCTTGCGCATATGAGGGATGCTATGGCAGGCATTTTTAAAATGGGTGATCCCAGGCAGCTTCTGGATCTTTGCCATGTGACATTTGCTTCACAAGCTGCTTGGTCTTTGCTCAGGCAAAGGTTTTTTCTTCCCTTTTTGAGTTTGTTTTTGCTTTTTTGTTTTTGTTTCTTCAGCTCAGAGAAGCTGCAGTTAGCTGTTCTGACCTGCCTTGGGGCAAATTCTACAGGTGCCTGTCTGCAGTTGAGGCATCCTGCCAACAGTAGCAGAGCGTCCCCGGCTCCCGTCTGGGTCAGCACCCACAGTGCTCAGCCAAGAAGAGAAAACACCAAGTGGCTCCAGCTCAGCTGCTCTGCCCTGCTGTCTGTTGCTGTGGGGAGGAGGTTGACTCCAGGCAAGCTCTTGGGCCATCCTCTGCTGCTGGAACTGTTCTCTGAGGCTCCTGCCTTCCCAGGAGGGACCTGACACCATCGTGTCCCTTTGTCTTACAGGCCTGATGGTATCCCTGCCCAGTGTTGTCTCAGGAAAGGTATTTCTGACATTTCAGGTCTCTCTTTGTTCCAATGGGGTTGGAGGATGTGAGTTTTTAGTAGTGTGGTATCTAGCAGTAATTTACTTTTTTTTTCTCTTGCCTGTTTTTTTATTATTTTTTCACTTATCTCTACTTGTAATCAGTCCTTATTAGTGGGAAGGGATTGGCTGAACATATAGAGGGAGACAACTCATTCCAGAGTGTTCTTCTTTAAAATGTCTCAAACCAAGATGACCAAAAAATAAAATTGATTAAAAAAGTTAAATATTCATTAAGCGTTGTTAGACATATGCCTATAAACCCTGTGGGAGGTTAGTATTGCATGCTCCTACTAAAGGATATATTTCTGCAGGCCCCTTAGTGGAGTCTTCATAATATTTTCTAAATGGGACATCTTATTGCTGAATCACAATGGACTTCCAAAGAATTCTGTTTATTCTGTGAGAAACACGGCTCACTATTTCTATTTAAATTTTTTAATTAGAGTTTAATAAGGTATTAAAGTGACAATATCCAGTGCTGGAGTGCTTTGGCAATCTGCCAAAAACACACCATTGGCTTAAAACAATTTTCTTATATTTTTTTTCATTACACTGGTTAAATGCATAATAATGAAGGTTATACATATTCAAATATTCCTGTGGGTTTTACATGTACTGGGAATTCTTTTGTTTGGTTTTAACCTTTGACTTGTCTGCATGCCATCCTGTAGATCAAATCAATATATTTCATTTCTTCTCAAGGCTCCATTCTGTTGTTTTGACACTTCCTGATAACTGGAGAGTCAGTAGAAAATTTTTCTCTTAGTGTCCTGTTCATGTTGTGGTTATCATTCAGATAAGATAGTCCACAAATGTGAAAAACAACATATATATTTCACACCATTATTTGAGTTAGTTACACAAATAAAAGCATTTTAACTTTACATAGTCTCTATTTTAATATTACGCTAGGGCCTAAGATACATGTTTACCACACTACAATTTATATGTAAGCTATATGGTGCACGCATAAACTGACAGATTATACTACACCAAAAAGCGGTTAAAAGGAATTACAGATTGTACCATATCAAACTCTTTGTGGTCAATAATAACTTGGAAAAGCCAATATATAAATGTGAAAGTCAATACTATATTGTCATTTATAACAATTGCAAGGTTTCAGCCTTCAATCTCCCTTGTGCAGAAGCATTAGTTGCTTAAATAGAGTGTTGCAATAATTTCTTAAAATGTTTATTTCCTCCAACTGCCTTTCTTAGACAACAGATTTAGTTATGTACTTCAAATCAAGCTGGATAATCCTATATTTGACAATGCTACTAAGTGAAATAAGCAAATGGATCATGAACTGAATATGAAAAGGTATAATGTTTCAGAATCAGCCCCAAGAGATTGACCTTTTTATGCTAAGCTTTGTAAAATTTCACCCATGAGCAGACACTAGGCCTGTACTATTAGGCACGAATGTTTAATTTCATAGGAGTTAGATGTAGTTTTAATAGTTCTATAAAATGAAATATGCAGATAAATTTAAGTATAATTTCTTACTCCCTCTGCATCAATGGCCAGCAAAAATGAGTGCTTCTTTTACATTAGAGAGCATTTTATTGTGTTGCTTTTTTAAAAAATTCCTCATTTTCCATGAAGAAAAGCTACAGGGAACATCAACGATACATCCTTGACATGGTCATTAGGCATGGAACTAGGTATGATTTCTGTAGGGAGCCTCAATATGTTCAACAGAATCTCTAATTTTATTTCTTTCATTTTATTTACATAAGGAGACCGCCAGTTTTATCCCCACTCAAGTTTTTCGGGGAAGCAATTAATGGATTTTTATTTTGATACATTTTTTTTAAAAGCAAAGAGAAAACAGAAACTCTTGTAGCAAATGTAGTATGTTATCTGTCACCCTAGGACTGAGAAACCCATTTTCCAGGCAGAACAGGGCTTTTAAGTAATATTTTTGGAGTTGTAGGGAAGAACTCTACCTCTTTCCTCTTTGGCCTTCTGGGACTTCTGTTGCTTAACTTTGGTCCCATTCTGATGCTGAAATAAATAAAATTGAAATGTTTGCAATTCTGTAGACTGGTATCTGTCCAGTTCAAAACTCTGACTTTGTTCACTGGAGCTGGTGCTTCACATGTTTTCTTTGAGGAAATCATTGATGTATTAAGAAGGGTCTGGTGAGAACAATATATCCCTTTAATGAGTGGCATATGCATATTTGTTCTTGTTGGTTTTGTTGTTACTATATTCAAAGGATTTTAACCATTAAAATCCAGTGAGACACAAGAGTGGTTGCAGATATTTCCATGACAGGCCTTTGGACTGATCTGATCACAGAAGAGCAATGAGGGTAAATGCCTTAACTGCTGCCTTGTCATACTTGTGCCATTGGAAAATCAAACCTGAAATATAGATGAGTGCATATCTTGTGCTTTTCAGCCTGGTACTCGGTGTATGCTTTACTGCTATAATCTGGATATGCCAATGAATTTTCTTCTGCATTGGTTTTGTAATATCAGAATGTTTTAATCTTCAAGCTTGGATTTTTGACAGATGGCCAGGAAGAAAAAAGCAGGAACAAAGGGAAGTAGAAACTATTGAGTTTGTATGGTCAAGTCCTTTTTACTGCTTCTCTGGCCTCTGCTTGGTGGCACTTTCAGCTGCTGAGCATTTCTTAAACAAAGAGCATTTTATACTACCACTATATTCTTTGTTCTTCAAAAGTGATACTGCTAAACCACCCTTTGATAAAAGAGAATTTCCCTGATCAGAATCCAGCAAGTAAATGTAAACAGTAGTGTTGCAGTGCGGATTCCATATTTTACTATGTAATTTAGCCTTTCCTACCCCTACCCCCCATGTACATATGTACTGTGCTTATTTGTTATAGTTTTATACCTTTGTATTATGTATGGTCTGTTCTGGTGTCCCCTGTTTCCCTGAGTTGGTTCTACCCTGGTATCTCCTAAGCCCTACCCCCTTTGTCTCCCATATATGGCCTTCCCCTATTCCAGACCCTTCCCTGTCAATCCTTATCCAGGTCCAATCCTGCCCCAGGGTACCCAGGGGGTACCTCGCTTTGCCCCGCCCAGGTCCCATCCTGTGATAGGTTGGTGTCCTGTGTCTCTCCTCCCCCTCTGGAGCCAGGATAAAAGATGCCCTCACCGGGAGTGATGCTGAGAAGCACCCCAGAGCCCCTTCAGTAAAGCTGTGTTCTGTTAAGCTCGTGGCTTTGTGGAATTACCTCGGGGTGTTCCTCCTTCCCTCC